>JAUAME010000006.1:28357458-28932458 GCA_030820535.1 Quercus parvula
CTTTCCTACGCCATCCTCGCCCCTTAGGGCCCCGTGAAGCCTCGCCCCACCCCATAAAACTCTACTTTTTGTTAATTTGCCCTATAACTAGTACAATTTTTTTAATGAAACCTATTTTAGTAATAAAAACATACTTGAAATTACAACTAAATTTATCCCATCAAATCAAATCAATTTTTAGAAAAAATTAAATAATATATCCAAGTGTTTAACCAAAAAAAAAAACTCATAGTATAGCACATAACAAAATAAAGGTTAAATATTAGAGTTTTAGGGTATGAGAAATTTACAATTATAACCCTTAGCGACGCGAGGCAGGGCGAGAACGAGGAGGGGCGGGGCGAGGTGGGTCTAAAAAGTCTAAACCCATCCCCGCCACGCCTCATAGTGTGGGGCTAAAATCTTGCCCCATCCATGCCCCACTACCTTTGCGGGGCGGGAAAAACCTGCGCAGGGCAAAGCGGGGAGGGGCAGGGTAAAGTTGCCATCCCTAGTTTTATGCCTTCCATGGAAAGGGCTTTTGGTATGAGTGTTTGATATCTCTTGAGAAGCATGGAGATGGTAAAAGATATAGATATTTTGTGAGATGTAATATTCGTAATATGTATGATATATGGAAGTATGAGAGATAAGGAGGTTAAAGATAGTAAAAATATGAGATTATAACTGCTGAAGAAGTTGTAGAGATTGCTTTCCAAGAGGAAAGATTTTGTAAGAGAAGGGTATGGAGATGTGTTTAGGTATTTGGAGATAGGAACAGTAAGATAGGTGTATTTTCTGAATGTGGAGAGTGAGAGAATGAGTATAAGAGGGGTAATAGTGCCGTAGTGTGTTTAGCGATGTTGTTGGGATTTACTACTAGGATTTTCTGCTAGAGGATGTATGAGGGCTTATTAAGGGCATTTATGAGCTAAAGGCTAAAGAGTTTAGTTCCTAATTTAGAAACTAAAAAACTTAGAAGCTTAGAACTTCATTAAGAGTTTCCCAAGATTATTAGAGGGAAAGAGAATAGAGAAGTTTTATGAGAGAGTTGTTCTTCTCCATTGGTCCCCCCCCCCCCCCCCTTGAGGTGTTGATGAAGGGTTCTATTTAGAGCAAAGTTTAAGGGGGTATTTTAGCAAAGAATATCAGCCAAAATCTGTCTCAACTAGTAATGAATCTTCAGAAAGTCCATCCTAAGATTTGGCCAAAAATGGTATGTTTAGGTTTAAGGTGTTCTTGCTGTTTTGGGTAAAAGCTGCTGGGGAAAGAGCAGCAGAAAAGGAAGGTATTTTGGCAAGAAAAAGATAGTTACTTTAGTTAGTTTTGGTTTTAGCCAAATGTGGAAAATCCGTAATGCTAAGGCTGCTGGGTCAATTGCTACATATGTTCTGAAAAAGCTATCCCAGTTGTTAGGAAAAGCTATGACAGCTATCATGAGACAATTGTCATAGTAGCTGTCATATGATAGCTGTTGCTTTGGACAGAAGCATATGAGGTTAGCTGGGTGATTTCAGACTGCTGGAGAGGACATTCAACATTTATTTCATAGATTTGGCTGAAAATGGTAAGATCTCTTTTAAGGGTATCTTGCTATTTTGGGTATAGCAGCTAGCTGTTGGGATTTCAGCATTAAATGGCTGGTGATATCAGTTTCAGCCAGGTGTCAAGTATTGAGTACACTGCTAGGGTTCTGCTGGAAATGTTTCCTTTTTCGAGTGTTTGTGTTTTTAGTCCAAGGTTCCATTACAACACATTTTTAGTAAGTAATAGAATGATTGGTTAATAGTTAATGAAACTTTAGAGATCTAGTTAAGGTCTCATTGCGTTGTGACTTAATCTTGGTGAGCAAGAAGAGCATTTAATACTCTGCTTTAGCAGATGGTAGAGAAATATATGGCTTGATTACGGCAGACAGCAACTAGATATTAGAAATATCATGAATATTTTATATATTTGGAGATAGCCAATCAGATTAGGCCATGTGTTTAAGTTGGATTTTAGCTGAAAGTAGTAATATAGTTTATGTAGAATAATATAATGAAGTTTCTAAATTTGTATAGCAACAGCTGGGGATTGAATGAACAATTATTTGTTCAGCATTTAGATGGCTGGAGATATTGAGTATTTGTCATATGATGAAAATTAAGTTTTAGGAAAAGAGCAATGGGGAGTCTTATCATTTTAAGTGCTATGTGATAAGAGATGCTTACCATATGTTACCTGCTACACACGAACTCTTTAAAGTTTAGGGAGTTGAAGAAGACATGCCAAGCAACATGTTTTTTTTTATCAACTTTGAATCGTTGGAGCTTTACTAAACATACCTCTTGGCCCTCCAAACCATGACTCCCGAAGTTTTCCCGAAAAGACTTATGAGCTTGGATCATAAGCTGAAGATAAGATGACGTACCTTGGGTTTTGTTGTCATTTTGTGTAAATATGGGTTCTTGTTGAAGAAGCCACTTGCCATGAGTGTAAGAGAGGTAATATGGGCCGTGAGCTTTAATTCATTGCTTAAGCCCGATCCATATGTTGATATTGATGATGTTGTGGGGTTATGATCCCAATTGATGAAGGGGAAATGTGGACCATGAATCTGCCTCTTGAAGTAAGGATCTCATGGGCCATGCAAGCTCAATCCATGTAGTTGAATGAGATATGAGCTTATTTTGGGCTTTAAAGGGATTTACTCAAAAAAATCAATAATATGTTGATGTGGCATGGGTTGCCAATGAAGTAATGCCATATGGGCCGAAAAAAGAGTCCTCAACAAGGGGTTAGTCACAAATTGGAGATTTGTGCATCAAATAAAAGAAGGCTACTACAAGATCAAGTCCAATTGGGCATTGGAGCGAAGGTTCAACTGTAGGTTGGTATTTCAGGATAGGCTAGGGTAGTTGGTAAGATTCCTTATACTTGTTACCGCTTGATTGTTGATTAGTGGATTCTTAGGAGAGGTGATCTTAAAATCACCCGGTGGGGTTTTTGCTTTGCGAGAGGTTTTCCCCATTTGTCAACAAGCCACCGTGTCAATTTAATTTCCCCTGTATTTAGCATTTTTGGTAATTTGTTGGTATCTCCATGATTTGAATGCAATTATACCTAATTAATCAACTTGGGTAATTAAACTAATTAACTGGGGTCAAGCTATCTTAACCCAACACTTGGAAAGCAAATAGGTAGAAGTAGAACATCATATTTAAGAAAAAAACACCACTTCAACCATTAATTATTATTATTACTATTTTCCTCAAAAAAATTATTATTATTACTATTATTATTATAATATTATTTGATATGGAACAATTAAAAGAGAGAAAAAGTTCAAACAAAAGAGTTCTTAAGTCGATTTCTTTTTTGCATATTCATAATATTTTAATAAATCTTCAAATGAAATGGAAATTAGAGAAAGTTTAACTACAAACTTGGTTATAACCTAACAATAAAAATATGATATGTATTTCCGTAATGTGCAATGATACAATTAAATTCAATGTAAATTTTAAATCACAAACCTAGTAAAAAAAAAAAAAGTCATGTTTGATTGAATGCAATCTCTGAATTGATCATGCATAATGCTTAATTATATCAATCCTAACCAAGGTTGTTAGGATCGAGATCCTACACAAGTTCAATAAAAGGATTTGAGGATTAGATCATAGGATTGACATGAGGGTCGTAAGATCTTACTTTTCAATTAAAAAATAATTTAAAAAGTACCTTAAATTATAATTCATAATATATGTGTTTTTTTTTAGAGTTCCAACCTATGGTGTCTGCTTCTGATCATTGTGCTCTTTGTTATCAGATTAAGACACCAATCAGTTTTTGGTGTAGATAGGGAATGAACCACAAATCTCTTATTCAACCATTAGAGACTTTACTAGTTAAGCTAATTGGAACCTACAATTCATAATATATGTTAAATATGTTAGGGTTTATGCCATAAAATCCAATTTATTGGCATATTATAAATGATTAAATTGTTTAATTATATAAAACTATTTATAAATGAACTAACGGGACATTATCATAGTCCTTGAGATGCATTGTATGTGATTTATGTGAATTAGTTATAGAAGATATAAATCACAAGTTCCTTGTAAACTCAAAATATAGTTCATAGTCAGTGATGAAATTGGGCGTTTCATCTGCGAAGACTTTAACACATTAACTAAGATGGTTTGTCTTGATCATGGAAGTAGAGACTTCTAGTTGATGTGTTGATATGTCTTAAGTGTGTAAGACATATTGAACTGGACTACTGTGAGATTAATGATTCAATTAACAACTTCTAATTTTATAAACTCTCAATCCTAAGAGGATAGTGAACCCGATCATGAAATGTATATTACTTTGATATATCAGGAGTGAGATCTAGTTTAATGGTCAAAACCTCAGTATGTTGGGTAACCACACATAATGTTGAGGGAACACATATTCTCAAGATGGAATCCATAATCTCTTTCTATAGAGACACGAAATATCCCATTGAGATAAGTTTAATGAAAACTAGTTATTCAGGGCTGGCCACTTTAGTAAGAGTTACTAAAGTTTATATTTTATGAAATTAGATTTCATAAATATGAATAACTAAAAGATTAAAATGGGTACTCAAGGAATAAAATAGTTGTTTACAAAGTAACAGTTAATTATGACTTTGTTTACTATGGATATTTCATGGAATGGTCAAATGATATCATATTAGAGTCTTGGGATATAATTTATTAATAAGGTGTAGAGTGCAATTATGTTTCCATAGTGGTACTTGTTATATAATTAATAGTAATTTTGTGCTTGTCAAGAGTTGACAGATAAGTCTGAGGCCCATTGGAGCTAGAGCCTTATTAGTCCCTTTGGTCCCATCCCAAGCCACATACTTAAACCCAATTAGGCTGGTCCAAAAGTCTAACCCAATTAGAAAATCAGTTTTTATTTAATAAGAGTTATTAAATAAAGTAACCATCAAGACAGTTAAAATGTACATATGATTAAAAGAAGAGAAAACAGTTTTTCTCTACAGAATCTTGGAAATACACTTTTCCAAAGGAAAATCAACGTACATAAAAATTGATTGAGAGACCACTCATCTTGGGCACCATGTAGAATTGGGATGAAGATTGAAGGTATTCTCAAGTTATATTTTTGAATTTCACTGCACCAAGATACACTCTCTCTTCTTTGTTTTATAATTCAAGGTTACACGTTATCTCTCATAAATGAAGTAGATCATTGTGTTGCTTTTGCTATGGTTTTTGTATGAGATGCAAAACTAGTTTTTCCAACAAAATAACCATTTTTTTTTTTAGTTACATTATGCTACTAACCCTGCAACTTGAACATTTTTTTCCCCTAAACCCCAAGCATTTTGTGGATGATGAGGTGTCAATTAAACTACAAACATGGACAAAAAGTAATTTTGACACAAATTACTAATAAAAGTCAAAGTACCAAATTACAAACACATTAACAAAGTTCAAAGTTTAAAGTACAACTTACAAATACCAAGTTTTAAGTTCTAATACCAGAAACATATATAACATCTTACATAAACAATACAAAACATAAAAACAATACATAATGTCTCATAACAACACAAAAACGAATAACAACAATACATAATATCTCACATAAACAACACAAAGCAAATAATAATGTTTCAAACAATACCACAAACATACTCAATCATTAAAACCAAAGTTTTGGTTATCTTGACTAAGTTCATCAAAGTAAGGTTGGTCATTACTAAGAAGATTTTCTTCAGTATTAGCAACCGCATCGCTCACCATCCATTGGATAATCTCTTTGGAGCTTCATTTACTTTACTATCATTAATATCACCAAACTCAAATTCAACACTAATAGAAGAAACTTCTTTATCCTTCTGGCACTTGTCCTTTACTCTTTACTCTCTAGTCTCTTCACTTCTTTTCACTTCTATCTTCTATGATTTTGTTGATTAGGTTAGGGTGAGGTGAGGACTTAGGGTTTAAAAAAAAAAAATCAATTTGGGATGGGGTGCTGGGATGATTTGTTTACTACATTTTTTTTTTTTAATTTTTTTTTTTTATCAGTTTGCCACTTTAGGACTTCATTTGAAGGCCTTGAAATAAGCAAAAAATAAGAATTTTCTTCTATAGCACAAAATCTTTGATATTGCTATGAGATCGTAATCCTATAAAATCTTAAGATCCAGATTCTATACATATTCCATTTCAATACAAATCAAATAAAGACCTGTAGGATTTTAGGATCGAGATCTGGAGCTTGAGAATTTGGCAACCTTCTCAAAACGTAAGCACGAGTCTCCTTATACACGAAATCCGGCTGCAAATCCTCATGCGGAACCTTCTCGATGTCAAATGTTATGTCACACAATTCAATGAAAATTATCAAGATAGTGAAGGAGCCAAGTGCTTTCGGTGAGAACAGAGGAGGAGACAGCCAAGTTTGTAAATTATGAGTTTTCTAAGTTTTAGATTTATAACATCAGTGGCCGTTTGTAGGAGTACGAACAACAGTGATTTTCTTTCAAATCGAACTCCAGCATCACCAAACGCTTAGAACAACTTTTCATTGCTTGATCTGTCACCTTGCCTGGCCCTTCTTCTTCTTCGCAAATATGAGTTTGCAAGCTTTATATTTGGGTGTTCTAAGTTTTAAAAAACTAAAATGAATTTGTAAAACGAAAATAAAAATTATTTTATTTTTCTGATCTTTATTATTTATTCCTTAAAGATCTGATATTGCATTTTTTTTTAATGTCAATAAATTTATTTATTTATTTATAAAATTTTAGTAGCTGTAAAAGCTTTAAATGTGTCAATTTTTTTTAGAAACAAACACACACAAGGGAGAGGGAAATTGTACACACTATTTGCTAAGTAGACTAAATTAACTACAAGTTAAAAATAATATGGTTCAAATTGATTGTTATTAAAATGTAGAGACTAAATTGAACGTAACCCCAAAATGTAAGAGCAAAATTGTATATATATATATATATATATTTTTTTTTTTTTTGAAAACGGGAACAGTTAAAGAACTGGAAAAAAGGTCAAGTTTTTGGCTTTTGTGGTTGAAACAGTAATTTTTAATGGACTGGTTAAGGGTTCGGTTTCCTATTGAACCGTTCAATCCAATTTTTAAAATCATGATTAGAACAACCAAAATTGAGGGTATAACAAGAAATAAGAAAAAAGAAAGAAAAAAATAAATTGATTGTACAAAAAAACAAAGCTCTTGACACGTAAAGTGAGCAAAAAGCTCCTAACCATTGCTATCTATTTTCTCTTACATCTCTTGGTTTTGTTTTTAGTCCCAAACTCAGGGCATTTGCTATAAACCCAGATTTTAATTACTTACAATTGTAGAAAAAAAATTTTGATCAATGAGATTGAACCTACATACTATATTGTAGGTATATATTACTATACTCTTAACACTTTTAAAATGAAAAAAAAAAAAAATTACATTTTACATTTATTTTAGATTTTGTATAACAATTACATTAATTTATCTTTTTTTGTTATTAATATTGATGGGATAGCGAAAATTACATCTCATGTTCGTCCATATGGATCGTCCGTATGCCTTGAGCCAAATGCTCAAATAGACTGTCTTTGAGCAAAAGAGTCATCCATGGGCAAGGCACATGGAGGATCACATAACACTCCATCTATGAACAAAAGAGTCGTCCGTGGGCAAAGCACATGGACGACCACATAACACTTAGAAATCCTCAAGTGTAGACTCACTCACGTGTGTGGAGGATTCGAGCCACAAAATCTTGAAGCGGTTACCAAACCCATATTCTTCACCACAAATTCCTCATAAGTACTTAACTTCCACCAGTGGTTGTAACTCCTATAGCCGGTGAGGAAGTTATGTCTGGATTCACTGATTTCCACAAATCTTTGGGAAGTTACTAAGCCAATAACCGCTCCAAGGTTCTCTATATAAGGACCGGTCTGAATCAAATCAAGGGAAGTGTGCATTCTGAGATTTTACTTCTAATAAAGTTGGAACTCTATTCTTGGGAGAAACTAACTTAGTCATCAGAGGGTTTTTGGTCGGTCCACCCCGGTCCCCTTTGATAGTGTGTTTATCTTCACAGGTCTTCATTACAACAAGTAGCCCCATTGAAGTCGGAACATTCAGCCTACTGATTCCGTGAAGCATCAGTTGGCGCCGTCTATGGGAAGGAAATTTGTATTTTTGCAATCTGTCTTTCTATGACAAAAGGCTGAATGGTTCGAACCAGATCAAGGGTTACTAGCCCGGGCCATCAGGAGAGTAGGGATGGTTTAAGTAACCCCTATCACGACTGTCAATCAGCCCCAGTGATGCAATAGTCCTCCGTGCAACACATGCAATCTATGGCAGCTGCCATGGCAGAGTTAACCCGTCAAAATCAGGAACTGACCAGGGAGATTAATTTGAAGAAGCAACGTTACGAGGCGTACATTGAAGGTCAAGCCCAAAATTAGGAAGATAGGGGAAACGCTAAACATGAAAGCCAATCAAAGGGTACCACGTCAAGAAGGGTGCCATATTTGGAGAAGGAAATTGACCAGATGAGAAAGGTCATGGTAGAGATGAAGGAGAACATGAGGAGGGCAAATCCAGTAGAGGATCTAGTCCACCGAACGGATTCCCCTTTCACGGCTTCCATCAACGGACACCCCTTGCCTCCGAAGTTCAAGATGCCTTCATTGGATTTGTACGATGGAACATGTGACCCATTTGATCATATTGCTACTTTCAAGACTACCATGCACCTTCAAGGAGTCCCATATGAGATTATATGTAAAGCCTTCCCTATTACTCTCAAAGGACCTGCACGAGTGTGGTTTAGCAAAATACCCCTAAACACAGTGAGTTCTTTTGAAGAATTAAGTAAGTTATTTGTCAATAATTTCATTGGAGGGCAGAGGTACAAACGTTCTTCGTTTAGCCTATTAACCATAGAATAAGGGGAGAATGAAAGTCTGCGCTCCTTCATCACTCATTTTAACAGGGAAGCCCTAACCGTGGACGAGGTAGATGACAAGCTACTCTTGGCGGCCTTCCATAATGGAGTTAATTCTGATTTATTCATTCACAAGCTTTATGAGAAGGAGCCTCAATCCATGGCTGAACTCATCCATTCGGCCCAAAACTTTATGAATGCAAAGGATGCAATTATAGCTAAGAAAAGGAAGAGAGCTTAGAGAATGGAAGCAAACCCCACGCGACATTCCGAGTAAAGTCCTCGTCCAAAGAAGGGACGAACAGAAGATAAGAAGGACAAAGATAATAGGAAGACGGGCTTGTCCTCAGGAAGAAGTCAGAACTACACGCCCTTAAACGCTCCACTCGATCAGGTGCTCATGCAAATCAAAGATGACCCTTCCTTAAAGTGGCTGGAGAAGATGAAAAGAGATCCCAACAAGCGCAATAAGAATAAATATTATCGCTTCCATAGAGATCATGGGCATGACACGAACGAGTGTAATGACTTGAAGTAGCAGATCGAGAATCTCATTAGATAAGGAAAGTTGAGGCACTTCGTTGGAAAGAATCATAAAGATGAGAAGTTGAAAGGAAAGATGGAAGAATCATCGCGTCTCCCACTTGGAGAAGTAAGGGTTATCATAGGAGGGACTTTGACAGGACAGTCTTCCAAGTCAAAGAAGACGTATCTCAAAGTGATGCAAAACGTCCAGCTCTCTGGACGATCCCCAAGGACGAGAGGATTGACGAGCCAACTATTTCATTCACCGACGAAGAGGCTGAAAGGATCCGTCACCCACATGACGATGCAATTGTCATTACTTTGCTCATGGCAGATTATACAACCAGGAGAGTGTTGGTCGATAATGGAAGTTCAATAGACATAGTGTACTACCCTGCCTTCCAGCAGATGAGGCTTGGACGAGATCAACTCCATCTGATATGTTCGCCATTGATAGGATTAGGAGGAATGAAGGTGTAGCCTGTAGGCACCATCACGTTACTTGTAGTGGTGGGATCATACCCACAACAGATAACCAAGGAAGTCAATTTCCTCGTGGTGGATTGTTCGTCCTCATACAATGCTATTATTGGAAGACCAACTTTGAACAGTTGGAAGGCAGTCACATCTACATACCATCTATCCATTAAATTCCCTACAAAATATGGGGTAGGACAAGTACAGGGAGACCAACTAGCAGCAAGAGAATGCTATTTGGCCATGTTGGCCACGAACGAACAAAACTAGATGATGAATATTGAAGAAAGAAGAGTTGTCGCAGAACCTACTGAAGTATTGGAAGATGTTTTATTACAAGAAAATGATCATGAAAAGTTCACCAGAATTGGAACAAGTATGAAGGAGAAGGCAAAAAAAGACCTTGTTTAGTTTCTGAGGAAGAGTATCGATGTTTTTGCGTGGAGTCATGACGACATGCCAGGAATCGATCCAAATGTAATTACTCATCGATTGAATGTGCACCCCTATTCTAAGCCTGTTCGTCAGAAGAAGAGGGTGTTTGCTCCTGAACGAGATAAGGCTATCAAGGAAGAGGTTCAGAAACTGACCACAACACAGTTTATCTGGGAAGTCTATTACCCGGATTGGTTAACCAATGTGGTGATGGTGAAGAAGGAAAACGACAAGTGGAGGATGTGCGTAGACTTCACTGACTTGAACAAGGCTTACCCTAAGGATAGTTATCCTTTGATGCGCCATCAGTTGTTGAGCTTCTACAGCTGGCCATCAGTTGTTGAGCTTTATGGACGCCTTCTCAGGATATAACCAGATAAAGATGGACGAGGCTGACCAAGAAAAGACTTCCTTTATTACCAGTCAGGGTTTATTTTGTTATAAGGTGACGCCCTTTGGTCTGAAGAACGCAGGGGCGACTTATCAAAGGTTGGTGAATCACATGTTCCGCCCACAGATAGGATGGAATGTGGAGGTGTACGTTGATAACATGCTTGTGAAGAGCTTAGACGAGGGAAGCCATTTGGACAATCTTCAAGAAACCTTTGAAACACTTAGGTGATATAAGATGAAACTAAACCCAAGTAAATGTGCATTCGGGGTTTCATTAGGGAAGTTTCTTAGATTCATGGTTTCAAAAAGAGGAATTGAAGCAAATCCAGATAAGATCCAAGCCATATTGGACATGGAACCTCCAAAGAATATCAAGGAAGTCCAGTCCCTAACAGGACGAGTTGTAACTCTAAACAGGTTTGTTTCTAAAACTACAGATAAATGTTTACCCTTCTTTAAAATTCATAAGAAGGCATTCGAATAGACGGATAAATGCCAAAAGGCCTTCCAAGATCTTAAGGTCTACCTTACCACAGCTTCGCTGTTAAGTCCATCCACACCAAGTGAGGAGTTATACTTATACTTAGCAGTATCCTCGCATGCAGTAAGTTCAACTTGATCAGAGAAGAAGGGAAGGAGCAAAAGCCTGTATATTATACAAGCCGGGCACTGAAAGGAGCATAAGGACGATTTCCACTGATGGAAAAACTGGCTTTTGCATTAATAACGGCTTCTAGGAAGTTAAGGCATTACTTCCAATCTCATGTAATTACTGTTATGACTGATCATCCACTCAAGAAGGCTGATAGGCCACAAACTGAATGACCACTTGTGATAGAAATTAATTAATTAATTAGCCAAGTTATTAATTAATCAATTTATCATGCAAAGGCGTGATAGCACAAACAAATCACCAATTAACTAAATATGCAGTGGAAAATAAATGATACGGTGATTTGTTTACGAATAGGGAAAAACCTAAAGGCAAAAACCCCACCGGGTGATTTTCAGGTCACCACTCCTGAAACTCCTAAAGACACATCACCTGAAGAAGAAGGAGCGGATGCAGATGGAGTAGACTGGGATGGAGCAGAACGAGAGGAAGGTGCTGCTAAATCCAACTACCGCGACTGAAACTGGGCCTTGCTACGTTTAACGGTAGCGTAATCTATGGCACACATGACTGTAAAGTGGTTGGAAGAGGGAAAAGGAACGGAAAAATGACATAAAATCCTCGTGATAACGGAAGGAAAGATGAGCTTATCACGGAAGGAAAGATGAGCTTATCACGGAACGCCGAATCTAAATGAACATCTATGATAGAAAGAATGAAGTGAGAGGGAAAATCTATAGTGAAATGTTTAAGAATAGACAACAAAAATCGAGCACGAGGCTCTGTGATGGAGTTATAGTGAGAAAGTGGATGTAAAACAAAAGTCATCACCATGTTCATGAATCTAGGACCTTTAGCTAAAGGTCGACATGGTGTAAACAGACGCTCACCCCAAGCAATAGGGCGCTCATAAAAAGCTGACATGAGCCCATCCTTGGACACTATCCTCAGACGCTCACAACTAGGATAGTCAGGAAACTCTATCCTAGGGAACCGAAGCACATCCGCAACTAGCTGCGGTGTGACAGGAATGCACGTACCTCAAATGCGAGTGAAAAAGAAAGGTACTGAACGATCAATCCCGTGCATGTTGGAGTAAAACTCCTAGATAAGCATGAGAGGACATGTGACTGGGACGTCACACAGTGACTCCTATCCCCTACTATGAATGACAGAGAGAAGGTCAGTGTCGACAAATTCCGACAAAACGACTTGGCGTTCCAAATGAATGCCTCGTCTAGAGACGTTCTCCGAAAATGCCTTAAAGGCATCATCATCACGGAACCGAACATTAGAAGGTGAAGGATTAGTAGAAGAAGAAGCACCGAAACGAAGAGGGTTCCGGGTAGGAGTGGATTTACGTTTAGATGCCATAGACATGACTAACGTAAACAGATTTAGAGGAGAAAAAGAAGAAGAACAATCAGAAAAGTCCTAAGCAATTCAAATATATCAAATATATGGAAATGAGAGTATGTATGCATGGGAAATGCATGAACATGTGACATGCAAAATAAAAAGCATCATGGGCTCAACCCAATCCAATCCTACCAGCACACAAGCATATTACACACATATAAATGCGTGAAAATACCATTAAAATGCAAATGAGATGCAATGTATGTGGTTTTAAACACATTTAAATGAAAACCCAACCCAAAATTTCATTAAACACTTATCAATTTTGAAAAGCCCCAAAATTTTTCCAAAAAATCCCAAAACCTAGGTTTCAAAACATGAAATGCATGAAGAATGAGAGATTAGAAGCTTACCAAGTGTAGAAAAACTTGAAAAAGCTTGAAGAAACCATGAGGAAGAGGTTTGGAGTGAAAGAGAGAGTGTTCGGGAGATGAACAGGCGCGGACAGGTCGAGAGAGATCGAAGAAATGAGAAATGGATCCCGTGAGGAGGTTTAAATAGAACCTTCAGTAATGCTCAACAGATGAGGTATCGAGAGGTATCGAGAGGTGTCAAGGAGGTGTCAAGCCAGCTTTTCAAAACAGTTTTTCGACAGGAGAAAAACACAGACATAAATGCAATCCAACATACAACTCAACTAATGATCCAATCAACACAATAATCTCTCAAAATAATCTCTCAATTTAAAAATTTTGAGCACAAGGATCTCCGAAACACACACACACACTAAACAAGTCTAACAAATTTTATATTTCAAAAATCTAGTTAAGACAGTTTAGTGAGCATACATTAACACATGTAAAACTTGTGATGGCCAAATCATATTGTATCTGCACATGTATCAAGAATAGCAAAGAATATTGCGTGTTGTGTGTGAGAAACATCGCAAGATTGCATAAGTGTATACATGTTATGATGATTTGAGATATGAGAAAATCGCTTTAACTCACACACAATCATAACTGCTTGATGGGGACTATCACCTTCAAGGTACATCCACCTCTCTTAGAATACACATTTGCAATCATATTTAAAAGCATTTTTTATCTTTTTGCTTTTGATTTTTCTTTGCATATTTTTCTTTTAAGTATATCATACATGAGCTTATTAGAGAGAGAAAAGAAATACCCAATGATATTTGACATTCCAATTTTGCTATGCCTAAGCACACGAATGTCATTGACATCACACTTTTGCTATGCCGAAACATACAGATGTCATACATGATTGGCGGGCAACAGTGGTGAGATGGTTATTAATGCCTTTCTTTCAGGATTTTTTAGTCTTTCCCGTAAAAAAAAGTGATACGAATGTTAAGTATAAGAGACAACTCAATCTTACTCTTCACAAACAAGAGCCACAAAGCTCACTTGCTTAGTTGTGCATGGAGATGCTCATCTAAGCTACAAAAGATACAAAATTTAGAAAACTTTGTTTCAATGGCCATTCAAGGTACACAAGTACCAATGTACACAAAACACACACTATTTTTGTATTTTTCTGATTTTTCAAAATTTTTTTTTATTTTATATCAAAAACAAAATAAACAAAAACTGAAAATAAATAAACCAAAAACATGTCAAACAAAGCAAAGTATAAAACTAGATGCAGATGCATGAGGGGAGAAGAGGAGAGAAAAAGATCATCCCATGGAGATAACACCAATGTTTTGACGAAGGAATTCGAAGCGTTTACTGTCAAGAGGTTTGGTAAACAGATCAACCTTCTGATCATCGGTGTGAATAAGCTCAAGAGTGAGAGTACCATCTTCAACGAGTTCCCTAATGAAGTGATGTCGAATCTCTATGTGTTTGGTCCTAAATGTTGAACCGGATTCTTAGAGATGTTAATGGCACTGGTATTGTCACAATAGATAGTAAGATGCTCTTGACAAATACCATAATCATGGAGGAGTTTTTGCATCCATAGGAGTTAGGTGCAATAGCTACCGGCAGCAATGTGCTTAGCTTCAGCAGTGGATAAAGAGATGGAGTTCTGCTTTTTACTCATCCAAGAGACAAGATTATTTCCCACATAGAAACAACCCCCTGAAGTACTTTTTCTATCATCAGCATTTCCTGCCCAATCAGCGTCAAAGTACCCAGCTAAGACATCACTTGTGTCCTTGCTGTACCACACACCAAATTCAGCAGTGGTTTTGACATACTTTATGATTCTTTTTAAAGCAGTCATGTGGGACTTCTTGGGATTAGCCTGATATCTAGCACACATTCCAACACTGTAACTAATGTCAGGTCTACTAGCAGTAAGGTAAAGAAGACTACCTATCATGCTTCTATATAGAAAAGGATCAACACTTTTTCCTAACAAGTCAACAGTGAGTTTAACATTGGGGCTCATAGGGGTTCTAACAAAACTAGCAGATTCTAAGCCAAACTTTTTCACAAGATTTTTAGCATATTTAGATTGAGATAGGAATATACCTGAATCTTATTGACGAATCTACAACCCAAGGAAGTGAGTCAGCTCTCCAATCATGCTCATCTCAAACTCGACTTGCATGAGTTTTGAAAAACCATGAGCAAGTTCGTCCTTAGTTGATCCAAAAATGATGTCATCAACATAGACTTGAGCAACTATCAGTTCGCCATCTTTTCTTTTGATAAAGAGAGTTTGATTAGCCTTTCCTCTTGTGAACCCATGTGACACCAAGTATTGTGTAAGCCGATTATACCAAGCTCTGGGGGCTTGCTTTAACCCATATAGTGCCTTCTTGAGATACAGTACATGATCTGGAAAGTGTGGATCAATGAACCCTTTTGGTTGAGCCACACAGACATCTTCTTTAAGAAGCCCATTTAAGAAAACAGTCTTTACATCCATCTGATAAAGCTTGAAATTCTATTGGCAAGCCAAAGCAAGGAGAATTCTGATGGACTCCATACGGACAACTGGAGCAAATGTTTCATCATAGTCTACTCCTTCCATTTGTGAGTATCCTTGAGCTACAAGCTGAGCCTTGTTGCGGATCACATTGCCTTCCTTATCAGTCTTATTGCGGAATATCCACTTTGTGCCGATGATGTGTTCACCCTCCAGTCTAGGTACCGAGGTCCAAACATCATTCCTTTGAAACTGAAGCATTTCATCATGCATTGCTTCAACCCAACTTTCATCCCGAAGAGCTTCTTCAACTTTAGTGGGTTCAACCTATGACAGATAACAAGAATACGACACAAAGTTAGCAACACATTTATCAACTGTACGTTTCCTTAATGTGAGTTCATTCATGTTTCCCACAATATCTTCTAGAGGATGATTTTGCTTAATCCTGGAGGAAGGTCCTTTCTCCTCATGGGATTCAGAATCTGGTGAAGTGGTTATATCTGCGGAATCTTCCACAACACTAGTTGTACCTGGAGTACTACGAGATGCAGGTACTTGTTCAACAATTTCTTGAACTACCCTAGGCTCAGGAGGAATAATTTCTTTAGTTAGTTCCTTAATACCTTTTTCAGAACTGGAATCTGAAGACTCATCAATAACAACATTCACTGTCTCCATTACCTTCATGGTTCTTTTGTTGTATACTCGATAAGCCTTACTTGTGGAGGAATAACCTAGAAATATTCCTTCATCACTTCAGGAGTCAAACTTTCTCACATTCTCCCTATCCTTTAGGATGAAACAGGAGCTTCCAAAGATCCTGAAGTACTTCATATTAGGCTTCCTACCTTTCCATAGCTCATATGGAGTCTTCTTAGTACCGGGTCTAAAATACACCCTGTTAACCGTATGACATGCAGTGTTAATGGCTTCTCCCCACAAGTTTCTAGCCACATTCTTATTCTATAACATGGCTCTGGCCATCACTTGAATCACCCTGTTCTTTCTTTCTACTACGCCATTTTGCTGAGGAGTAATAAAAGCAGAGAATTCTTGAGAGATGCCTGATCTTGTGCAAAATGACTCCATATATGAGTTCTCGAATTCTTTACCATGGTCACTTCGAATTCGATCAATTTTCAAACTCTTTTCATTCTGCAGGCTTGTACACAAAGTTTCAATGTGCTCAGGAGCATCACACTTGGATCATAGAAGAATGATCCAAGTGTACCTAGTAAAGTCATCTACTATGACCATGATGTATCTCTTACCACCAAGAGACTCGGTTCTAGTTGGACCCATAAGATCCAAGTGTAGAAGCTGCAATGGTCTAGATGTAGTTGATGTCTAAGTGCCAGGATGCTTAGCTTTTGTTTGTTTTCATAGCTGGCATGGTCCACATACCACATTGCTCATTCTACTAAGCTTTGGTATCCCCAACATTGACTCATGCTTAGATACAATAGAAAGATGTTTGTAGCTAGCATGTCCCATCCGTTGATACCATAGATCTTCATCTGGAAAATGAATGCTATTACACACAATATCAACATCAGGAACCAGTCCATAACAGTTGTCAAGAGTGCGAACACCACTTATGAGTTTCTTTCCAAACTCATTCATGACAAGACACTTTCCCTTAGAGAACAGCACCATGAAGTCTTGATCGCATAACTGACTTATACTCAGCAGGTTCACCCTTAGACTTTCTACATATAGAACGTTTGCAATGTCCGGTAGTCCAGGTAGAGAGATGATTCCCTTTCCTTTAATCTATGATTTGCTCCCATCACCAAAAGTGACATCGCCACCCTTTTTAGACTTAAAAACCTTAAAGAGAGATCGGTCTCCAGTCATGTGTCTAGAGCAGCCACTGTCCAGGTACCACAAACACTTGTCCATCACTTTAAATGCAGACTTCATCATAAAACACACTTCGTGCTTGAATGAAAAATCAGTGAGAATGGTACTTTCCCTCAACTGCCTTATATGAGCTAAGCCTTTAACTTTCACTCTTCTCAGACGAACTCCTTTGCACATCTTCATTTTGAGATAGTCTAGTTTCTTTTTTGTCAAACTGAGATCTTTTCCAATGGTCATTAGAAGAGAATTCAAATATTTTTAAACTTGTATTTTCTGAAACACTCAGACAAATAGAAATTAGAAAAACAAGATGTATTTGAAAGCAAAGATCTCTTCAAACAAGTTACAGCCATGACAACAGAGGTCAATGGATCAACACAACAAAGATTAAACCCTAATCAGAGTGTGCCTGCTCTGATACCACTTGATAGGCCACAAACTGAATGACCCTTTGTGATAGAAATTAATTAATTAATTAGCCAAGTTATTAATTAATCAATTTATCATGCAAATGCATGATAGCACAAACAAATCACCAATTAACTAAATATGCAACAAAAAATAAATGACACGGTGATTTGTTTACGAATGGGGAAAAACCTAACGGCAAAAACCCCACCGGGTGATTTTCAGGTCACCACTCTCGAAACTCCACTATTATCACAACAAGCGGTTACAAGCAAGGAATCCCAAGTACCTTACCAAGCTACAGTTGAACCCTTACCCCAATACCCAATTGGACTTGTTCTGTAGTGTCAGTTCCCCTTTCTGATGCACGGCTCCTAAGTACGTGACTAACAGTTGCGCGGATCCCAGTACGCGACTTCAATAACACTAACTGAAAAGATCGTCGGCTGCAAAGTTCTTCAGATCATCCACACAATGAAGATTAGAAAGATGCTTGGTCACAAAACCCTACAGTGCAAATACACAGCAACTTCTTTAAGAGAAAGAGATGAACTAGGTCAAGAACCTTGTCTCCGGTCACAATTTGCTTGAACAAAGTTTGCTCAATGCTTGTGCAACTTGTGTACCGTTTTATGGCTCTTAAAACAATCCTTTTATATGTCTAGGGTTAGGAGAAAAGAAGGCCCAAAGACAGATTCACGGATCCTAAGAAAATCAGAGTTGAATTCTGAAATTCTTAAACCTCAACAGATAGGAGGTGTCAAGAAGCTATCGACCAGTTATCGAGCTTTAATGAATTTGCACTCTTGCTTGATTTCTTGAACAGACTTGAAGGCTTCAACACATGATCTTGAAACGTGGTTTCTTGAAGTATTTAAATACATCCTAAGTCTATCCAATTACAAGTAAAGTGCGTTTTGTCAAAAGATAAGCCAATTACATAAAATCATGACATATGTTCTATAACATGAGAAACACATATGCCCTAACAAAGGCGATGAACAAGTTGGAAGTCGCAGGACGGTTGATCCAATGGGCTGTCGAGCTTAGTGAGATTGATATCAGGTACCAACAAAGAAATGCAATAAAAGCTCAAGCTCTAGTAGATTTCATTGCAGAATTCACTCCAAGCCATGGTAACTTAGACGAGATGAAAGGCAATAAAACATGGGTCGTCGATATTGATGGATCGTCTACACTACATGCAGGCAGAATCAGAGTTGTTTTGAAGTCCCCTGAAGGAGATAAGTTGAAGCATAAGGTTCATCTGCAGTATCAAACAACCAACAATGAAGCTGAATATGGAGCCCTCCTTAAAGGGCTAAAATTGGCTAAGTCCTTAGGGGTAGAGTCAATACTTGTCCAAGGAGATTCTCAGTTGGTTATAGGTCAAGTGAATGGAACGTATGAGGCTAAAGAAGAACAGATGAAGAAATATCTTAATAAGGTGAGACGCCTTACAAAGAAATTCAATGAAGCTCACTTCGTCCAAGTCCCAAGGGAAGAGAACATGAAAGTAGATACTTTAGCAAAAGAAGCATCAGTGAATGAACTAATGGACGAGTTCAATGAGGTCCAGTATATGCCAAGCATAGATCTTCTAGAAGTACAGCAGATAGGGGGTGAAGAAAATTGGATGACCCCAATAGTCAACTACCTAAAAGAAGGAAAGCTTCCAGAAGAAAGAGACGAAGCCCGGAAGCTAAGGATCAAATCAGCCAAGTATATCCTTTTGGACGAGGTGTTATACAAGAGAGGCTTTTCCCAGCCATACTTGAGGTGCTTAGCTCTAGACGAAGCAAATTATGTATTAAGAGAAGTTCATAAAGGAGCATATGGCAACCATTCAAGAGCTAGATCACTCGTCCATAAGGTCATCCGTGCAGGTTATTATTGGCCAACCATTCAGGCTGATGCTAAAGCATATGTCAAGGTATGTGATCAATGTCAGCGATTCAGTAACATCCCTAGACAGCCGTCAGAGTACATCACCCCAATGATGGCACCATGGCTCTTTTCACAGTAGGGGTTGGATATTCTAGGTCCCTTTCCAACTAGGACCAGACAGATGAAGTTTTTTGTGGTAGGGATTGATTACTTCACCAAATGGGTAGAAGTTGAATTCTTGGCAAAAATTACACAACAGAATGTTAAGAACTTCGTCTGGAAGAGTATTGTGTACAGATTTGGGGTACCTAGGGTACTAGTGTCTCACAATAGATGACAATTTGATGACACACCTTTTAGGGATTTTTGTGAACAACTTGGAATCAACAATCATTACTCCTCACCCTCCCACCTATAGGCCAATGGACAAGTAGAAGTAGCAAACCGATCCTTGCTAAAAATCATCAAGACTCGGCTTGAGAGGGTAAAAGGAGTATGGCCAGAAGAGCTACCAGGTGTTCTATGGGCCTACAGGACAATTGTGAGGACCCCTACAGTGGAAACTCCCTTCAAACTAGCCTATGGAAATGAAGTAGTCATACCTACGGAAGTGCATATGGCTAACCACAGGGTGATGAGATAACAGGACGAGGAGAATGAAGAACAGCTCCGTCTTAACCTCGATTTTATAGACAAGGTAAGGATGGATGCAGAACATAGAACAACAAGGTACAAAAATCTTATGGCAAGGCAGTATGATGTCATGGTGAAACCCAAGCGCTTCAACATTGGGGATCTCGTCCTAAAGAGGGTTACCTTGGCAACAAGAAATTCGGCCCATAGGAAACTGGGGCCAAATTGGGAAGGACCTTATAGGGTTATCAACTGCATGAGGCAAGGATCCTACTACTTGGAAGCTTTGGATGGACGGAGGCTAGAACACCCCTGGAATGTTAAGCACCTAAGGAAGTACTATCAATAAATGGTGACCATGGACGAGTTGCCACGAACGAGAGTTGTGGACAACTGTAGTAATGTATTGTTTTCACGCGTTTGTTTGTTTACTATTGCTATGTGTTTTAAGTATTTTAATAATTCCCTAGAAAGTACATTAGTGTTTGACTTTTGTGCTATTCTTGGACGAGTTTGTGTGTAAGCATTTTTAATTCCCTAAGGCACTAGCTTTTAAGCATGTGCCAGGCCTGTGGACGAAGGTTTATGTGGTTTGGATTTTCATATATATATATATATATATATATATATATATATATAATAATGTGTTTTCAAACACATATGATGATATGAGAATCCCTTATTTTTTGTAATTTCATACAAAATAATCCACTAAAAGGCGAAAAGTTAAAGACGAATAAAATCCCTGGACGCAGGGACGTATCGTCTCTAAGCTTTCTTTAAAATAAGGATAAAGCGAGGAAAAATGAAACTAAGGTATATCCGTCTAAGATCAAGACGAGACAAACCTAGGTACATTTGTCCAATCAATGGACGATGAAAGAAGTTCATGCAAAAATATCTCAAACCCATGGGTGAGTCAAGCCAGCCATTGCTAAGGATGAATAAATGATCGTCCTGAATATGAACGAAGAATAATGCTAGTCGTCTAACGTATGAAGTAGTGAAGCCAGCAAAAGAGAAATGCCATTCATGGACGAGTCATACTTGTGAATGGCAAAAGCTAAAGCATAAAGGGCTTATTCTATTTTGAATGAATTAAAGATTCATCCACATGCTCAAGACGAGGTAAAAATAAGTGGACGAATCCCACCAACCACAAAAATAATGTGGACAATATAAGATAAAATTCATTCATAAAAGCTCATGTTCAAACACAATGAAAGATGAAAATAAAAAATATTCATTCATTCAACTCAAAGAAGGGTAGACGACCATCGTCCAAAAACCTTTTGAAGTAATTTAAAGCCAGTAAATGGTTGTGTATAAAGCTCGTCCATGAAACTACGACGAGAGAATTGTACTTAGATAAATTTTTAAAAAAAGGAAAAAGTAGAACCTAAAACAACTGGTTTTTCCAACAAAACTAAATGATAAATTTTCAAAAGGAAAAGTAAAATTCACTTGGCTGAATTAGTAGGGGCATTGCCTCCAGACTTTGGATCGTCTTGGGTTACTTCGTTGGAGTCATCCACCACGTTGACGTCCTTAGAACTCGTCGCAAGCAAGGAACTCTTTGTGGCGAAGGGGATCTTGAAGGTATCAAAGTTCAAATCAGGGAAAGCCTCCTTGGCGTTAAACTGGAAGTTCTCGTAGCCAGCTGCATAATGAATGTCTAGACGATTCTTATACTCGTTAGACTTCTTGAAGGCTGCAATGGCTTCTTCACAAGCTTTCTCTAAGGACAAGGCGAACCCAGAAACTTGTACCTCTAGATGAGCAATGTGAGTTTCTTTCTCAATAGCATCCGCCCTAAGTTCATCAACCTCGTTCTTCAGCTTTGTCTCAATTCCACGACTAAGGTCTTTAGTCAGTCTGATCACTTCCCCCTTTTTCAATAAAACTTCAGTGCTCAGCTCTTTAGCCTACTCCTTAGCCGACTTGGCTTCCTCACAGAGCTCCTTTGCCTGGCAAGACGCTGTGTAAAATTTTGACATAGCCTATGAATGGACGAAGGAGAGTTAGAAATTTTATTCAAAACTTGAAGAAGACAGAACAAAGACGAATGAAATTTATATACCTTAAAGAGGTCATGAATGGTGGAGCGTTCAAAATCTTCACTGACATGTTATAACACAAGTTTACTTCGTTGTCAGTGATTATTCCCTTGAACGTCCTCCATGCATAACTCTCGTCCAGCACCAGATTAGGAGAATGCTCAAACGACTCTGAGGGATGAGGCTTGCGAGGAACTTTGGCAGGAGGGGGAGGATCAGTCTGGACGGGTGGAACTATTTGGACGGGCACCACATTAACCACAGTATTGTCTAGGTCCACCATCAGAGTGAATTTTGAAACCTTGGGAAGAGAAGCCTTACTAGATTTTTGCTTCTTAGGACCTCAACGACTTGGAAGGTCGTCTAGATCCACTGAGCTGGATATGGACTTAGGCTTTCTCTTCCTGTCTGGACGGTAGGTTTCTGGATAGTAGAAGGTGCCGTGGTATCTTCATCATCACTTATAGCCTTTTCTCTGTTCTCTTTCATGTAGCTATTCCTGTGACGAGGAAGATAAAGTTAAAAAAATAATAATAAATATATGAGAAAGAAAACTAAGAAAAAGAAGAGTGGACGATGCTTACTTCGACGAGTGGTTTCCTCGTGACTAAGGTTCTCAACAGTAGGTACTAGGCCAAGACCCCACGCAGCTAGACGACTAAGAGTCACTATATCGTGAAAAGTTCTCCCAAGGAAGGCACGAACTTAGTCAATTCAATCCAAATACAATTTGTCAAAGTGTGGATGAAAAACAGCTGCATCAATAAAGAAAAAGGTTAGACGACTGAAAGTTATAAAAATATATAAAAAATAAAATGTAAAATGAACTGGAAAGGAGACATACCCTTAGGACGAAGGCGACTTAGAGGGCTGGTAAAAGGTGGAAAGGGGGCATTACTCACATCAACTGGGTCGCCAGCCCAATTGCCAAAAATAATAAAAAATTCTGTTTTCCAGAGCCTATTGGACGAGCTACGGCCCTTTATCAAACTATAGTGAGGACCTCTGGATGAAAACTGGTAAAAACCAGCAGACTTCTTTATCTCTAAAGGCTTATAATAGTAGAGGAACTCGTTCACTGTGATAGGATAGTCCCCTTCCAATGCTTCACACCATAGCACTTGCATGGCAACTACTGTCCTCCATCCATTGGGGTTGAGCTAATTAGGTCCAATACCCAACCTATGGAGAAGACCTCTATAAAAAGAATTTAGGAGAAATCTAAGGCCAGCTAGAAGGTAAGATGTATATACTCCCAAGCTAGAAGTAGGAGAACAACACCATTCTCCCTCCGTGGGTAGACAAGGTTTGAACTCCCTAGGGATTTGGGATCTATCCACAAGGGTTTTTAATTTAAGGGCGTCTAGGGTGGATGCTACCTCAGGGTTACAGCTGTATACCACATTCTCCTCTTCCTTTTCCTCGTCTTGAGAAGGGCTAGGTGGCTCTCTGGACGAGCTAGACCTAGCTCCAGAGGCCATCCTGCGTTGCATCTCTTGGAATCCCTCTAAGGGAATACTAGGAACCCCAGACGAATAGTCCTTATCCGAGGAACTACTACTGTAGCTCGTGCTACCTTCACCACTCTTATAACTCCTAGAAGAAGTATCCTGGTACTTGTCTATCTCTCTCTCTATACTACTACTAGACGAAGACATGACTACAGTAAAGAAAGATTAAGACGAAAACCTAAAAAGGAAGACGAAATACCTGATAGAACTAGGACGAGAGAGCTAGACAAGGCCTTTGGACGAGATGGCAGAGGGGAGATTATGAGAAAGGCGAAGGGCAAGAAAGAGAATGTACCTATTTATAGGGCCCAGAAGTAGGGTCAGCGAAGTGACACCAGCCATTAGGAAGGTGACATGTGGCAGTCCCTTGAAAAATGTAATTGACGCAATAGATCAACTAAGAAAATCATGACATGTGGCCCCATACAAAAAAATAATAATAATAAAAATAAAATAAAATATTTTTTTGGTCAGAACCACAGAGGTGCGCATTAAATCCCAATAATATTTTTGGATGACCATTGGACGAGGGGGTAACTGATGGGATAGCAAAAATTACATCTCATGTTCGTCCATATGGATCGTCCATATGCCTTGAGCCAAATGTTCAAATAGACCGTCTATGAGCAAAAGAGTCGTCCTTGGGCAAAGCACATGGACGATCACATAACACTCCGTCTATGAACAAAAGAGTTGTCCATGGGCAAAGCACATGGACGACCACATAACACTTAGAAATCCTCAGGTGTAGACTCACTCATGTGTGTCGAGGATTTGAGCCACAAAATCTTAGAGCGGTTACCAAACCCATATTCTTCGCCACAAATTCCTCATAAGTACTTAACTTCCACCAGCGGTTGTAACTCCTATAGCCGTTGAGGAAGTTATGTCTGGACTCACTAATTTCCACGAATCTTGGGGAAGTTACTAAGCCAATAACCGCTCCAAGGTTCTCTATATAAGGACCAGTCTAAATCAAATCAAGGGAAGTGTGCATTCTGAGATTTTACTTCTAATAAAGTTGGAACTCTATTCTTGGGAGAAACTAACTTAGTCATCGAAGGGTTTTTGGCCAGTCCACCTCGGTCCCCTTTGATAGTGTGTTCATCTTCACAGGTCTTCATTACAACAAGTAGCCCCATTGAAGTCGGAACATTCAACCTACTGATTCCGTGTAGCATCAAATATTGACTACTATTTTTCAGATTAGTTTTGCTTTTAATGTTGTCCTTCTAAATTGAAATCTTAATCAATTGTATACTATCACTTAAGTGTAATTTAATTCTTATATAAAAAAAAGAGTGTAATTTAATAAATTATGTACAATGTATATGACAAGAACACGTATTTTCTATTATTTTCCTATTGTTAATTGAAATTTATAGCCAAACTTTATCCATGAAAATATTTGAAATTGGACACAAAAAAGGAAAAAGAAAAAAGAATTGAATTGGATTCTTCTACCTGTATAAATTACAAATTTTTTACTCTTATTTTGCTTTTCAATTCAACCAAACCAACAAAGGAAATAAGTAGTATTTTCTATTACTTCTGCCAAACCCTTTTCACTTTTTTGTTCTTATTTGACATCCTTTACACAGAGACGCGCTAGAAATCTATTCTTATCAAGACTTTTATATAAGGACGCTAGAAATTGATTGAGAGCTCAGACTAGACTAGTAGGGGAGGAGAAGAGGAAAGTTCCGATCTCATGTCATGTCACTATTCTTTTCCCAATTCCCATTTGCCCCTTTATCGGGATGCCAAACTGCACTAAACGCCCATAGAAAAAGTGTAGTTGAAAAGAGCCCGCAGGTTGGGTTAAATGGCCAGTTTTCTAAAAACAAATTTACTCTTTCACATTAACCATTTCGCACATATTCATAATAATCACGCATTCACATTTAAATAAATTTCTACATCTTTTCATTAAAAATATATATATATATATAATTACATTTTAACACATTAAAATAAATATAAAACAGTAGATAGGTGAAAGTTTTTTTTTTTTTTTTTTTAAGTTTCAATTTATGACGTCCGTTTTTAATAATAACCCTTTATTATCAAACCAATACACCAATCAATTTTTGGTGTAGGTGAGAATTGAATTCCAAATTTCTTATATAACAATAAAAATTTTTACCAGTTGAACTAACTGGAATCCACGAATAGGTGAAAGTTAAAACCAATAAATTATCATTAACTATTAAAAATACTTTTAATAGTAAATTTTTTTTAGATTAAAGTTAAATCTAAACATAAAAACAATAAATCAAGCTCTATCAACGAGGACTCAATTAGAAATGGAGTACCAAATCATACATGATCAATACCACCAGCCATTGCAAATGTAAAATGAAACTTACATCAAATTTGACAGGGAAAATATGGATAAGGTTCTTTTCAAACTAGTTTAGAAATAAACTTTTAAAAGTCATTCTATATCTTTTTGTTTTATATGAATTTTAAAAATTTAACTGTTAGATTATATGTTTTATGTTTTTTATGTTCTTAATATTCGTGTTAAATTTCGTTTAAATTAGATGTTATTTCTTTGATTTTTTTGAAATTTTGCAAGTATGGAGGATATAATAAGAACATGCAATTTAATGGTTACATTTTTGAAATTCACATTCAATTAAAAATTATAAGAAAAATTTGAATGATTTTTTTCCAAACTAATTTAGAAATTTTTTTTTCCTAAAATATATATATATATATATATATATATATATATATATATATATATTTGTGTGTGTATTTATTGAGAACATGAAAAAAGAAAAAACCATTTGACAACACAAAATAAAATATTTTATTGAAACCCAAAATAAATCATACAGATCAGAACCCAAAATAAATCAAAACCTTTAAACCATCCTTGATCGAAACCCATCGCTCACTATAAACTTAAATCAAACTCACAGCATTTGGCACGCAATATTAGATTTGACAGGAAAAAAGAAGTCAATAATGCCAAAAAAAACTTGACCCTTTGTCTCAAAAGCTGGAGTCCAGTGATGTCTTCTTTCGGTGCAGACTTGTCTCTAGCATTTAACGCTTTTATCACAATCTTCTTTCGGTGCAGACATGATTATGGAGGTAGAAAAGAAAATGATATCTTGACTCTTACGGCACTTATTGCCTTTTTTAATTTGACGAGTGTACTTAATGCTTTTTTTTTTTTTTTTTCTTCTTTTGAGAAAGGACCTAAAATTTTGGAAAAATAACCATTTAATTTTTTGTGGTTATTATTAGTTTTTTTTTTTTTTTTTAAATATAAAGAAAGAAAGTTTTATTGAGGCAAAATAGAAGAGGTAGTATCAGCATCAATAAGGGCCCAAAGGGGAATAAAGTTGATAGAATTGGGTCTTCAAGAAAAACAAAATGAGGCCCATCGGGCCAAATTGTGAATCAATACATTAATGTTTTTGGTAGTTTTTTTTTTTTTTTTTTTTTTTGAGAGGAAAACACGTCAAGCTTTATTAAGAAAATCTAGCAATGTCCTCTAGGACTACAAGAAGTAAGGGTGCTGGAACATTCTCCATCCACGCCGAAAAATCTGAAATAAAAAGAGCGTGTTTAGCTAACTTATGCACAACTTTATTACCCTCTCTCTTTACATGAGAGTAGAGTAATTAAATAAAAAAACTAGCATAAAATTTAATATCCTCCATTAGCAAACCATCTGGGGAGAGGAAGGTGCTGTTATTTCTCAGTGCCGTGGCCAACGTAAGTGAATCAGACTCCAAGATAGCTTGATGAAAACCCAGCTATGATGCAAATGACAGTGCTGTTGAAGCAGCCATTGCCTCCACCTCCAAAGTCGAGTACAGCTGTGGTAATTGCTTGGACATTGAAGCCAAAGCCATGCCGTTGTTGTCTCGGATCACCACACCAATGCCAGACTTTTTTTGGTCTTTGAATGTAGCCCCATCGTAGTTAATTTTCACCATTCCTTATGTTGGAGGACGCCACCTGGTCTGAGTGGAATTGGTTGCAAGGTGAGGATAAGGTGGCAGAGGCACCGTTTGTGCAAACTCAACAACCAACCCTTTTGTCGTTGCAGCAAGCAGATGGGAATTGATGCTGGGTTTGTTCAAGCGTACTTGGTTCCTCTGAGTCCAGATTAGCCAAGCCAAAGTTGAGAATAGCTCCAGGTCCTGTTGGTTTGTAATGAGCCACGATAATAGTTCCTTAAAGTCCACAAAGGTGTGAGTTCTTTGGCATTGCCATTGCGAGTCATCCTCCTAAACCACATCTAATTCTCCGCATGACCATAGAGCATGGAGTGATGATTCTAGTACTTGCTTACACCGGTCACAGATTGGATTGTCGATGATAGTACGACGCACTAGGTTCTTTTTTGTTGGCAAAGAGTTGCGGCATGTCCTCCACACCAGATTTTTAATTTTGTTAGGAACTTGCATAGACCAAAGTGTTCTCCATAGATGTTTGTCTTTCACCCTCTGCTCTTCATCTAGCTCAATTTGCTCTTCCGCTTTCAGGAATCTATACCCGGACTTAGAGTTGTAAATGTTGTTGTTTGTGAATGGTCAAAACAGGCTATCCTTTGCCTCACACTGTGAGAGTTGGATGGCTTTGATCATATCTGCTTCCACAGGGGTTAAGATGCCGTCTATCATCTCATTGTTCCACTGCCTTGTAGATTCGTTAATCAATAATGCCACTTTCGCATCTGCTAATGACTCCACCATAGGTGAAAGAACTTATGGTGGATTTTTCCTTGGTAACCAATGGTGTTGCCACCCGCCTTACCATTCCCAATCCTCTATCGACAATCCTCGAGTAAAACATCCCTCCCATGCAATATACTATTCCAAGCATGTGAACCACCACTTGTGTATTTCGCCTCCATGATTGTACAATTTGGAAAGAAATGAGCCTTGAAGTTATAAAATAATGACTCGGGATTTTTCAAGGGTCTCCAAGCTTGTTTTGCCAACAAGGAATCATTAAACATGGCAATGTCTCTAAATCCCATTCCTCCCTCCAATTTTGATTTTGTTAATTCATCCCACTTCAACCAATGTATCTTCCTTTTATCCCCTCTTTGGCCCCACCAAAATTTCTTGATCATGGTTTCAATTTCATGGCATAAACCCAATGGCAATTTGAAACATCCTATAGCATATGTAGGAATGGCTTGGATGACAGCTTTTATGAGTACTTCATGACTTGCTTGAGACAAGAGCTTTCGTTCCCAACCTTGCAACTTTCACCATACTTTTTCTTTAATAAAATTGAACCCTTCCTTCTTCCTCCTACCCACCAAGGAAGGCAGCCCAAGGTATTGCTCAAAATGTACAATTTCTTGTAGACCCAAGGCTTCCTTGATTTCTTGTTTGGTTGCTTCATCGGTTGATTTACTAAAGAATATGGCTGTTTTGTTCTTGTTTACTTTTTGACCTGATTCCCCTTCATATGTCTCAAGGATCTCCATGATTTTCCTGCATTCATCTCTCGTTGCCCTACAAAAAAGGAGGCTGTCATCTGCAAACAAAAGATTGGTTAGTGCTGGCTGTTTTTGGTAGTTGATACTATCATAAATTATATGTTATTTTTTATTTTTGGAACAAACATGTTATCTTCTAAGATTTGAATTAAATTAAAATATTTAGGGATACTTTAAAATGTAATAGTTGGAAATCTTTGTGGGATGAAGTTGTGATTGGGTCAAACCGCAATTAGGTAATTTGATTGTCCAAGAAGTATAATATCTCTTAATTTTGACCTATTCTCAATGGTATCACTTTAATTCAAATTTTGGGAGATTGAATATAATAGTTAAAAGTTTGTAGATTAAATTGTGATGGGTCAAATCACAAAAGACAAATTGTAATTTACCTTAAATTTATTCATTAACTTGTTAGGATGGAGCAATATTACTTTCATTATTTCATTATTTAATGTAAGCATTGAGACCATATCTATCAAAATAAGCTATGCCAACATTGCAAAAAAATAAAATAAAAATTGCAAGCCTTGTAACTTACCTGGTTGGCATCTTTTAGTGTTTTAAAGATATTTAAGTTCAAATCACATTTTTCCTATTGTAACTATCGAATTATAAATAAAACAATATATATATATATTGGAAACAAATTGTGAATAATTTTATACAGAGTTCCTTTTACCTTAATCTTGATTCACATTGTCAAAAATTAAATCTTAATTTCATATTAGAATTCTGGATAAATGCTTTGAGGAAAAAAGAGAGAGGCTAAAATGGTAAATATCTCTTTTACAATATTCAAACTTAGTAGCATAATTATTTTATTTTAATATAGTTTAGTAAGATGTCATATAATACCCACTACTTCACATGCTAATTAAGTAAAATTATTTTTTTGAGAAGATGCTAATTAAGTTATTATATAGCTGTTTCTTATAAAAAGAAGAAGAAGATGTAATTAAACAGCTAAGAGATTTTATAGCCAAACAAGCACTTTGTAGTGTTTCTAATGAAGGCGTTTAAACTCCATATTATAACTATCAAATTATAAAATTATAAAAAAAAAGTTCATCAAAAAGAAAAGTTAAGAAAAAAAAATTAGTAATTTGATAGGTTTAACTCTAGCATATATCCTTTAAATTTGTGATTGTGTTTTCAAGCAAAATAACATACAAAATTACTTATTTTTTTATATTACCATTTAAAATATGAATGGTAAAGCAATTTTTAACTTATAGAACCACTTCAAATTACAAAGGGAATTAAAGAAACAAAAAAATCAATGTAAGAATAAAAGGACAAAACCTTTAAATCTCATTTCAATAGGTCTACTGTACTGATCAATATTCAATAGTTCTAATGCATTAGGGACTAATTATACATCTGCTAGTCATGTCGAACCGTAAGCATACTCTTTGCTTCCTAATTCTTTCTCTCTTAGGACGTTCTGTTAATAATATATATATATATATATATATATACAGAGAGAGAGAGAGAGAGAGAGAGAGAGGAACAAAAAATTGAGACTGGCTGACCAATAAAATTTATGAAAAGCTTCACCATAAATCACCCGTGACCAAGATTAGCCAACCAATCAATCAGTATGAAACTGGAATTAGCATTCTCATCCAATTATAACAATAATATATATATATATATATATATATATATATATATTTCTATTTCTATTGATCAGATATCATGAAAATTTTTTCTATACTAATAAAACCTTACTCTATTATTATTTATTATTTTTTTTTAGTACTGGTTAATAACAACAAATCTCTTGCTCTCTCCATTAAACCCACACAGCCAGCTACCACCACCAAATCCAGCAGTCCCACCACTACTAGTAACAACCTACCACTGAAACTCAGCCCAACCATTAAAACTTAGCCTAACCATCAAAACCCAGCCATCACCACCACCATTGTAACATCACTGAACTAGAAAAAAAAAAAAAAAAAAATCACCATCAAACCACAACCAACAACCAAGAACTATCACCGAAGCTCAATGCAAATTTACAGCCATCCACCTTGTGGACACAATGGGAATGTGTTGGGAGTTGTCACCTAGTTTTTGCAATAATTTAGGAACCATATATATAGCATCCTTTCGAGGAAGGACCATTGATCTTACTACCAGAGATATGGGTTTGGAGTTTAGGTACATTCTTGGGAAGGTGTTAGACACCCAAGACTAGCCAACCCTAAGGTTGGCCTCCCATCATCGTGTCTTATGTCTTAACCTCGATAAATCATATTCAATACTTTCATTCTAACTCACTCACACACTAGCATACATCTAAGCATACAACATGGCATCATTCATCCCAAAACACATACATATTTGTCCATAAAGCCTAAGAAACCAAACCACACATATACAACCCTAGCATTCATCTAATCATGGCATTCATCACATTACAAACCCTAATCATATGTCTAAGCATGCTCCATCACAAACTCTATCATATTATACCAAGGCAGCAACAAAACAAGGCAACAAAGTAGGCATGGCGAGCAAACATAGGTCATCACATGTATTCCAAATTATTAGACATGAAATCACTCATCAAACAAGCATATCCATCTCTATCATCCAAGCAAGACCACATTACAGATGCATGGGCATTTCCAATGCAAGACTTACCTTTTACTTACCTTACAACAACTCAACACTTATGGCATTATGCATGAACATATGAATGCATGATCATGGCATTGAAACAAAGCAAATGCAAGATAAACCCTAATTCTAACATGTGATAGCAAATAAGCAAACAAACATGTGAAACAGAGACTTTTAAAGCATAAAAACATGGAAAAGAAGTTAAACAAAACAAACATGTGAAAGCAGAAGCAAGACAAACCAAAATACAAAAATTAGGGTTTCTAGGTAGCAGTTTGCACGTGCAAGAACAAGCCTGCATGCGCAGACAAGATTATGTATATGCAGATTCTTGCCTAGAAATCTTAAAAACACAAAAACAGAGCATAACCTCAAAACGGGAATTCTAACCTACATGCATTTGAAGCATACAAAAACGTAAACCCAAACTAGAAAAAGCATGTTAAAACATATTATAACAAAAAAATAAAGCAAACAAAAAGATTTAAAAGTAGAAAATTGTTGTGAAATTTTAAAGTACTTGCAAGTGTACAAACCGTACTAAAGTATAATTTGATAAGAACGAGGTTGAACTCACAAGGACTTGAATGAATGTAAGAAAATTAATCAAATCTTAACCAAATTAATCCTAATCTAGTTTAATAAAAATAGGTTGCTTTGAAATTGAATAAACTAAGCAAAAGATATAAAGCAGTAAAAAGATGTAAACCATCAAGAGAAAGGAATTAAGGTTTTCGAATCCACCTTGTAAGTTATATCAGCATATATTTATGATCATTAATTTTTCCCAACCACTACATGATAATCTAGAAATCAATCTTGCTACCATGGAGAATATTATCATTAAAACTTCTATTTAAATATCTAAAGCATGCTCTTCTTCGCTTCTTTGGTATAAAATCAAATCGTCAATTGTATCCGTAGCCAAACAAATCACAAGAGATATCCAATTTTAAAATCAAGAAATAATAAATCAAGCATTCAATTAATTAAGACAAATCCTAAATCATGAGAAAAAACATGATTGAACTCATATCTAGAATCTCATCTTAGTCAATTGATATGAGGCAAGAACAATTTAAATCATTAAAGAACAACTATTGTAAGAAAAATCAAATTACATAAATATTACTGATAATCCTTAACAAGGTTTCATCCTCAACCCTAATTATAAATTTAGCTACTCATGGTAATTGAAATAAAACACAAGAATAAAATACTAAACATTAAACTAGACAAATAAAATAGAGAAAAAAATAGTCACAATGCTATCGTGGAGAAAAACTATAGAGAAGCCACATGTGACATTGCATCTTTCTCCAATTTTCTGTTTTGCATCCAGCCCTAGCACTAGCCTCCACTGAATTTTTCCCGAAAGAGCCTTTAAATAGGTCAAGGAATCCTATTACAAGTTGAATTCCCGTTTGGAGAAAATCTGAGATTTTTAGGCTTCACTTAACCGACGATTTTGGCCCATTTAACTTAAGAATTCAGACTTTTGGTAAACTACAAAGTGTAGCCCTTTAAGTTAACTTTCCAGCCCAGCTTGAATCATCTTGATTGGACATCTGAGTCGAAAGATATGCCAAAAATACTAACTGATGTGTAGGCTGGAATCCTAATCAGAATTGGACTTGGATTTGGTGCAAATTTCCTTTGATTCCTTGCTCCAATTGGACTTAAATTTAATTGGGTTGGCCTTCTTTAAATTCATCATGGCCCTTATAAAAGTAAAGTCCATTAACTTTCTTCTTTGCACAAATCCACTTATTTAGTTCCATTCTCCTACAAAAGACAAATTCACGCAATAAAATTCAATTAAGTACAAAATTGATTATTTAGCATTATTCCAAAACCAAATATAAAATGCATGACTAACTCAAAATAAGTATGATAATGCTTTCTAATAATGATATAAATATGCAAAATTAAGCTATTATCAATTCACATCAAAAATGAAAGAAAGGAAAAAGAAAAGTTTAGACTAGATACCTCACACAAAAGCTTTCCAAGCCTGATTTTTGATCATTCCCCTCAGTCAAATCTATTTACAAACCAGTACGAAAGTGATTCATAACGTTAAACTAAAAGAATTGGGGTCAAGAAAGGTCCTAATCAAACAAAATTGACTTAAGGGTGTTTTGTGAAAATCTCCCTTTTGATTCATTATTTTCTAGCGAATCTTGTATTTTTCTCGTGGAGTTTTTGTGTGTTTTGAAATGTACCATGTAAGGCTTTATATAGTGGAAAAAATGAGGTTTGGAATGGCTTCCAGACGATGTGGGATTCATTCCAAATCTTAGCCATTATTGCAGAAAACTTGCAATTTTTATGTCTCTAAAACCCTAGCTGCGTACACAAGAGTGTGCCTGCATACGCATGCTTTGGCCCACGTACATAGGTTGAGGTCACTTTGGTCATTTTATTTCCAAAAATAGATTTTTTTCTCGTTTAAAATGTTATATTTTCCATTTTAACACTTTTCAAGTCAATTTGATATTTGATTGGGCTTTAATCTGGCTTTGGGCCTTTTGGAGTTTGGGCATCATTGGGGAATGGGGACTCGAGTCATAAGAGGTACAAAATGCAGTGTCTATAGATGCCCCGCTTTTGATTCATGAGCTTCGCTAATGGAATCAAAAGACTAAGAGACAAAACACTTTGTTTTGATGTATGGATTGGGCCCAACTCATGCACACGACACATATCATGCATACATAGGGTAGGGTGCAACCCCGAAGAGTTGCGTAAGATTTGTTCATCCAAGAAATGTGCAACGATAGATTCACTATCCCAGAACCTGTTTTGCCTCTTGCAAGCAAATGGCGAGTGACTTACTTCCTAAAGTCACTTAAAAAGAAAAAGAAAAAGAAAAACAAACAAGGGTGCTCTTCGAGCTAACCCAACAAACGACAAAAGGATACGGTCTATATGGTGTCCATTTGGGGCTATTGCCTCAAACTTCTTCGGGTGACTTGCTTCTTTTGTCTTCTTCGCTTCTTTCTCTACCTTTTTTGGTGAGGCTTTTGCCTCGAGTTGACCTTGGTCTCATTCTTTATCTCTATCTGAACATTTTTCTACCGTTCTTGTATGTTCAATTCCCGGAGGATTTGTGCATGAGTAGTCTTTTTTGTTGGATCCACTAGGGGTGGTAAAAACTCGCTGAAGAGTAGGTATGTATGGGGAGGAATCTTATACCAGTTTCATGACTTACTTGGGGGATGAGAAACTCATTGAGGAGTAGTAGAAATGGACTCACTGAGGAGTAGTGTAACTTTTGTAGATGAGTGATCCACTGGGGAAAAATCTTTTGCTTCCTTCATGGTATGCTGAGGATTGATAGGCCACAAACTGAATGACCCCTTGTGATAGAAATCAATTAATTAATTAGTTAAGTTATTAATTAATCAATTTATCATGCAAACGCGTGATAGCACAAACAAATCACCAATAAACTAATAATGCAGCGGAAAATAAATGACATGGTGATTTGTTTACGAATGGGGAAAAACCTAACGGCAGAAACCCCACCGGGTGATTTTCAAGTCACCACTCCCGAAACTCCACTATTATCACAACAAGCAGTTACAAGCAAGGAATCCCAAGTACCTTACCAACCTACAGTTGAACCCTTACCCCAATACCCAATCGGACTTGTTCTGTAGTGACAATTCCCCTTTCTAATGCACGGCTCCCAAGTACGTGACTAATGGTTGCGCGGATCCCAGTACGCGACTTCAATAACACCAACTGAGAAGATCGTCGGCTGCAAAGTTCTTCAGTTCATCCACATAATGAAGGCCAGGAAGATACTTGGTCACAAAACCTTACGGTGCAAATACACAGCAACTTCTTCAAGAGATAGAGATGAACTAGGTCAAGAACCTTATTTCCGGTCACAATTTTCTTGAACAGAGTTTGCTCAATGCTTGTGCAACTTGTGTATCATTTTACAGCTCTTAAAACAATCCTTTTATTTGTCTAGGGTTAGGAGAAAAGAAGACCCAAAGACAGATTCACAGATCCCAAGAAAATCAGAGTTGAATTCTGAAATTCTTAAACCTCGACAGATAGGAGGTATCGAGAAGGTATCGACCAGTTGTCGAGCTTTAATGAATTTGCACTCTTGCTTGATTTCTTGAATAGACTTGAAGGCTTCAACACTTGATCTTGAAACGTGGTTTCTTGAAGTATTTAAACACATCTTAAGTCTACCCAATTACAAGTAAAGTGAATTTTGTCAAAAGATAAGCCAATTACATAAAATTATGACATATGTTCTATAACATGAGAAACACATATGTTCTAACAATCTCCCCCTTTGGCAATCCGTGACAAAACCAAAACTAACAAATGAACATATAAGAGAAGTCATAAATCACTCAACTCATATTCACTTGTTGAATACAATAAAATCTATCCTAACACAAACTCTTGAAAAACTTTGTAAGAAGAGAGTTTATGGCAAGTAGATTTTGACAACCTATATTTCTGAAATACTTTAAACAAAACTCATCAAGGAATCTTTGTGTGAAATAGAAATAATAGATTGCATACAAATAATAAGAAGCATGTGTATAAGGAGAGAAAAGAAACAATACATGAAAGGGTAGGTGAAAGAAACATACATCAACAATATAGAAGAGAAAATAAGTACAATGTATGTCTATAAATGGTCACAAGACCTCATGTACAAGAACAATGTATATAAGAAAGAAAAGAAAAGAAAAGATACATAATATCCTCCCTACATCCCTTAAAAGAAAAAGATAACAACACTCCCACTTACATAATGACCCAAAAACTAACTCTCCCCCTAAGAGTGACTACTCTCATATCCAAAACTACTTCCCCTTTTATGTCACGAGTGACAAAGGGTAGAGTGTCAAGTAGACATCTCATTGGTAGAGCTAGCATCTCTATCATCATCTGAAGCGTCATTGTCATCACTATCATCATCATCATCAGAATCAGAAGCCACTGGACGAGGTGGTGAAGGAGTAGGCTCAGGTGCAAAGCTGCCCATAGTTGCCTGCCATCGTGCAATACGACCGACACGAACATTCACCTGATACAACTCTGTAGAGAGTGTATCCAGGCGAGCATCCATGCGCTGCAGCTGCACTATGACGTCTCCTAAAGACACATCACCTGAAGAAGAAGGAGCGGATGCAGATGGAGTAGACCGGGATGGAGCAGAATGAGAGGAAGGTGCTGCTAAATCCGACTGTCGCGACCAAAACTAGGCTTCACAACGTTTAACGATAGCGTAATCTATGGCACACATGACGGTAAAGTGGTCGAAAGAGGGAAAAGGAACGGAAAAATAGTGTCAGATCCATGTGATAGCGGAAGGAAAGATGAGCTTATCACGGGATGCTGAATCTAAATGAACATCTATGATAGAAAGAATGAAGTGAGAAGGAAAATCTATAGTGAGATGCTCAAGAAGAGACAACAAAAATCGAGCACGAGGCTCTATGATGGAGTTATAGTGAGAAAGTGGATGCAAAACAAAAGTCATCACCATGTTCATGAATCTAGGACCTTTAGCAAAAGGTCGACATGGTGTAAACAGACGTTCACCCAAGTAGTAGGGCGCTCACAAAAAGCTGACATGAGCTCATCCCTGGACACTGTCCTCAGACGCTTACAACTAGGATAGTTAGGAAACTCTATCCTAGGGATCCGAAGCACATTTGCAACCAGCTGCGGTGTGACAGGAATGCGCATACCTTGAACGCGAGTGAAAAAGAGAGGTACAGAACGATCAATCTCGTGCATGTTGGAGTAAAACTCCTGGATAAGCACGAGAGAATATGTGACCGTGACGTCACATAGTGACTCCCATCCCCTACTATGAATGACAGAGGGAAGGTCAGTGTCGGCAAAGTCCGAAAAAACGGCTTAGCGTTCCGAATGAATGCCTCGTCTAGAGAAGTTCTTCGAAAATGCCTTAAAGGCATCATCATCACGGAACTGAACATTAAAAGTTGAAGGATCAGTAAAAGAAGAAGCACTGGAACGAAGAGGGTTCTGAGCAGGAGTGGATTTACGTTTAGGTGCCATAAACATGACTAACGTAAACAGATTTAGAGGGAGAAAAAGAAGAAGAACAATTAGAAAAGTCCCAAGCAATTCAAATATATCAAATATATAGAAAGGAGAGTACGTATGCATGGGAAATGCATGAACATGTGACATGCAAAATAAAAAGCATCATGGGTTTAGCCCAATCTAATCCTACCAGCACATAAGCATATTACACACATCTAAATGCATGAAAATACCATTAAAATGCAAATGGGATGCAATGTATGAGGTTTTAAACACATTTAAATGAAAACCCAACCCAAAATTTCATTAAACACTCATTAATTTTGAAAAGCCCCAAAATTTTTCCAAAAAATCCCTAAACCTAGGTTTCAAAACATGAAATGCATGAAGAATGAGAGATCAAAAGCTTACCAAGTGTAGAAAAACTTGAAAAAGTTTGAAGAAACCTTGAGGAAGAGGTTTGGAGTGAATGAGAGAGTGTTTGGGAGATGAACAGGCGTGGACAGGTCGAGAGAGATCGAAGAAATGAGAAATGGATCGCGCGAGGAGGTTTAAATAGAACCTTCAGTAATGCTCAACAAATGAGGTATTGAGAGGTGTCGAGGTAGGTATCGAGAAAAAGGTTGTCGACAGTTGAGGTATCAAGCAACAAAGAATCAGATCAAAGAATAGAAGCTCGATCGATCCACTAGGTGTTGAGAAGCTATCGAGGAGGCAGGAGCATTCTCAATCGATCCATTAGGTATCGAGGAGCTGTCGGGATTGCGATAAGAAAAAGGCTTGAGAAGCTCGACAGATAGCAAGGTATCGAGGAGGTGTCGAGCTAGCTTTTCAAAACAGTTTTTCGAGAGGAGAAAAACACAGACATGAATGCAATCCAACATACAACTCAACCAATGATCCAATCAACACAATAATCTCTCAATTTAAAAATTTTGAGCACAAGGATCTCCGAAACACACACACACACTAAACAAGTCTAACCAATTTTATATTTCAAAAACCAAGTTAAGACAGTTTAGTGAGCATACATTAACACATGTAAAACTTGTGATGGCCAAATCACATTGTATCTGCACATGTATCAAGAATAGCAAAGAATATTGCGTGTTGTGTGTGAGAAACATCGTAAGATTGCATAAGTGTATACATGTTATGACGATTTGAGATATGAGAAAATCGCTTTAACTCACACATAATCATAACTGCTTGATGGGGACTATCACCTTCAAGGTACATCCTATAACTCCCACATCTCATAGAATACACGCTTGCAATCATATTTAAAAGCATTTTTGAATTTTTGCTTTTGATTTTTCTTTGCATATTTTTCTTTTTAAGTATATCATACATGAGCTTATTAGAGAGAGAAAAGAAATACCCAATGATATTCGACATTCAAATTTTACTATGCCTAAGCACATGAATATCATTGACATCACACTTTTGCTATGCCGAAACATACAGATGTCATACATGATTGGCGGGCAACAGTAGTGAGATGGTTATTAATCTCTTTCTCTCAGGATTTTTTAGTCATTCCCGTAAAAAAGAGTGATACGAGTGTTAAGTATAAGAGACAACTCAATCTTACTCATCACAAACAAGAGCCACAAAGCTCACTTGCTTAGTTGTGCATAGAGATGCTCATCTAAGCTACAAAAGATACAAAGTTTAGAAAACTTTGTTTCAATTGCCATCTAAGGTACACAAATACCAATGTACACAAAACACACACTGTTTTTGTATTTTTCTGATTTTTCAAAAAAAAAAATTTTTATTTTATATCAAAAACAAAATAAACAAAAACTGAAAATAAACAAACTAAAAACATGTTAAACAAAGCAAAACATAAAACTAGACTGACTCAAAATAAAAGCAAAACACAAAAGTAATGCAACAAAACAAAAACAAGAAGATAGAAGAAAGTGATAAAATCACTTAGAGTCCTTTTTCTTCCATACCTTGGAAGAACCTTTCCTTTGATTAAACCTTTGAACCGGTGGAGAGGGGGAAGAATTGAAACCGTTCAAGTTTGAAAGGAACATGAGGGCCTTGAGAAGATCATCGAGAGGAGCGAGAGATGATTGAAGCTGATTTTGGCTTCTAAATGCTATCATGTCGTTGCTCTGTTAAGTGGCTAACCTCTTATAGCAATTTGGTCGAGTATGATCGGCAGCTTCACAATGATGACAGAGATGTTGTTTCTTTTGTTTAGGCTTTTGAGAGTTAGCCTTCTTAGCCTTAGGATTTTTAACATCTTTTTTATCTAGTTTAGGGGGTGCTCCTAAGATAGATTTAACCTTGTCTAAGTTCTCACTAGCTAGACTAATTTTAACATCAGTGTTCTCAATTTCAGTATTGCTAGCAGGAGACACAAAAACAGTAGTACTAGTAGAAGAAGTATTAGAGGTAGAAAGACCATACCCTAAACCTGTTCGATCTGAAGCAGATTTCTGAATACTGAGCATCTCATCTAGCTTAGTGCTTGAAGTCCTCTCCAATTGAGCTCTGACTTGACACAGCTCCGCCTCAAGCTTCTTGGTCTTCTCAGCTAAGAAATTGTTCTCAAACCTCAGTACTCCAATAGTCTGATTAGCCTCATCAAACTTTGTGGATAATTCTTCACGGTCAAGTTCCACATCATTGAGTTTCTTGGTGGCCAGCCTATAAAGTTTCTCATGCTTTTTAGAAACTTTGTACAATTTCTCATAGGCCGTATAGATGTCATCTTGATCATCCATCTTTTCAAATTTGGACTCCACCAATTCTTCTTCTTTGTCCACATCTTCAACAATCCCATCAGTAGGATTAATAGTGGCAGTGAAGGCATTCAAGATTCCGTCATCCTCATTGTCGGAATCTTCCTCAGGCTTAGTGTTGCTCAAGGTAGCAGCAAGTTCCTTACTCTTCCCAATGCTCTTGAGATACATAAGACACTCATGTTTCATGTGCCTGAAGCCTTAACACCCAAAACACTTAGGTCCTGTGGGAACAGTGTACTGACCACCTTCCTTAGCATCCTTCTTCCCTTTGTCTTGCCTTTTAAACTGAGAAGAACTGGATTGCCTGCGGTCCTTGTCGAAGTTCCTCCCGTTGGCATTCTTCATAAACTTCTTGAACTGCATTGTAATGTAGGACTTCATCTTGGAATCTTCATCATCAGAAGACTCATCTGTGTCACTGCTTTTTGCCTTCAAGGCCATGCTTTTGCCCATTTCCGACTTTCCAATCATTGATAACCCTAGCTCATAAGTCTGCAGATTTCCAACCAGCTCTGTCAAAGGAATTTTGTCAATATCCTTTGATTCTTCTATTGCCGTAATCTTGGCATGGAATCTCTCGACTAGAGATCTGAACACTTTACTTACTTTATTGGGTTCAGGAATGGTTTCCCCAAGATTAAAGGCTGATTTTACTATGTCCTTGAGCTTGGCATAGAACTCATCGAACGACTCATCCTCCTCCATCTTTATTTCTTCAAAGCTTGTAGTGAGCCTTTGAAGCTTTGAATCCTTGATAGCCTTTGTACCCTCATAGGTTGTCTGGAGGATGGTCCATGCTTCCTTTGCAGTTTCTGTGGGGGATATCTTCTTAAACTCCTCATTAGTGACTGCATTGAATAAGGCATTCAATGCTCTGCTGTTGAAGTTAGCCGCCTTGATCTTTTCTTCATCCCAATTGGTTGGCGCTTCCTTTGGCTTGGTCCAGCCAATCTCTACAGCTTGCCACACCTTCTCATCTAAAGACTGCAAGAATGCTCTCATGCGTACTTTCTAGTATGCATAATTAGTGCCATTAAATAAAGGAGATATAATTAATGATTGTCCTCTATCCATGACAAACAGGGGTCAATGGATCAACACAGCAAAGATTAAACCTAATCAAAGTGTGCTCGCTTTGATACCACTTGATAGGCCATAAATTGAATGACCCCTTATGATAGAAATCAATTAATTAATTAGTCAAGTTATTAATTAATCAATTTATCAGGCAAATGCGTGATAGCACAAACAAATCACCACTAAACTAATATTGGAGCGGAAAATAAATGATACGGTGATTTGTTTACGAATGGGGAAAAACCTAACGGCAAAAACCCCACAGGGTGATTTTCAGGTCATCACTCCCGAAACTCCACTATTATCACAACAAGCGGTTACAAGCAAGGAATCCCAAGTACTTTACCAACCTACAGTTGAACCTTTACCCAAATACCCAATCGGGCTTGTTCTGTAGTGACAGTTCCCCTTTCTGATGCACGGTTCCCAAGTACGTGACTAACGGTTGCGCGGATCCTAGTACGCGACTTCAATAACACCAACTGAAAAGATCGTCGGCTACAAAGTTCTTCAGTTCATCCACACGATGAAGATTAGGAAGATGCTTGGTCACAAAACCCTACGGTGTAAATACACAGCAACTTCTTCAAGAGATAGAGATGAACTAGGTCAAGAACCTTGTTTCCGGTCACAATTTGCTTGAACAGAGTTTGCTCAATACTTGTGCAACTTGTGTACCATTTTACGGCTCTTAAAACAATTCTTTTATATGTCTAGGGTTAGGAGGAAAGAAGGCCCAAAGACAAATTCACGGATCCTAAGAAAATCAGAGTTGAATTTTGAAATTCTTAAACCTCGACAGATAAGAGGTGTTAAGAAGCTATCGACCAACTGTCGAGCTTTAATAAATTTTCACTCTTACTTGATTTCTTGAATAGACTTGAAGGCTTCAACACTTGATCTTGAAATGTGGTTTCTTGAAGTATTTAAACACATCCTAAGTCTATCCAATTACAAGTAAAGAGCGTTTTGTCAAAGGATAAACCAATTACATAAAATCATGACATATGTTCTATAACATGAGAAACACATATGTCCTAACAAGGACTTTGAAGAAGAATCTTCTGCTTCCTTAATGGGGATTGTTTAAATATGCTTGTGTCCATCGGGGAAGAATCTTCTGCCTCCTTTATGGGGATGATGTTCTAGATATGCTTGATACATTGGGGAAGAATCTTCTGCTTCCCTATTGGGGATAGTGTACTTGAGTTTATGTGATGTACATGCTTCATTGGGGGAAGAGTCTTCTGCTTTCTTTACTACTTACCAGGGGTCCTTGGTGACTTTGTGCCTAATTAGGGAAATCTTGAGATTTTTTATTTTTATTTTTATTTTTTATACTGTTCATGACTAAATTACACGTAGTTTAGTGGTAAGGCCTAAACTACACGTAGTTTAGCCATCAGGTGTGTTCTCGCTTTTTCATTTTTCCCAACGATTACCAACTATTTCTTTTTCTTCTTAATTCTCTTCATCTCCCTCATCTCTTCACATTCTTCATAACTCTTCAACTTCCCTCTTTTTTTCCTTTATAAAAACTTCCCTTTTCTTTCTTTTCCTCACATCATTTGATTCTCCTCTTCTTTCAAAACTCCATCATTCTCTCTTCACTTTCTAGACTCTTTTTATCTCCTCGAATGGCACCCAAGGCCAAGGATACTTCCTACGTCCTTTCCTCCGATACATTTTTCCTCATCTGCTAAAGTGACATTGATGAAGCCTCCTTCATTGACATATCGGCCAGAGAATCATATCCCTATGGCTGAATTTGTAAGTTTTTCAAACTTTTCTCATTTTCTATTTTCTCTTTGATTTTCCGTTTTAATGTGTTTTTTGCCATGTAGATGATTGAGTTTTGTTGTGGGATGGGTTTAGATGAAAACCTGATACATTAGGAGGAGTAGAAACATGTTTAGGATTGATTTTGGATGCTATATGCTTGAAAATGTCGAAGGACATTTTCTGTCTGTGCTTTTGCATGCATGGTCTTAAGCATGTGTATGCATCTTGCACTTATGCGTACACAACTCTATTCTTAAGGCTCTGCATATGTGGGGCCTTGACCTGCGTACGTGAGACGCCTGGCAGAGGCTTTACTCTGCCCATTTTCACTTCTCGTTCAACTGTTTCTCTTCTATATGTAATCATAACACCCCTTTTTGTCATATTTGCGTATGAACATTACTACATCCTTCTTTTTATCTTTATTCTTGCATTGAAAACATCATTTTTCATCATTTTCACTTGAATCAATAATCTAATGTTATCTTCTTTTTTTGCAGTCCTCATCCCCTTATGCTGGTATGGGAAGCACCAACAAAGTTGTGTGTTCGCGAAAAACTAATCTGCAAGAGCACAAAATCATAACAAGTAGTAAAGTGTTTTTAGAAAACAAATGTCAAACCCACAGGGATTAACTATGTTATTGAATACCGAAATTCACTAAATTAATTACTATTTGGAAAAATCGAAAATAAAAGGAACGTTCAACTATCTAAATTAAATTAAACTATTTAATAAAAATAAATCTAGCAAAGCATAAAAATCTAAAAGTGTAAAGAAAAAAATATGATAAGAATGGATATAGAGCGATTGATTTCACCTAACAAATCCCACACAATTTATTATTCATAATTATTAAATTCTAATAATCTCCCATTGATGATTAAAAATTCCTGAAGTATTCAATATCTTCTCTCGAATAATATAAAAAATGTCTTCAACTAACAATTCCATATCTCTATGTGAATTTAATTAATTGGAGACTCATTATGTACTTTGAATTTTCTGAAAAATCACACTAATCGTAGTAAAGCATCTCTACTTTAGCTTAACTAATGGTGTTTAATTCTAGAACTAAAATAACAAATCACCTCTCCGTTTCATTGTAATTCAATTGATCAATCAATAATTCGTAAAAAGAAATATTAAGCGTTAAGAATAAGAATTAAACACTCAATCATGAAAATATTAAAACTAAAAACTCAGAATATAAATTGTGTGTTCTTTGCTAGATTACATCAACGCTCTAGAAAATAAAATTTAGTTCATAATCAAATTGAAAAGAAAACAAATAAAAAGTATCTGTTTCATGGGAATTGGTTGATCAAGCTCTCGCCTTTGGTTATTGCTCAGAACAAAGCTCTTCAATGCAGCGGCAACCTGTTCTCAGAAAAACTCCAGAAAAGTTCTTCAATGCAGCGACTCTCTGTTGTCCTGAGAAAAACTCCAGAAAGTTTCTTCAATGCGGCTCAGAACCCAGTTTCTTCAATTCAGTGCCCTTTTCTTTTCCTCAGAAAGACTCCAGCAAAATTTCTTCTCTGCCCTTACTTTTGGATCTCTAATCTCCCTATTTATTGCGTGACATGTCCCCAGCCCTAAAAGTCCAATTGTCGTGTACTTCCAAACTCCTACAAGTGCAGCCATGTATTTCCTTTTTTGACTTCATGTGCTTTTGTGGGCCAGGCTGAATCTTGCTAATGGTACAGCTATTGTTGGGCTTCATATGAAATAAGTGCTATTGAATAAAGGAATCAAACATCATGGAATCTCCCAAGTTGAAGTGCAAATTGTTCTGAAATCTTCTCATTCCTTCAAAGCATAAATGAATAGATAAATATAAATAAAAATCAAATCAAATCAAAAGAAATAAAGGAAAACTAACAATTTTAATAAATAATAGGATACTACAAATCATGTAAAAATTACACTTGTCATTGTGGAGTGGTACAACCTCCTTGTTCCCGAAACTAGGGCTTACATCTGAGAAACGAGCTTTAAGCCTATCCTTGGCCTTCTACCAGAAAGGTCCATAAGTGCTACCTTGGTGCAATGCCTCATTGAAAGGTGGTGGGATACTACTTATACCTTCCATATTGTTGAGCGGGAGATGACGATGACTCCCTATGAGTTCTACCACATGATCGGCCTTAGCTTTGAAGGGGCCATCTTTAATTTGGATGGTGTGTCAGGCATCCAACTGGGTCTTGATATGTTGGGGAGAAAGTACTCCATCAAGATCATCCACTACTTTAACTTGGTGTCGGATTACATGCTTCTCCCACAAAGGACTATGGAGGAGCATGTTTGGATGGCTAATGATGGGCAAATGGTTTCCTTAAGGTTGCTGACCCTTTTTCAAGACTTTGCAGATGCATGGAGGGCCAACTAGGGACAGGCATGTCTTGCCTATCTTTACTCTACCCTCGACACTCTTAGCCTGGGCATCTTACAACAGCTTGTGGGGCCTTAGAAGCTCTTTGAGGTTAGTTCTCTTTCCATTTCTTGTATTTTCATTTGTAGCTTGTAGTCTTGCAAACTATATCATCTTGCAAACTGTCATCTTGCAAACTATCATCTTGCAAATTGTACCATCTTGTATCTAACCTGTGGCTTGTGCTTCCTTTTGTAGCGGTGGATTGTTAGGTATGGCCTCATAACTCTGGGTGTTGATCTAAATTTGAGGGAATCCCTTCAAGTGAAGGCCCACATTGTGAAGGAAAATCTGGTTTTGTATTCCATACAAAACTCACAGCGGAAGCGACATTCATGGATCTATTTCATTCATGATTGATAACATGCACTATGTGATTTTGAGAATTTGAGAACAAGATAGCGTACCTTGGTGCGGTGAAATTCAAAACAAAAGATTAGAAGTTCTTGGGAACACTTTTAATCTTCACTCCAATTCCACTTTACGCCCAAGAAGTGTGGTCTCTCAATCAGTTTCTAAGGGAGAATAATCGAGCGGTTTCACTCGTACATACACACCACTTCACAATGATGATTCTCTTAAAATAAATTTCTGTATGTTTCTCCCTTTTATAACTAACTGATTATCTAATTGGGCCGGCCTATTGGGCCTTTCCAATTGGGCTTTAATGTGTGGCTTGGAGTGGGACCAAAAGGGACCAATAAGACACTAGCTCCAATGGGCCTTGGGCTTTTCTGTCAACTCTTGACAAGTCCAAAGTTACCATTAATTATATTTAATACCACTATATAAATATAATTGCACTCTAGGTCTTATTTATAAATTATATCCCAAGACTTTATTATACACGCAACCCCTTCAAAAAATATTCGTAGTAATACAAAGTCATGAATGTAGACTGCCACTTTGAAAATTACTACATCTTAATCCTTGAGTACCCGGTTTAATCCTTAAAGTTATTCATCATATATTTATGAAATCCAATTTCATAAATATATACTTTAGTAATTTCTTACTAAAGTGGTTAGGCCTAACTCTCTGAATAACCAAAACCATTAAACTTATCTCAAGGGAATATTTTATATCTTCGTTAAAAGACTATGAATTCCATCTTGAGAATATATGTTCCATCAACACTAAATGTGGTTGCCCAACATGCTGAGGTTTTGATCGTGCCTTTAGATCTCACTCCTAATATATCAAAGCAACCTACACCTCATGATTAGGTCCATTATTCTCTCAGGATTAAGAGTTCATGCAAATAGGAGTCGTGAGATTTATTATTCATTTGACAGTCTTTAGGAGAATAATAAATCTCACAGTGGTCTAGTTCAATATGTCTTAACTCTTAAAACATATCAACATATCAACTAGAAGTCTCCACTTCCATGATCAAGACAAATCATCTTAGTTGATATGTTATAGTCTTCGCAGATAAAATGCCCAATTTCATCACCGACTACGAACCAAAATTATGAGTTTACAAAGAACTTGTGATCTATATCTTCTGTGACTAAATCACATAAATCACATACTATGCATCTCATGGACTATATGATAATGTCCAAATATTCATGTTACCATTATTTTAGATAATAATAATAAAGAAACTTTATTAATCACAACATTAAGTCATACATAATGTCATACATAATAACATACATAGCATCATACAATAGGATTTAAGGGCACTAATCCTAACACATTGCTGGGTTAACTTCAGATAAGGTAAGTTTAAGAGTTTAAGTCTTCGAGCTTCTTTATGTATTTCCCTTAGGATATCATTCTTCTAACCTTGTATCATGATAGGTCAATTGGACTCCATGGGCCGACCAGCCCCTTCTTGCTTCTCCGAATTTGGAAGTTGCTACCATCATTACTTCAGAGATTACCCAGCCCTTTGAAGGAGTGGGCTTGAGGGCACTTTACTTGGTGGAGAGGGTGCGGTGTCAACTGGTGGGTAGAGATGACCCACAGATTTTGATGGATCCTCCATAGTTCATGATTGCCCCACACTCGATGATCGATGCTAAGTACAACTCGTGGTGGAGTGGCATTCCCTATGCCGGGCAACTCCTTGATGGATTGGATTATGAGGAATTCAACATCACCCACCTCATGCCTTCCTTTACGGCTTAGGTATATGCTCAATCTCTTCTTCTTTTTTTCCTTTTCCTTTACCTTGTTTGTCATGGCTTCTAATGGTGGAAAACTGTAGCAGGAGGAGCCTGCTGCTGGTGAGCCCATTAACCCTCCACATATCCCTTAGACAGTCTATGTTTATGGTCCTGATGGCTTTGCATGGGAGCGTGCCATGCCCCACAATCCCAATGTTATGGGCTACCCTTTTCCTTCAAACACCCAGGCGATGGATTCTTCTTTCCCTTTGTTCTTTTTTCTTCTTGCTGTCTCTCTTTTTTTTTCGTCACTAACCCTTCTTTCTTCAAACCGCAGCTCACCATCCAAGAACATGAGGAGTTTGTATGGTTGGCTGGGAATCTCAAGCTGGAGATGACCAACTATTCAAGGAGCTTGTACAGTCTTGGAGAGGTGGCCTACCCTAGCGGTGGTGGTCATGATGATGATGATGGTGGTGATGAGGAGGATTCGGAGGCAACTCCTATCTACCAACCAAGGAAGAGGTGACATAATTGATCACTTGTAGTCAACACACATAGGCATATAACATACATCTTTCTCTTTTTTGTTGCTTTTATTGTTTTTTATTTCTTTTAGCAAACATTTGAATGCAGTTTGAGACTAAAGGTTGTACTTAAGAACATCTTTTTTACATTTATGCTTTCAATTGGGACTAGTACTTAATTTACAAAATATATGGTTGATTGTATGTTTCTATACAACATTGCTTCTTTGATGCTTGAAGTCTTATGCTTGAAATATGCCTTGAATGACCTTTTAGGTCATTGGAACCCTAGGGATGCCTTGGAGTGGAAAAACCATGCTTAAAGCAAGAGAAAATGGGTTTCTACCAAGCTCTATGCATACGTAGGGGTGGGCCTGCGTATGCAGCTTTGACTTCGCGTACGCAGGGTTGACCTTGCTGTGAATCAGAGGAAACTCTAACCACCCTAATTAAGTATAAAAGTAGTTGTTTAGGTCCCAAAACCCTCACCAACGTATTTTCAACTCAGAAAGCCCTTTTCTGAGGTCCCCCAATGACAGAAAACTCTACTTAATGTCTCAGCTTGGATTAGGAGGCTTGGTTCTAATTTCAAGGATTCTATCGCCCCTCATGGTCTTTCTTGTGTCTTTCCATACCATAAAATAAGGGTGGATAAGCCTTTTCTTCATGATGCTACCAACTATTGGGTCCCTACTTGGCATGTTTTCATCAATGGAGTAGAACTATACCCCATTATCAAAGAATTTGGTGCCATCATGGGTGAATCGAAGATTGACAATTTGATCTTCCTTACCATGGGTGGGGATCTCCCTTCTTTGCTGCAAGTTGTGTTGGGCATCCCTCTTGCTACCGCAAATAGGTGGTGCGTCTTTGGCAAGCTCAACCTTAGCTTGGTTTTTGCACACTTTTCTGGCTCGACCCTTCCCGTAGGTGAGAGGCCACATTCATACTTTCTTCATGCCTTTTGCTTATGTGCTCTTGCAAGGTACTTCTTGGTCTAAAGGTCATATTGTGTGGACCTCCGGATGTGCATGGTGGTTTATGAGCTAAAGAAAGGTAACCCAGTGGGCTTGATCTTGGCAGAAACCCTCAATGGTTTGGATGCCTTTCATAGGAAGGAAGCAAGCTTTTTTACGGGAATTCCTCTTCTTCTTCAGGTATAATTCCTAACTTTTGCCTAGGTTCTCAACCTAGTGGGATTCCTCTAATTTTGCATGGATTTCCTTTCGGTTTTCAACCCATCGAGGCACCTTATATCATCTTTCATCATTATTTATATATATATTTCACTCACGCTCTCACTTCTTTTTTGCTCTTCTCTCTCTTCTTCCTTTTTTTTTTTTTTTTTTTTGCTTTCCTTTTTTTTTCTTCCTCTTTTTTTTTTATTTTTTATTTATTTTTATTTATTTTTTATTTTTTTTCCTTAGATATGTATACAAGAGAGGCTTCAGTTGCTTCAACCTCATATCGTACCCACCCAGCTTCAATTGTACCTCCCTAGGCATTTTAGGGACCATCGGCTTCATCAAAATGACATGAGATTTGAGGCGTACGTGGAGCTCATGGGTCATATCAAGGAGACTGACATTCAATGGGTCGCGGAGTGGTGGCACATCTCAAGTATGGTTCACAATTGCTGCAAGGACTGCTATGTGCCTTTAGTTGGACTTCGTTGCTACTTATACTACTCCACTTGTTGTATCTCAAGGCAATTTGGAGAACGTCAAGGAGCTCCTAATGATAAAGGTGCCTTCCACATCAAGGTGTTTACTAACAGGATCTTGGGTAGGCTTTGTGAGGTTTGGCCATGTTGTAGGGTGACTAAAGGTATTGCTTCTCCTCGATACATCCATCCCACTGCGAGGTACAAGCAGTGGTTGGAGGATGACATGAAGTGGATTTTGACGAATGAGAAAGCTTACATGAAAACTAGCAAGAAAGCAAGGAGGGCTGAATGACCACCTTGATATGCCCTTTTGGGTTTTCAGTCTAGCAGGGTTCTTTTGCCTTAATTTTTGCCTAGGCCGCCCTTTTGGGATTTCAACCTAGCAGGCTTTTTCTTTTTCTTTAAAAGTTGTATTTTCGGAGACTATCCATATTAATTGGGTGAAGCATCTCTTCCCCATCCAAATCTGTGATTCTTGTAGCACCTCCAGACATGATCTTTTTAATGATAAAAGGCCTAGACCACCTTGGCTTCATCTTTCCTCTTGGATCAAAAGTCTCATCTCTAAGCATTTTTAGGACCAAGTCCCATTCTTTAAGGTTTCTCGGTTTCACATTCTTGTTGAATGCTCTAGCAATCCTTTTTTGGTACCCTTATGCATGATATTGTGACCTATCCCTCTTCTCATTTATCAAAGCCAATTGTTCATATCTCGCCTTAGCCCAATCCTCTTCTAGGACCTTGGTTTCCACCAATACCCTTAAAGACTGTATCTCCACCTCAATGGGAAGCATCGCCTCACTATCATAGACCAAAGAGTAAGGTGTTGCCCTAGTTGATGCATGAATAGAAGTTCTATAACCCCATAAGGCAAATGAAAGCTTCTCAGCCCAATCTTTGTATGTCATTACCATCTTGGCTAGGATGTTCTTTACATTCTTATTAGTTGCTTTTATAGCCCCATTAGCTTGTGGTCAATACGATGAAGACTTATGATGCTTAATGTTATATTTTTCTATGACTCTCCTAACTTCACCCTCAAAGTGGGAACCGTTATTGGAGATGATCTCTTAGGGCACCCCAAACCAACATATGATGTTGTTTTCTAAGAACCGAGCCATATGCTTAGCCTTTAATACGGAGTAGAAGGCTGCCTCCACCCACTTGGTGAAATAGTCAATTGCCACCAGGATATATTCATGCCCATTTGAAGCCTTAAGAGCTATCCTTCCAATCACATCTATGCCCTAAACCGAGAATGGCCGTGGAGAAGTCATGCTATACAACTCACTAGGTGGTACATGGTTCAAGTTGGCGTGTGTCTGACAATCATGGCAACTCTTCACACAATTGGTCTCTATTGTATTCTAATAGTAACCTATCCTTAGGATTTTCTTGGCTAACATTCTTTCATTCATATGAGGGCCACAAATCACTTGAGGAACTTCTTTCATTACCCTATTGGCTTCTCCCTTCTTGTAGCAATGAAGGTTTATACCATCGTAGGACCTTTTATAGAGTTGTCCTCCACATAGGATGTATTGTTTTGCCATCATCTTAATGGAACGGCGTTCTCTCTTGTTGGCACCATCTGAATATGCCCCTAGTTCCAAGAAATTCACAATATCATAGTACCATGAAACTTCCTCTTACTCTATGGTCATTGCTGAAGCTTCGGTCCTCCCTTTGTGCATTTCCTTATAACTTTGCTCAATCTCTAAGGGTCATGTCCACACTCCCTCAGGTATTTCGACCATGGAGGCTAAAGTAGCTAAGACATTTGCAAATTGATTTTGAGCTCTAGGGATGATTGTGTACTCAATCTTGTCAAAGGTCTTAGTCAAGTCCTCTAAGTATTATTGATAAGGTTTCAAGTGTTCCTTTTTCACCTTCCATAACTTTTGTGCTTGGGCTATAACCAAAGTTAAATCTCCAAAGATTTCAGCTTCCTTTACCCTCAATTCTCAAAGAGCTTCCATTCTTGCAATAAAAGCCTCATAATCAGCCATGTTATTTGTTGCTTCAAAGTTCAACTTGATTACCAAAGGTATGTGAGATCCCTTGGGAGTGATTAAGAGTATTCCTATCCCATTCTCATATTGATTTACGGCTCCATCAAAGTACATCTTTCATGTCCCTAACTCAACGTCCAAAATGTCCTCATCCAGAAAGTCTTCTTTACCATCTTCCCCCTCTATAGGATTCTCGGCATAAAAATCTGACATGACACTCCCTTTAATAGTTTTTCTAGCCACATACATCAAATCGAATTCTACCAATAAGATCAACAATTTTAACAATCTTCCACTCAAAGCAGGCTTCTCAAAAAGATACTTCAATGGGTCCATTCTTGCTACCACCCATATTTGGAAAGGTAAGATGATATGTCTCAAATTCTGTATGGCCTAAACAAGTGCAAAGCATGACTTTTTTTTATGGGAGTGTACCTAGTCTCATAATCATGGAACCTCTTACTCAAGTAGTATATGACCCCCTCGTTCTTGTCATCGTCTTCTTGTGCAAGAATACTTCCAACTGCATCCCCTATGATAGAGAGGTATAGGAGTAAGGGATTCCCATGTTGTGGAGGCACTAGGATAGGTGGGTGGAGGAGATATTCATTGATAAGTTCAAAGGCCTTTTGGCACTTATCATTCCATGTATGTGGTTCATTCTTCCTTAAGAGTTTGAAGATGGGCTCACAAGTGGAGGTGAGCCTAGCAATGAATCGACTAATATATTGTAATCGACCTAAAAAACCTCTTATCTCTTTCTCACTTGTGGGTGGAGGCGTCTCCAATATGGCTTTGATCTTGGATGGGTCAACTTCTATCCCTTTATCACTCACTAGGAAGCCTAGCAATTTTCCGGCAGTTACTCTGAAGGTACACTTTTATGGGTTCAATCTTAGCCTATACTCTTTAATCCTCTTGAAGAACTTCCTCAAGTTTATGGTGTGGCTTTCTCTATCCTTGGATTTCACTATCATATCATCGACATACACCTCCACCTCACTATGCATCATATCATGTAACAAGACTGTAGCCATCCTTTGGTAGGTTGCCCCAGTGTTCTTAAGGCAAAACAGCATCACCATGTAACAATAGATCCCCCATTTAGTAATGAAAGTGGTTTTGGTCATATCTTTGGGAGCCGTCTTGATTTGGTTGTACCCCGAGAAACCATCCATGAAAGACATCAAGGCACTTCCCGTCGTGTTATCCACCAAGACATTAATGTGAGGGGGAGGAAAGTCATCCTTAGAGCATGCCTTATTCAAGTCCCTAAAATCCACACACATCCTCACCTTCCCATCTTTCTTAGGTACGGGCATGACATTGGCTATCCATTCGGCTTGGTGTACGGGTTTGATGAATCCTACCTTTAATTGCTTAGTGACTTCCTATTTGATTTTTAAGAGCCATTCGGTCCTCATTCTTCTCAACTTTTGTTTGACAGGTACTATATGATCATGAATATCAATGTGATGTTAAGCTATCTTAGGGTCAATTTCGGGCATATCTTCGTAGGACCATGCAAACACCTCTTGAAATTTTGTAAGGACTTCTTGAAGAACTTTTCTTTCTTTTTCTTTTAGAGTTGAGCCAATTTTAATTAAGCATGGATTCTCATTATTGCCCAAATTAATAGTTTCAAGAGTTGGTTCCATAGGTTCAATTTTCTTTTCCAATTGTTTATTAATTTAATTTTCAAATTCATTTGAATCATTTAAGTGCATAATTTCAATGTTATGAGACACATTAAAGTAAGCCAAATCAAAATTCATCTTATTGAAAATATTGAAAAGTACATTAGAACTTGCATTACAAAATTTTTCCCATGTTTTCAGAATACCCAGCCCAAGTCCAATTATTAATGGGCCCCACAGCAGGTGTGATGAATTTTTTCTTCTTTCTTCTTCAAGGCTTGTCACTCCTTTCCTCACCCTACTTCAGCTCAGCGGACCACTCCTCCCCTTCCAAAGGTTTCCATACATGCATAGCTTTGGTTATGTCATACATATCCTCACCCTTATTGAGGAAATCTCTCTCCACCTTGTTAAAGAACTAGTCACCGTCATCCTCTCTCCAATAGTTGATCACTTCATCATCTCCTTCTTCTCCTTCATTTTGAGTCAGCACGAGGTATTGGTCGTTGTTAGAAGAAGGGTCCATGTCGCGTTTAAGCATGAAGCGAGCTGGGGTGGCTTGAGTTGTTCCCACCTTCGAGGTCCATTTTGGCCAGTCATGATCTTTCAATGATCCCGCGTCTCCCGATTCAGAGAAGTCTTTGACATGGGCCCTCTTGAAAGTCCATGGTCCAAGAGTACTCTTCATTTGTGGCATAAAGTTGGGTAGAAGTAGGCGGACCTTCCCTTTTGTCATCATGCGGTTGATGTCTTCTTGAGTCAGCTTGCTTTGTCCATGGTTAGCCTTGTCTTCATCAGCTTCCTTTTCTTCTATCTTGGAGAGGTGGCTTATTATCTTCTTAAGAACTTTAACTTGCGCCTCCACACACTCGAGCATCTTTTGAATGAGGACCTTTTCACTTGAAGCATCCATCTTTCCCTCTTGAGGGGTTTTCCCTTTGAATGTCTTACCTTCCATTGGACTTAGATTGGAGTGGAAACGTGATGTTTGAAAAAAAGTCCTATTTTCATTAAGTTCATGTCTCAATTAAAGGTTTCTTAACTTTCTCGATTTCCTTAGAAAATTTTTAAGTTCATTTTAATGAAGGCCCAATTACAATATCACTCCCTTCCCTCTTATAAATTTTTGCCCCTTGTTTCATTGGGCTTTGGTCCATTTACAATAAAGTTCTCATCTTACTCTTATGGGCTTTCATTAGAATGCACTTAGAAATTTTCAACCCTTTGTCTCAAACATGGGCTTACATCTAGGCTTTTCATTTTTATTCATCATTTCACCTTTTTTTTTTTTTTTTAATTTTTAATTTTTATTTTATTTTTAAAATAGCCCTTTAGCTAGAATACATTGTAGCATTCCTCTCAAAATCCATGAAGTTCTCATCATTTTAGGCCTAGGCATACAACAAGGAGGCCCAAGATTAGAGAAGTTCATATTGGCTTTGTAGGATTTTGGATGCTAAGTCCATAGTGTATTTGTTACCTTTGGCCTAAAGTCCTCTTTTTAAAAGGGCATTTTCCACTTGGACCTATGATAGCAATTAGGTTATGGTCTTATGAACCTTTCAAGTTAAGATATACCTTTAGATTTAGGGACAAGCCGCTTATATGTGAGAACTTCTTTTCTTTTATCCCAAAACATCTTAGGGTATACCATAACTTTAGGGTCATCCCTTCCATTTTTACATCTTTTATTTGTTTTTTAGAATTAGGTGAACACATGATATATGGTTGAACAAACAAGAGATATAAAAGGGTATCCTTTGTGATAGGGTCTAGGATCTCTCTAGTGTGGGTAGGCTTCCTAAGGCTAAAGGGATAGATAATTAGGTCACTCACAACTTGGTGGGCTATGATTCCAACCTAGTGCCTATGTGGACCCCATAGTGGGACCTCCTTCTTGAGCAATTGGAAGATTGGTTCACATTTCATAATGAGTTGGGCTTTGAACCTGCTGACGTACTGTATTCTTCCCAGAAATCCTTGGATTTCCTTTTCAGTTCTTAGAGGATTCATCTCTACAATTGCTTTGATTTTGTCAGGATCAACTTCTATTCGCCTCTGGCTTACCATAAACCTTAACAGTTTTTTGGATGCGACACCGAAAGCATACTTCTTTGGATTCAACTGCAAATTGTAGTACCGGATTCTTTCAAAGAACTTCCGCAAAGCTGGAATGTGCCTTTCACGGTCTTTGAACTTCACTATCATATTATCAACATAAACATCTACTTCTTTGTGGATTAAATCATGCAACAAGTGGTGGCTGCTCATTGGTAAGTAGCACCAGCATTTTTAAGGCCAAATGACATAACCTTCAAGCAATATGTCCCCCATGGAGTAATAAAGGAGGTTTTCTCCATATCTTCTGCAGCAATCTTAATTTGATTGTATCCTAAAAACTCATCCATAAATGATAGCAAAGCATGACCTGCTGTATTGTCAACTAGTACATCAATGTGAGGTAACGAAAGTCTTCTTTTGGATTGGCCTTATTTAGATCTCGAAAATCTACACACATTCTGACCTTCCTATCCTTCTTTGGTACTGGGACCACATTAGCTAACCACTCTGGATAGTTGACCACTCTCAGGAATCCTGCATTGTACTGTTTCTCTACTTCCTCTTTGATCTTGAGGGTCCACTTTGGATTCATTCTTCTCAATTTCTGCTTGACTAGCTTCATGGTTGGATCTATTGGAATGCAGTGCTGTATTATATCTATATCAATCCCAGGCATGTCTTCATGTGACCAGGCAAAGACCTCTTTGAACTATGTTAGCAGTGCCACTAATGCATCTTTCTCTGAGGCGGTTAGGGTATTGCCTACTTGTATCATTTTAGATTCATCATCGGTTCCCAACCAAGCTTATTGTCATGCTTGGTTGGGAATCGATGATGAACCTAAAATGAATAAATGAGATGACAATAAGATGGCAGCCAAAGAAAAGAAGAAAATGAATAAATGAGATAACAATAAGCAAAGATAATAAAAAAGTGAAATTCTTTCATTGCTTAAATTAAAAGATGATAAGTTTGTTTTCCTAGGGGATTTGGAACATTCCAATCCTTTATTAAATTCAAAAACAAAAATATGAGAATCATAAAAGTGTAGAAAAGTAAAACATGGGGCATTTCAGGGTAGTCATTCAGTCCTTCTTATCTTCTTGCTAGTCTTCATGTAAGCCTTCTCATCCTTCAAAATCCATTTCATGTCATCCTCTAACCATTGCTTGTAGCTTGTAGTAGGGTAGATGTATTTGGGAGGAACAATGTTGATAGGCGAAGAATGTATTGACCCCTTGCGATAAATTAATCAATTGATATAGCCAAGTTAATTAATTAATTCAATTAACATGCAAAATGCATGGTAGCATAAACAAATCACCAACTAAGTAAATATGCAATGGAAAATAAAGTTGACACAGTGATGTTTTTACAAATGGGGAAAACCAACACGGCAAAAACCCCATCGGGTTATTTTAAGGTCACCACTCCCGAGAATCCACTATTATCAAAACAAGTGGTTACAAGTAAAGGAATCCCAATACCTTATACCAACCTACAGTTGAACCCTTACCCAAATACCCAATTGGACTTGTTCTGTAGTGATAATCTCTCCTTTTAAAGCATAGCTCCCAGTACATGACTAACCAATTCGATGCACGGATTCCAGTACGCAGCTTACTCACCAACTTGAGAAAGATGTTGGCTACAAAGTTCTTCAGTTCATCACACGATGAAGATCATGAAACTCCTTGGTTACAAAACCTTACGGTATACAACATAGCAGCTTCTTCAAGAGAAAGATGAACTAGGGCAAATTCTGTCTCCGGTCATAATTTGCACGAACACAACTTTGCTTCACACTTGCGCAACCTTTGATGGCCCTTAAAATAATCCTTATATATGTTTAGGGTTATGAGAAAAGAATTCCCAAACATATACATATGGATTGGATGAAAATTAAAGCTAGAAATCTGTTTTTCATAAACCTCAATCGATAGCTTATCTATCAAGCTAGTTGTCAATCATCGGGCTTCAGCAGCTTTTAAACCTTGATAGATACTAGCTGTCAAGAATTAAAATCCAGTACTTCTTTACTTGTTTCTTGGACAGACTTGCATGGCTTTAACACTTGAACTTGAATCCTTGTTCCTTGAAGTATTAAACACATCCTAGATCTACCCAATTATTAATAAAGTTCGTTTTGTCAAAGGATTAGCCAATTACATAAAATATTGACATATGTTCCTAACTTGATTCACATATGTCCTAACAATCTCCCCCTTTGGCAATCCGTGAAAAAACCATAACAAACAAATGAACATATAAGAGAAGTCATAAATCACTCAACTCATACTCACATGTTGAATACAATAAAATCTATCCTAACACAAACACTTGAAAACTTTGCAAGAAGAGAGTTTATGGCAAGAAGACTTTGACAATCTGTATTTCTGAAACACTTTAAACAAAACTCATCAAAGCATCTTGGTGTGAAACAGGAATATAATATTGCATACATTAAATAAGAAACATGTGTATAAAGAGAGAAAATAAACAACACATGGAGAGATAAGTGAAATGTGATAACAACATCATCAAATATATATATCAAAGATAAGTATAATGTTTGCTATCATGAAACGGTCACAAGACCAATGTACAAGAGATAATGTATCAAAAATAGAAAGAAAAGAAAAGATACAAAAAGTCCTCACTACATCCCTTATATACACTCCCCCTATCACAAAAATCTCCTATACTAACCCTCCCCCTATGTGTATGACTACTATCATATCAAAACTACTCCCCATTTTTGTCACGAGTGACAAAGTGTAAGTACATCAAGTAGACATCTCATCATCATTGGGTGAGCTAGCACCATCATCCTCATCAGCACTGTCAGAGCCCTCATCACCCTCATCCTCGAAAGTAGATAGAGATGGAGAAGAAGCAACAATGAAACCACCTATGACAGCCTGTTATCGTGCAATACGACCAACACGGGTGTTCACTTAACATAACTCATCACTGAGAGTGTCAAAGTGAGCATCCATGCACATAAGCTGTGCCATGATGGCCTAAAGTGTCACTCTACCCGTCGAAGAAGACGGAGCAGGAGTGGAAGGAGCTGAAGAAGCCGGAGGAGCTGTCGTCTCAGTCTGTGTCCGCCTCGAGCGAAGTTGAGCCTCACTTCGTCTAATAGTAGCGGCGTTAATGGCACCCATAACAGAGAAGTGATCAAACACGGGACAGGGAATAGAAAAATGGTGAATGATCCTCGTGATAGCCGAAGGAAAAATGAGCTTATCACGAGTAGTCGTATCCCTATAGACATCTATAAAGGATAGGATGAAGTGAGAAGGGAAGTCAGTGGAAATGTCCTGTAAGAGGGACAACAAAAACCAAGTACAAGGCTTTGTGATAGTGTTACAGTAAGACAAGGGATGAAGAATGAATGTCATCACCATGTTAAGGAATCTTGAACCTTTTGCAATGCCCAAGCAAGGGGTGTTTTGACGATCACCCCAAGAAGAAGGTGTCTCATAGAAGAGAAATGAGAGTTTGTTTTTGGACATAGAAGCATGAATGCAAGTTGCACATGCAGGCCCAAGCCCATGCACACAAGAACATAAACAGAAGCAATTCTTAGACATTTTCAAAGATGCATCATCAAAAATCGATCCTAGACATGTTCCTACCCCTCTTAAGATGTCAGGTTTTCATTTAAACCCATCCCATAGCAAAACCCAAGCATTTACATGGCCAAAAACACATTTAAACCAAATATAAAGGAACTTGAAAATGAGAAAAAAAATGAAAAACTTATAGGTTCACCCATGGGAATGTGATTCTCAAGCCGATATGTCAATTATGGCGCTCGCGTTTTGTGTGTTATAGCGCACCAGCAGGGTTTCATTTCTATGTATACATCACATAACAACGTGCTTGCAATATGATGAGCTAAAGCCCTCCAAAGCGATAGAACATTGATACATGTGTCACATACACGGGGAAACCAATTTCACTTGGTGACATGGAACGAAACAGTCACATCGCGATGATCATGCACACAATGTAGCATTAATATTCACCTATGGCAATCACCTTAAGCACATACCTGTACTATAAGGTTAAGAGCTTTCATGACTAGAGAGGGTTGCTCACATAGCCACGAGAGTCCATCATACAAAGTACACAATCACCCATACACAAACAGGCAGATATATATATATACATATATAAAACATGCATCATGCATAATGCTATCTCATAGAGCGAGAAAGCAAACCAGGCATTGCCAACGTTCTAAGGGTATAGCCCAGCAAGGTACAAGAAATGTAAAACAGACATTCCCATACCCAAGGAACACGACTCAAGCAAGGAGTAGGAAAATAAAAGGGGGTACATGGATGGGGACCCTAATACATGCTCTAGAGAAGAGGCTTAAAGAAAGGGAAAGAAATGACCGCTCTAGAAGGGCTAGGCCCCCGAATTTACTGATCATTGCCCTTTGCGGGCTTGCATCCTTGCCCTTGTTGCTTGTGCCTAGGAAGTCGCACCCTTGCTCCGAGTATCCTCACTTTATGTGTGTAGATATAAAGACAAAAGAAACAAGCCAGCAGACAAGCAAAGAAACAAACAAAGGAGATAAGGAGAGCATGCAAAGAACATACTACCAAAGAAAGCCAAATGGGGGCAAACAAAGCATGCTAAACATATGAAAAAGCAAACAAGCATGTTATCAAACAAAAGGAGGTGTCTTAGAAGGAAAAATGTAGTTTTAGATCAAATGTCCATAGCTCCATTCGATTAAAGTATGGATGACACAAAAACTCATGCATGAACATGTAGGCAAGCGTGCAAAGAAAGCATAGAAACAAAGAAAGCCAAACATGTGGCACAAAGCAAGCAAGGCAAGCATATGGATCTTAACATGTCTGGAAAGGTCTGGACTTCCTGTTTCTGAGAAGATATGGATCTTGAAATTCCAACGGTCGGATCAAAAGTTATAGTTCTCGGAAGTTAATGGTGCATCGATCAGTGCATTATCCCCGTTTTCGTGACATCTCGACCGTTCTAACTCCAATTTTGACCCATGAATAGTCGTTGGAATGGAAATTTCATAATCTTTGTAATGGTCCATTTTGGCTTATTTGACCTCATTTCTCATTTTTCTTCGATTTCCCACTTTTGAAAAATTCGTCGTAGCGACTACGAACTTAGTAGGTCCATTTTTCAGCTTCAATTTACTGCTTCAATCTTTTCTGTACTTGAGGTCGGTGTCTATTTTTATCTTCTTCTCTTCTTCTTTTTACAAAATGTTATTTTGGAAATTTTCATAAGCATATTACTTTTCTCTTACCATGATTTATGCTATGCTATCTTAGGAAAATGAATATATTTTTGCTATTTTATTTTTATTTTTATTTTTTGTTATATGGGTGTGCAAACATGTGGGAATTTAAATGCTGAAAATAAAATGCGGGACATAGGTAAGAGGACTTACCTGATAGTTGGAAATAGTGGAAATGGTGAGACGTACGGCACGGCTACTAGTTAGCCTTGGAATAGGATCAGACAAAGAGAATTGTGTGATGGTGAGTGTACGGGACAACCGCTAGTTAACCCACGATAGATTAGGAACTTTGACTTGATAACTATGATGGCGAGGCATACAGCATGGCCGCTACTTAACCTCAAGATAGGATGTGAGCATACGACACAACCACTAGTTAACCCACTACAGATCAGGAACTTAAAAACTTTTTAGTGACTTGATGACTGTGATGGTGAGGCGTACAACACAGCCACTAGTTAACCTCAAGATAGGAAGTGAGCATACAGCACGGCCGCTAGTTAACCCGCTGTAGATCTGGAACTTCGAAACTTCTCAGTAACTCAATAATTGTGATGGCAAGGCGTACAGCACGGCCGCTAGTTAACCTCAAGATAAGATGTAAGCATACGACACGGCCACTAGTTAACCAACTGTAGATCTAGAACTTGGAAACTTCTCGGTGGCTTGATGGCTGTGATGGCAAGGCATATGGCACGGCCGCTAGTTAACCTCAAGACAGGATGTGAGCATATGGCACGGCTGCTAGTTAACCCACTGTAGATCAGGAACTTGGAAACTTCTCAGTGACTTGATAGCTGTGATGGCGAGGCATACGGCATGGCCGCTAGTTAACCTCAAGATAGGATGTGAGCATATGGCACGACTGCTAGTTAACGCATGGTAGATTTGGAACTTGGGAACTTCCCAGTGGCTTGATAGCAATGATGGTAAGGTATACGGCACTGTCACTAGTTAACCTTAAGATAGGATGTGAACATACGGCATAGCTGCTAATTAACCCACGGTATATTTGGAACTTGGAAACTTCTCAGTGACTTGATAGCTATGATGGCGAGGCATACGGCATGGCCGCTAGTTAACCTACTGTAGATACATACGTCACGACCACTAGATAGCCTCCAAATAAGATGCGAGCATACAACACTTCCGCTAGTTAACCCAGTGTAGAGATGTATAGCACGACCACTAGATAGCCTTCAAATAAGATGCAAGCATACGGGACGGCCGCTAGTTAACCTGCTTTAGGATGTGAGCATACGACACGACCACTAGTTAACCCACCGTAGAGATGTATGACACGGCTTCTAGATAGCCTTTAAATAAGATGTGAGCATATGGCACAGCCGCTAGTTAACTCGTTGTAGGATGTGAGCATACGACATGGCCACTAGTTAACCCACTGTAGAGATGTACAGCACGGCTACTAGATAGCCTCCAAATAAGATGCGAGCATACGACACGGCCGCTAGTTGACCCCTATAGAGACATACGGCATGGCCGCTAGATTGCCTCCAAATAAGATTTGAGAATACAACATAGCTGCTAGTTAACCCACTATAGAGGCGTACGGCACGACCGCTAGATAGCCTCCAAATAAGATGCGAGCATACGGCACGGCCGTTAGTTAACCCGCTGTAGGATGTGAGCATACAACACAGCCGCTAGTTAACCCACCATGGATTCTCGTAGAAATTTGCTTTCTTCTAAGACATATGCTTAACATGAATCTACACAACATTTAGGAAATAGTGTTAGTTCATCTGTATTGCCATTTGTTTCATGGGCTTACCATTTCTGGTTGTTTTGTAGATCATGTCTCTGAGGGCTAGTTCTAGAGGAGACTGAGGGAAGGCCCCTGTTTATGCTACATCCTAAAGGGACGACTCTTCTGATGATGAGACTGCTTCTGTTGGCGAGCAGGCGGCTGGGGTTCTGCAGAGTCACTTTGACTACGGGGTGATGACCCTAGGCCCACTAGCGGTATACCCATGGAGACTTATTTTAGAAGGCGGTGTTCAGTCGAGACGGCCAGCGTCTCCTCTAAGTCCCGTATTGTGTCTAGTAGGGCTTCCTCACGACGTAGGCCGGCTGCAGGGAGAGAGGCCTCTAGAGGAATGACGTGAGCCAAGGATCTCCTCATTGACATAAAGTCTAACTTTTCTGAGGATTAGGTCCATTCGGACTTGGGCGCTCAGAGGCGCAGTTTAAGGCCGAGGTTCCTGCCATGTCAGGCTGGGCCGATGCTCGCACTAAAGCTATAAACAGAGGCATCAGAGACACTTACCTTTAGTGCGGGCTGAAGGATCATCCTTCCACTTAGGTGTGGAAATGAGAGGTATGACATATTTCATCCTTTGTCATTCAAATCCCTGTTATATGCATGTGCTAACGAATAACTTTTGATTTTGAATGCAGGGGGCCGACAAGATCTGGGGTTGGGGTGCTTGGTCCACTTTTCTCTGGCTGGTGTTTGCTCTGAGGACCTACCAGCGGTATGCTGAGTTTCTGATAGAGTAGGGATTTGAGGATTTCCTACAGATCCACCTGTACACTATGAGGTATGGGATTGGGGAGGCTTTGGTACGATGGTTTCACGCCGAGACGGGCACCCTTCACCTGAGCTATGAGGAGTACACGATCCTCCCTCTTGATTGGACAGCCATCCTAGGTATAAAATTTGGTGGCTTCCCAATTCTGACCAATGAGATGAGCTTTGATGTGGCCAACGAGCTCTTGGGCATCCCTTTTCCATTGATAGCGGACATGAGAGGATATTTTGGACCTACTACATCACCACAGATTTGCACTAAGTAGTTGCAAGGTAGCATTCCCTGGGGTGTGGCACCTACCGACATTCATCTTCGACGGTTCTTCTTTGATAGGCCAAAAACGAATTGACCCATTGTGATGAATTAATTGATTAATTAGCCAAGTTTATTAATTAATCAAATTAACATGCAAACGCATGGTAGCACAAACAAATCACCAATTTAAACTAAGTATGCAACGAAAAATAAATAACATGGTGATTTGTTTACAAATTGGGAAAACCTACACGGAAAGAACCCCATCGGGTGATTTTAAGGTCACCACTCCCAAATTTTCACTATTATCACAACAAGCGGTTACAAGTAAAGGAATCCTAGTACCTTATACCAACCTACAGTTGAACCCTTACCCCAATACCTAATTGGATTTGTTCTGTAGTGACAATTTCTCCTTTCAAGGCTCCCAGTACGTGACTAACCAATTGTGCGGATCCCAGTACGTGACTTCAATCACTAACTAAAGAAGGTTGCTGGCTGCAAAGTTCTTCAGTTCATCCCAACAATGAAGATCAAGAAGATGCTTGGTCACAAAACCCTATGGTAACAAACACAGCAACTTTTTCACAAGAACGATGAACTAGGGCAAAACTGTGTCTCCGGTCACAATTTGCTTAAACAAACTTTGCTCAAATCTTGTGCAACTTGTGAACACTTTGACGGCTCTTAAAATAATCCTTTTCTATGTCTAGGGTTGTGAGAAAAGAAAACCCAAACACATAAACACGGATTGGAGTCAAAACAGAACTGAAAATCTGTTTTTCATAAACCTCAACAGATACCCTATCTGTCGAGCTGCTATCAAGCCACGAGGCTGAACAACTCTTTAAGCTTGATAGATAGCTTAGTTATTGAGCTAGCTGTCGAGCTTTAATGACAGGCATTTTTCAGCTTGAATCTTGGATAGACTTGCATGGCTTCAACACTTGATCTTGAAACAAAGTTTCTTGAAGTATTAAACACATTCTAGATCTACCCAAATACAAGTAAAGTGCGTTTTGTCAAAGGATTAGCCAATTATATAAAATAGTCACATATGTTCCTAATAAATGAATCACATATGTCCTAACAATCTCCCCATTTGGCAATCTGTGACAAAACTAGAACAAACAAATGAACATATGAGTGAAGTCATAAATCACTTAACTCATACTCATTTGTTAAATACAATAAAGTCTATCCTAACACAAACTCTTGAAAAAATTTGCAAGAAGAGAGTTTATGGCAATAAGACTTTGATAACTTGTATTTCTGAAACACTTTAAACAAAACTCATCAAGGCATCTTTGTGTGAAACAGAAATAACAGATTGCATAAAAGTAATAAGAACCATGTGTGTAAAGAGAGAAAAGAAAAAACACATGTAAGGATAGGTGAAAGAAACATACATCAACATATAAAGAAAATAAATACAATGTATGTCAATAATGGTCACAAGACCAATGTACAAGAATAAATGTATCTAAAGTAGAGAAAATAAAAAGATACATGTAATCCTCACTACATCCCTCAAAAAATATCAACACTCCCCCTAACAAAAATGTCCTATACTAACTCTCCCCCTAAGAATGACTACTTTCATATCCAAAACTACTCCCCCTTTTTGTCACGAGTGACAAAGGGTAAGAGTGTCAAGTAGACATCTCATCGGTAGAGCAAGTATCTCCATCATCATCATCAGAAGCATTATCGTCATCGCCATCATCATCATCCTCATCCCCAGAATCAGAAGCCATATGAGGAGGTGGAAGAGAAGCCTCAGGAGCAAAACCACCCATAGTCGCCTCCCGCTGTGCGATACGACCGACACAGACGTTCACCTGATACAGCTCTGTAGAGAGTGTATCAAGGCGAGCATCCATGCACTGCAGCTACGCCATGATGTCCCTTAGTGACACATCGCTCGAAGAAGAAGAGGGAGCAGATGTGGATGGAACAGATTGAGATGGAGCCAAATGGGAGGGAGGAGCTGCTAAATCCGTTTGCCGTGACCTAAATTGCGTCTCGCTATGTTTAATGGTAGCGGCGTCTGTGGCACACATGACAGAAAAATGGTCGAAAGAGGGAAAAGGAATGGAAAAATGGTGTAAAATCTGTGTGATAGCCGAAGGGAAAATGAGCTTATCATGGGCAGCCATATCCCTATACACATCTATAAGAGAAAGAATAAAATGTGAAGGAAATTCTATAGTGAAGTGCTCTAACAAAGAAAGCAAAAATTGAGCACGAGGCTCTGTGATAGAGTTATAGTGAGAGAATGGGTGCAAAACAAAAGTCATCACCATGTTTATAAATCTAGGACCTTTACCAAAGGCCCTACATGGTGTAAACTGACGGTCACCCCAATTAGAAGGGCACTCACAAAAAGCAGAGATCATCTCATCTTTGGACACAGTCCTCAAATGATCACATCCGGGGTAGTTAAGATGCTCTACCCTCAGAACATGAAGCACATCCGCAACAAGCTGCGATGTGACAACAATGCGCGAACCTCAAATGCGAGTATGAAAGAGAGGTACTGAAAAATCGAATCCATCCATGCTGGAGTAAAACTCCTGAATCAGCACGGAAGGACATGTGACCAGGGCGTCACATAGTGACTCCCAACCCCGACTGTGAATGACATCGGGTAGGTCAATGTCAGCGAAGTCTGCCAAAATGACTTGGTGTTCCGTATGAGCACCTCGTCTAGAAAAGTTCTCTGAGAAGTCCTTTTGGTCATCCTCATCACGAAACTGGATATGAGAAGGAGTAGGATCAGAGGAAGACGATGCCTTAGAACGAAGAGGGTTCTGGGACAAAGTGGATTTACATTTTGGTGCCATAGACATAACTAACGCAAACGAAAAGAGAGAGAGAGTGTGGGAAGAAAGAGACAATAAGAAAAGCTCCAAATAGTTCAAATGTATATAGAAATATACTGAATGTAAAGAACGTATGCATGAAAATGCATGAGCATGTGATCTGCAAAGTAAAAAACATCATGGGCTCAACCCAATTCAATCCTAACAGCACACAAGCAATTCAACATGTATAACACATAACTAAATGCATGAAAATAGAGTTATAATGCAGATGGAATGCAATGTATGAGATTTTAAACTCATGTAAGGAAAAACCCATCCCAAATTTCAACAAAAACTCATCAATTTTGAAAAACCCCAAATTTTTTCAAAAACCCCAAAACCTAGGTTTCAAAACATGAAAATGCATGAAAATGAGAGATTAGGAACATACCAAGTGAAGAAAAAGCTTGAAAATCACTTGAAAAGTGGTTTGGAGTGAGAGAAAGTGATTTGGGAGGTGAGAAGACAGAGGTATCGAAAGAGAGTTCGAGAGAAAATGAAGTTCGGATCGCGCTTGTCCTTTATATAGATCCTCAATAATTCTCAACAAATAGAGGTGTCGAGAGGTGTTGAGCCATCTGTCGAGGAATGTGTCAAGAAAAACAACGTCGACAGATGAAGCTGTCGAGGAACAAAGCAAAGACACAAGAACAGAAGCTCAATTGATCCACCAACTATCGAGGGTCAGGAACTTTCTCGATCGATCCATCCAGCTGTCGAGGATCTTTTATGATTGCAATAAGAAAAATCTTAGAATCTCGACAGATAGCTAGGTGTCGAGGAGGTGTCGAGATAGCTTAAAATCAGTTTTTCAAGAAGGGAAAAACACATATATGAATGCAATCAAGCATGCACCTTAACCAAAGATCCAAACAACATTTTGAACATTCAAAATCATCTCTCAACAACAATTTTTAAGCACATGGATCCCAAAAACAAACACACACACACACATTAAACAATTCTAACCAATTTTATATTTCAAAAATAAGTCAAGACAATTTAATGAGTGTACATTAACATTAACATATGTAAAACCTTGTGATGGTCAAATTACATTGTACCTGCACATGTATCAAGAGTAGTAAAGAATATTGCGTGTTGTGTGTGAAAAACATTGCAAGATTGCATAAGTGTATACATGTTATGACAATTTGAGATATGATAAAATCACTTTAACTCACACACAATCATAACCGTTTGATGGGGACTATCACCTTCGAGGTACATCCTATAACTCCCACATTTCCTAGAAGACACACTTGCAATCATATTTAAAGCATTTTGATTCTTTTTGCTTTTATTTTCTTTGCATATTTTCCTTTTAAGCAAATCATGCATGGGCATATAAGAGATAGAAAAGAAATACCCAATTATATTAAGCTTTTGACATTCCAATTTTGCTATGCCGAAGCACACAAATATCATTGACATTGCACTTTTGCTATGCCGAAGCATACATATGTCAATTTATGATTGGCAGACAACAGTGGTGAGATGGTTATTTATGCCTTTCTCTTAGGATTTTTTAGTCCTTCCCATCAAAAAGAGTAATACGAGTGTTAAGTACAAGAGATTATTTAATCTTACTCATCACAAACAAGAGCCACAAAGCTCACTTGCTTAGTTGTGCATAGAGATGCTTATCTAAGCTACAAGAGATACAAAGTTTTGAAAACTTTGTTTCATTGGCCATCCAAGGTACACAAGTACCAATGTACACAAAATACACACTGTTTTTGTTTTGTTTGTTTGTTTGTTTTTGTTTTTGTTTTTGTTTTTGTTTTTTTTTGTTTTTTGTTTTTTTTTTTCTGATTTTTCAATTTTTTTTTTTAATTTTTAAAATAAACAAAACTGAAAACAAATAAAAACATGTTAAACAAATCAAAGCATAAAAACTAGATTGACTCAAAATAAAAGCAAAACACACAAGTTATGAAAAAACAAAAACACAAAGAGAGAGAAGAAAGTGATAGAAGCGCTTGGAGCCATTTTCCTTCTATACCTTGGAAGAACCTTTCTTTTGATTAAACCCTTGAACCGGCGGTGAGGGGGAAGAATTGAAACTGTTCAAGTTTGAAAGGAACATGAGGGCTTTGAGAAGATCTCCAAGGGGAGCAAGAGAGGATTGAAGCTAATTCTGGCTTCCAAATGCTATCATACCGTCGCTCTGTTGAGTGGCTAACCATTTATAGAAATTTGGTTGAGTATGACCAGTAACTCCACAGAAATGACAGAGATGCTACTTCTTTTGTTTAGGCTTTTGAGATGGTCGACTTACCAATCCTTGTTAACCCTAGCTCATAAGTCTGCAAATTACCAACCAGCTCTATCAAAGGAATCTTATCAATGTCCTTTGATTCCTCGATCGTCGTAATCTTGGCATGGAATCTCTCAGGCAAAGATCTGAGCACCTTTCTCACAATCTTGGGTTCAGGAATGGTTTCCCCAAGATTGAAAGCTAAGTTTACTATGTCCTTGAGCTTGGCATGGAACTCATTGAACGACTCATCCTCCTCCATCTTAATCTCTTCGAAGCTTGTAGTAAGCCTCTGAAACTTCAAATCCTTGACAGCCTTAGTTCCTTCATAGGTTGTCTGGAGGATGGTTCATGCTTCCTTAGTAGTTTCAGCATAGGATATCCTCTTGAATTCCTCATTAGTGACTGCACTAAAAAAAGCATTCAATGCCCTACGGTTGAAGTTTACCTTCTTGATCTTGGCATCATCCTAATCGGCAGGCGCTTCCTTTGGCTTGGTCCAACCAATCTCTACAGCTTACCATACCTTCTCATCTAGAGACTGCAAGAAAGCTCTCATGCATACTTTCTAGTATGCATAATTAGTGCCATCAAATAAAGGAGGTATAATTAATGACTGTCCTTTATCTATGACAAACAGGGGTCAATGGATTAACATAGCAAAGATTAACCCTAATCAGAGTGTGTCTGCTCTGATACCACTTGATAGGCCAAAAACGAATTGACCCCTTGTGATGAATTAATTGATTAATTAGCCAAGTTTATTAATTAATCAAATTAACGTGCAAACACGTAGTAGTACAAAAAAATCACCAATTTAAACTAATTATGCAGCGGAAAATAAATAACACAGTAATTTGTTTACAAATGGGAAAAACCTACATGACAAAAACCCCATCGGGTGATTTTAAGGTTATCACTCCCAAAATTCCACTATTATCACAACAAGCGGTTACAAGTAAAGGAATCCCAGTACTTTATATCAACCTACAGTTAAACCCTTACCCCAATACCCAATTGGACTTGTTTTGTAGTGACAATTTCTCCTTTTGATGCACGACTCCCAGTACTTGACTAACCAATTGCGCAGATCCCAGTACGCGACTTCAATCACCAACTAAAGAAGATTGTTAGCTGCAAATTTCTTTAGTTCATCCTAACGATGAAGATCAAGAAGATGCTTGGTCACAAAACCCTATAGTGCATAAACACAGCAACTTCTTTACAAGAACGATGAATTAGGGCAAAACTGTGTCTCCGGTTTGCTTGAACAAACTTTGCTCAACTCTTGTGCAACTTGTGAACACTTTGATGGCCTTTAAAATAATCCTTTTATATGTCTAGGGTTGTGAGAAAAGAAAGCCCAAACACATAAACACGGATTGGAGTCAAAACAGAACTGAAAACCTGTTTTTCATAAACCTCGATAGATACCCTATCTATCGAGTTGCTGTCGAGCCACGAGGCTGAATAGCACTTTAAGCTCAATATATAGTTTAGTTGTCAAACTAGCTGTCGAGCTTTAATGATAGGCATTTTTTAGCTTGAATCTTAGACAAACTTGCATGGCTTCAACACTTGATCTTGAAACAATGTTTCTTGAAGTATTAAACACATCATAGATCTACCCAAAACAAGTAAAGTGCGTTTCGTCAAAGAATTAGCCAATTACATAAAATAGTGACATATATTCCTAACAAGTGAATCACATATGTCCTAACATTCTTGTGCTTTCTTGGTAGTTCCTTCTTTGGGAGATACGACTAGGGGTCTGTCACTTACGGTTTTTTCATCATTTTCCTGAAGCAAGCTTCCCAGCGGGATTTTAGGAGTCTAGAGGGGTGCTGGCAGATTTTGACGTGGTGGGCATATGAGTACATACCAGCCTTGTGACCACGGTACTCGGGTTTGTCAGCAATAATGTATCCTCAAGTGTACGCTTAGGCTCTTTCTACAATCACTAGAGTTGTTGTAGTGTAGCCAGTCACTATCTCTGCAGCCTTAGACTGCATCACACGAGATGAGATGGTAGTTCTCCCTTATGATGGTTCTCTACTAGGAAGGCCGGAGCTCACTATTGTTATGGGCCAGTTGAGGATACGACGCTAGTTTTAGGCCTTGTCGAGTTGGGAGTTCTTTTTGGCAGAGAGGACCTTCCATTAGGTCATGCCAATTTATGGAGTACCTTGAGATCTGCCTCCTCTTGGATTGCTATTTGAGTCTGTTGTCTTGGATGAATCGGCTTACACGATGGGTTCTTTTGATGCCTATATGGATACTATTAGGGATTATGCCACTTGGTTCGCAAAGTCCTCCGTAGGGCCTATTATTAAAGATGTCCTTATGAGTAGCAATAGGGTGCTAGGAGGCATTATTCGTGCTCAGGTGGCCTCTGGAGCGGAGTGGAAAGCATGTGCAAAAGGCTCTGCAGGCCAGGTGATAGAGCTGGAGGCCACCGCTGCCACTAAGGAGGTACATATGTAGGAGGAGACTACTCGGGCATTAGCTCGAGAGAAGGAGCTCAAGCAGAGAGATAGGGAGGCCCGAGCTACCATGGCAGAGAGAGTGCGAAGCCAGCTTCAGAGTGAGCTAGCCATGCTTTATGGCTATACCATGATTTTGGCGGAAGAGTTACGAGTGGCTCGTATTCCTATTCCGCCTTGTCCTCAGATTCCAAGTCGGGGGCCCGTCATTCCTCTGTACGAGCTTGAGTATATGTCAGCTCCTCTAGGCCCGCCAAGTGGTTGGGACTCTTTTGCTTAGGCTCTAGGGCCTTCCCAGGATCCAAGGTACACTCCAACACTTCAGGCGGTGTGGGTCCTTCCACTGGCCTTTTTGCTGGCGACGATGATGATAATGATGATGATGATGATGATGATGACACTAACCAATATATCAAGGGTGATGATTCTCCATAGGGTTAGCCATTTGTTGTAGCATGATGTAGCCTCTACATAGGATTTGTGCAGTCTCGAATGCACGAGAGAGAGTTTCCGACAATCCGGTTCACCATCGGGCTGACTGCGTACTACGGCGAGTGCTAAAATAAGGGAACCTTTGCTCCAAGGTGATCAAAAACATGCCAAATAGGGGGAGGGTGTTTAGAACATATATAGGTTTATGCCTGGGGCACTAAAAAGCCCTAGCACGTGTCCCAAGGTCCCATTACCCTTCAAGGGCAGTCACCTCGAAAAGCGTGTATAAAAGCTGGGTTTCAGCCCAACCCTAGCTCATTCTTGATCTTGGGGTCTTCTCTTACCCTTTTTCTTCACCCAAAACGTGTAGAAAACATTGTTTTTTACCATTTTGTTTGTAAATTCTCATAAAATCGTCAAATTTTGCAAGATCTGTTCATGAATGCTCTTAGTGCTCACTCCTAGGACACTTTGGTCGAGCTTAAGAGGGAGTCTTTCTATGAAAAGAAGCTTCGGAGGTGGTGGAGCTCTTTTTCTTGTGGTGACCAGGCACTCATCAAGCAACTTCTTAGAGATGCTACTGCTCTTCTACACACCACACTAGATTAGCATTTGTTAAAGGTCATCACCTTTTGTTGGGACCTTGCTTTGAGATGTGTCATCATTGGAGATGTTGACTTGGTGCCTACTTTGGAGGAGTATGATCGTCTTTTTTCTCTTTCTACTCCTCTGAGCACTATTTTTATTCCACTGGTGTAGACATGCTACCGCAAGAGGCTCACTGATCTGATGGGCTTCAAGAGGCCCGTTGTGGAGGCGTTGACTTGGTATGGCAGCAGGATAGGAGGGAGCATGTCCTTTGATTTCCTGCATGATCAGTTCCACTAATTGGAGTGCCCTATTGGCTATCGAGATGACTTTGTGGATTTAAAGGAGCGGTGGACATCCTACTAGCGTCAGGCCTTCCTCGTGGCCTTCTTTAGCACAGTGTTGTTCCCTTCACCATCAGAGCTATCAATTTTGCCGTTCTCCCTTTGGTGAATGCCCTACCTCATGGTACCTCTTTCATTCCCACTTTACTTTTTGAGACCACAAGGTCCTTGTCCTTGTGTTGAGAGACTAGTAGGGGTAGGCTAGGCTATTGTGTTCATATGTTACAGTTGTGGTTCTGCAGCCACTTAAGTGTCATTGCTAGGGACCAGCCTATGGGTTTTGTGAGTAGGAATAGAGTCCGAGCTACTGTAGCTCTCGATTTTCCTTTTTCTGGAGATATTGAGGGTTGGCTAAGATACTTGTGCAGCCTGAGTCCCACTGACTGGACCTAAAGAGTCAAGTGGGGTATTACTAGGTAGCAGGGGTAGACACATTGTGTCGATTTACTTGGCATTCCCTTGGTGGGTATCTAGGGGTGCATAGGGTACTTCCCGGGCATGGCCATGCAGCAGTTTGGGGGTATCTAGCATATCCTTGACTTAGTGATCTTTTTGTTGTCACTTGCGAGTACGAGCTCATGGATATCGATGTAGCAGTGATAAGGTGTGCCTCTGAGTTTTAGGAAGTGCGTAAGTCGAGTATTGACTTCCCTCCTTGTTCTAGGGATGACCAGGAGTAGTTTTCTGCTGAGTTTAGAATGTGGAGAGATACCAGAGATCCCAACTTTATGTTTGACTTATCATCATCAGTCTTAGCTAAGTTGCCACTTCTGGCTAATATTTTGAGAGACTATACTCTGGAGTTTGAGATCAGGGTTGAAAGAGCCCTTGTGGATCTGAAGAAGTGTCTGAGGGAGGCCATCAGGGATAGAAACTGCTGTCAGGAGCTGACTGATACCCATATAAAGGATATTGAGGAGATAAGTAGTGTACATGAGGATGAGCTTACTACTCTGAGGGCAGAGCTTGATCGGAGGGGGTCAGCTCCTTCAGGCATAGAGGCAGAGTGTGTTCAGTTGAGATCCCGGGTTACGGGTTTTTAGGGTAAGCTTGCAGCTCTTACTTGGAGGTTTGCCACTTTGGATCATTCTTGGGATAAGGAGAGGGCCACACTAGAGGCAAGCAAGGTCGATGGCTTAGCATTGGAGTTAGTACAGGCGAGAGCCTACATCTACTCCATTTTGAGCATGGAGTTTGGGCGAGACAGCGATGAGCCTAGTGAGCCGCAGTTGGCCTTTTTGTCGCCTTCAGACTGAGTTAGCCAAGAGAAAGGAGGTTTTGAGAGTTGCTACTGCAAAGGTGGGCACTTTGTAGGCTTTGCTAGAGACTGAAAGACAGGGCTCTACTTTTGAGTCCTCGATGAAGAAAGAGCTAGTCCATCTTCGGCATTCACATGACAAACTCCGAGAGATTGCCAGAGACCTGGGCTTTGATGCAGCCAGGCTACTTCGCACTCACGCTCATGATGACCCAATCCTCCATACTGGTTTGGGAGATTATGCCAGGCCGTGTCTAATTGTTTGGGCCATGTTTGACTCTCTTTTCTGCTTATTTTGTTTCTGCACATGAGCTATGTAGTTAGTATTCTACCATGTATGGAAAGGTCCTTCGTAAATTGCTAGGCAATTGCATAAGGCCTTCTTATTTTTGTTTGAGTTCTTAAAGTATAGTCTAGTCTGTTAGGTATGCTTAGAAATTGAGAGATGGTGGAGAGAGATGTTTATGATGACATTTAGAATTTATTTATGAGATGAGACTTCATGTTTTGGCATTAGAATGTATGAAAGAAACTAAATGGCACAAAACAGGCACGTTAATGAATATGTAGGCAAATGCTTTGAAAATGCAAGATTATACAAATAAGTGATAAATGTAAAATCTATGGATATCAATATCGTATTTTTCCAAGGATACATCCTGTTCTAGACGGATCTTTTCCTTTTCCTATTGAGGTACATTTCCTATTGGCAAAAGCAAAACATCTTGAACAGACCACCGAGTTGTGGTAGTATTATAAACAGAGAGCAATCTCAGAGGCGTCTTTGTATCTAGTCTTGGATGTTGGATCCATTTGATTTTCTGATATTGATCATATATCCGAATGGATTCAAATGACTTATTTTTATTTGAGGTGTGACTGAATCAAGATGGCTGCCTACGTACCTCCACTGGGAAGGATCAGGTTATCACATAGTTCAACTAACTTTTGATTGCCTTAATTTTTGCCTAAATCGCCTTTTCGGGTTTTTAATCTAGCAAGCCTCTCGCGCTCTTTCTTTTGCTCTCCATTTGCATAGATTGCCCTTTTGGGTTTTTGATCTACCTTTTGTATTTTCTCGCACTCTCTTTCTTTTGGCTCTCCTTTCGTGTAGACCACCCTTTCGGGTTTTCAATCTACCTTTTTACATATAATTTTTTTTTTGTTGTTTTTTTTGTTTTTTGTTTTTTTTTTTTTTTTTTTTTTTTGACATAAAAATGTAGAAATGAGGTGCACTGAGAGGCTTCTTCATGCAAAGTACTGTATGACGGCATCAGAATTGGTGGGCATATTGAAGTCATGCCCGTCCATGTTGGCTAAGATCAAGGCCCCTCGAAAAAATGCCTTTTTTACCACATATAGGCCCTCGTAAGTTGGGGCAAACTTTCCTCTGTGATCAGGCACAGCCTGATTGCACTTCTTCAAGACTGGATCACCTTCTTCGAAGACCCTAGATCTAACTTTCTTGTTGAATGCTCGCTTAACGCAGCGTTGGGACAACTGTCCATGGCACATTGCGGTCATGCGCTTTTCATCTATCATGTTCAGTTGTTCATATTAGGAACGAGCCCATTCAGCTTCTGACAGCTCTGTCTAAGATAAAATCCTAAGAGACGGGATCTCTACCTCTATGGGGAGGAGGGCCTCCATGCCATATACTAATGAATACGGGGTCGCACCCATGGAAGTACAAACAGAAGTGCGATATGCACACAAAGCAAACGGCAAGTACTCGTGCCAACCTTGTATGTGTCTGTCATCTTTACCAAGATTTTCTTTATGTTCTTGTTAGTGGCTTCCACTGCACCATTCATCTGAAGGCGATAGGGAACTGAATTTCTGTGCTCGAACTTGAACTGTTGGCATAGTTGCTGGATCATTTTCCCATTTAGGTTCACCCTATTATCTATAATGAGCTCTCCCGACATGCCGTAGCGGCAAACAATGTTATGTTTTAGGAACTGGGCTACCACTACTTGAGTGACACTTTTGTATGAAGCGGCTTCCACCCACTTTGTAAAATAATCGATGGCCACTAAGATGTACTCGTGATCGTTTGAAGCTTTCGAAATTACGGGTTTGATGACATCCATACCCCAGGCTGAGAAGGGCCACGGTGCTGCTAAAGAGTGCAAAGGCTCAGGAGGAGTGTTCTTCCTATCTCGATAGGCTTGGCAATGGTGGCATGTCCTTACATGTTTAATGCAATCATTTTTCATGGTAAGCCAATAGTAACCGACTCTCATAATCTTATGGGCCAACAAGGGTCTACTAGCATGTGCATTGAGTAAGCCTTCATGCATCTTTTCCATCAAATGATTAGCCTCGAAGGCATCTACGCATCGGAGCAAGGTAGAATCATAGTTCCTTTTGTACAAGACTTCTCCATTCAATAAAAATTGGCAAGCCATGCACCGAATAAACTCCTTTTCACTGTTCGTTGCACCGGACGAGTATTCACTGTTCTTGATATATGCCTTGATATCATAGTACCATGGCTTTCCGTAAGCTTCGACTTTGACACTCATGCATTCTTCGATGTTCATGCAATAGTTTGGAATGCCACAGACTTTTATGTGCAATTGCCGCATATCATCTCCTTCTGATAATTTAACCATGCTAGCTAAAGTAGCTAAGGCATCTGCAAACTGGTTGTGTGCTTGGGGCAAATAGGCAATTGTGATGTTTCAGAACTTCAAAATCAAACGACTGACACATTTCTGATACGGAATCAACTTGGCGTCTCTGGCTTGCCATTTCCCTTCGATTTGGGAAATGATCAACAGGGAATCTTCAAAGACACTCAAGTCATAGGCGCCGAACTCTAGGGCCATTTGTAAGCCGACTATGCACGCTTCATATTTTGTGACGTTGTTGGTGCAATCAAAATTTAGCTTGACTAAAATAGGGATTTACTGGCCCTTAGGGGAAACTAAGACTGCTTCCACTCCATTTCCGATAGAATTAGCGGCTCCATCAAAATAAAGCTTCCAGTGCCACGGTTCCACATTGTCTGGTTTTGGCTCTAATGCCATGACATCCTCATCAAGGAAGAGGGATTCTGAAAGTTCTAGATCATTCAGCGGCTAGTCCACTAGGTAATCGGCAATGGCCTGGCCCTTGATGGCCTTTCTTGTCACAAACATAATGTCGAATTCAAAGAGCAACATTTGCCAACGGGAGATCTTCTCTGTAAGAGCTGGCATTTCAAAGATGTACTTAATGGGATCCATACAGGAAATGAGCTGCGTGGTGTAGTAAAGCATATACTGCCGCAACTTACGTGATGGCCAAGCTAGGGCGCAACACGTCTTTTTAATGGTGATGTAGTTGATCTCACAACTAGTGAACTTCTTGCTTAAGTAGTAAATCGCCCTTTCTTTCTGGTCAGGCTCAGCGAATTGGCCCAGCATGCAGCCCATAATGGTTTCTTGTATCACTAGGTAGAGGATCAACTGATATCCCGACGTCAAGGGAACCAAAACAAGAGGGTTCAATAGATACTGCTTAATCTTGTCAAAGGCCACTTGGCACTCATCTGTCCATTCTATCTTTGTGTCTTTCTTCAAGAGCTTGAACAATGGATCACATGTGGTGGTTAACTAGATTATGAAGCGAGCTATGTAATTGACTTTGCCTAAGAAGCTGTAAATTTGTTTCTCAGTTTACGGTGTCGACATGTCCTAGATGGCTTAGACTTTTGCTAGGTCCACTTCGATTCCTCTTTGGATGATTATGAAGCCAAGTAATTTCCTTGAACTAGCTCCAAAGACACACTTGTTAAGGTTTAGTCTCAACCTATACTTGATAAGGCGCTTGAACAGCTTTCTCAAATCTACCAAATGATCCCTGATAGTGCGGGATTTGGCAATCATGTCGTTTACATAGACTTTAATCTCTTTATAAATCATATCATGGAACAAGGTTACCATGGCTCATTGATAAGTAACATTGGTGTTCTTTAAGCCGGATGGCATGACTTCATACACATAGGTTCCCTAATGAGTGGTGAATGTTGTCTCAGCTTTGTCTTCCTCGGCCATTTTGATCGAATTATAGCCTGAGAATCTGTCCATGAAGGAGAAAAACATGTTGGTAGTAGTGTTATCGATCAGGGTATCACCATGTGGCAATGGGAAATTATCCTTGGGGCTGGCCCAGTTCAAATCTCTATAATCGATGCACATGCATATTTTCCCATCTTTCTTAGGCACGGGGACAATGTTGACAACCCAATCTAAGTAGGCTATTGCGGTAAGGAAACTAGCTTTCAATCGTTTTTCTACTTCTTCTTTAATCTTCAAAATAATCTCAAATTTCATCCTTCGAAGGGCTTGTCGCACAGGAGGGCATTCAGGCTTAACTAGAATTCTGTGCACAACAATCTCAGTATCTAACCTAGGTGATGGATGGCCTTCTTTAGGCCTGGCAAACATCGAGGTCACTAGCTTCCTTTCCAGTAGGTAAGCATAGAGATCTGCCATGGGCATTGATAACAAAGTGTACTTATAGTTTTCCCTCCTAAAGGGATGAGGTTGGTCTGGCTTCCCTCTCTAATTAAAGGCTCAGTTAAGTGCTTGAGCAGACTGATTCTATTGTTGATAAGGTCTAGCAGTTGGGGTAGCGGAGGCAAAAGCGACACCCCTAGGTCTTTCTAATGCATTATCAACCATATGAACATCGGCTTCCTTAGTCTTGCAGCTGGTCATTTTCTTGACTTCTTATTGTTCGACCATGGAACTCAAAGACTCAGCATCTATGATCTTCTTGCTCCTAATACCCTCGTCAATGCGCTCCCTAATAGGGATGAGGCTAGCAAAATGAATGACTTGGGTGCTGATCATCTTCTCATAGTAAGGAGGCTTGAGGTTGTCAATGAACCACTTGATCATCTCATTTTCCATCATGGAGGGTTGCACTTGTGTGGCTAGCTCACGCCACCTTTGGGCATACTCTCGGAAGATTCCCCACTCTTCTTCTCTATTCTCATAAGGACCGTGCGGTCAAGAGCTATCTCAGTGTTGAACCTGTAATTTTCCAACAAAGAGTTGGCCATTTCCCTCTAGCTAAAGGTCTTTTCCAATCTCGCATACCATGTGGCCACGGGGCCAGTCAAGCTGTCAAGGAAAATTTGGCAAAGCAAAGGGTGATTATCCCCATAGGGAGCCATCTTCCTACAGAACATGCGTAAGTGCGCACAAGGGTCTCCCGTACCATCATACTTGAAGAACTCTGGCACCTTGAACTTGGGAGGCATAATGACCTGAGGGAAGTTGGTCAAACTGTCTAGATCAACGCTTCTATGGGCGCTGAAGCCCTCCATGATACGAAGCTTCTTAGCGAGAGTTTCCACTTCGCTCTTGACTTAGCCATACCCAGATTCGGGGTTCTTATCCTTAGGAGAATCTATTTCTTGGTCATTGCCCTGGGGCGGCACATTATGGCCTTGATTCTGTACTAGTGGGGGTTGAATTTCATTCTCAGTTTAGGGACCTCCTTGACTATAACCGAAAGAGTTCTGTCTTCCTCCTATAACCATTTGTTGCATCATACGCATCATTTTTGTCATTTGCTCCTTCAGAAGAGCAATTTCCTAAGCATTTTCCTCATGGGGAGAAGTATCACTAGTAGACATCTCTCTTGCGCGAGACCTAGTGATGATGGGATCACAGCGTGGTAGTAGCTTAGCTTGTTTCCTTTAAACAATCTTTTGACCCTTAGGAAGAATAGGAGGTGAAAGAAGCGGGGTGTGTTTGACAATGTGGAAACATAACACCAAAAACAAGTTAGTTTATGTCCTTCATATTTAACATACACCTACCACTTTCAAAAAAATTTGGCTTTGCACCCTTGATCGGGTATTTATCATGGTGAGTTTCTACTATAATGCAAGATTAATGCACGAGATTGGCAAGTAACCGAAACTTTCATGATATTCTTGGTAATGTGGGTCGACCCTCTTTTGATTACATGCTTGTATAAGATTTTCTTTTACAATGCTAGGTTCATCAGCTCCAACAGTGGGCTTTTTACAATACAAGTAGATACGATTACAAGGAAAAACTTGGCTCTGACAATGTGGACTTCTTGCGGAAACTCTTGGACACTTGGATCTCTTGGACTTGGACAACATGGATCTCTTGAGGGTGCCCTTGGATTCTTGACATTTAGGATCTCTTGAGGGATCCTTTGGATTCTTGATATCTAGGATCTTTGGCAATTTTGGCGTCTTGACCATTCGGATCTCTTGGTAATTTGGATTTTGGACCTTCTTGGGAGAATTCTTGGACTCATGATATTTTGGGATTCTTGACAGTTTTTCGGTAGCATCTCCTCCTGAACAGAGTTTTGGATACTTGCCATAAATTTTATCTTTGCATAATTAGGTGACGGAACCAATTAGTGTATGCATGAATGCCCTTGTAGGGCTGTAAACCCTTAGGGATAGGGTATGATCTAGCATGTATAAGCAACAGGGTTGCTTTCCCTATGGGCTTAATCATGGATGTTGTGTAAGTAGGATAGAGAGAACCTAGAGTAGAGCACAATTTCTTTGGCGCAAGGAAAAAGGGTGCACCTGTTACAGGACACTTTCCCCTAACCTCTAGCCCTATAAAGGTATCATTTCCTAGGCTTGGATGTTCACTCTTTGGGCTTCACCTAGTCCTGATAAGCTTTGGGCTTGATTTAGTCCTCACAAGTTTGACATAACTTGACCAACTATATGCAAAGGATTAATTGGTAGGTTGTTCCTATCCTAGGGTACTCAATCACCATACCCCTCCCTTTATGGAAGTTATGGGGCAGGAAGGATCGAGGGGGCCTTTTGCATGTGAAGGAAAGCTATAAAGCCCCATGTGAAGATACCTCAAAATCTCCCTTTCGAAAAAGGATCTTTTGGAAAAAGATTTTTTGCTCTTTTGAAAATAGTCTACTAGGATATGGTAGAAGCCTTTTCAAAAAGGAAAGCCCCGAAGGCCAATGCCAATTTCTGTGTTTTTGAAAGCCAATGTCCAAAGATTACGGTTTTATCAAAAGCTCTAAAGTCTAAACTCTCATCGATCCTTAGAAGAGTTGTCAGTCTGTCGATGCCTAGCCTCGAGAAAGCGATGGCGAAAAAACCGTTGCCACCATCATGGGCCTTCGCTCGACCACCCATTATTGCAACGCTCTCGCACGCATAGGGGGCTCATTGGAGGCCCTTCCTAACTGAATGATGCTATAAGTGTGTGTGTGTGTGTGGTGTGGTTTACGCAGGCCTTTGAGTACTCTCTCTCTCTTGATGGAGGAAGGTAGGTATACCTTTGGTGTTATGGCAGTAATTTGGGCCAAATTTTAAGGGATTACCAAAGGTAAGTGCAGTTGCCACCAATCATTTGGTTTTTCTAAGGTGTGATTGGTCACCTATTTCTAGTTGATTTTAGTACGAATCCTAGGTTAAGAAAAAAGGCATTTTTCCTAATCTAATGTGGATGACAAAAAATCTTGATTCTTAGGTCTAGAAGTTTGGTTACGTGTGGGGAAGGTGTTAGGCACCCCACAATGCCTGTCTAAGGATAGTCCTTTGTTTTGATAAAACCTTAATTTTTGGAGATAGGCAATAGAAACATGATTTTGGGAATAGCTTTCAAAGATTTGCATGCATGGCCTTTAAGGTTTGGCTTTTGAATGGGTGTGGTCCTAATCTATGCTTTACTAAAGCATTCGGGCAAAGTACCAGATTTCCACAACGAAAACCTGGCGACATGTCACCTTACTTTTGCGGCGGAAATTAGGCATCGCTTTGCCTTAGGTGACACGGACTATGACAATCACACTGGAAGGAACGAGCAGGTATATATATACATACATCATGCACAATGCAAGCACACAAAGCAAGAAAGTAAATGCCTACATCCCTAGAGCATGGCCCAAAATATAGGTGCAGTAAAGTAAACAGGGGTCGCCATACTATAGAGATTAGAACCAATGGTACATAACATGATATACCTAATATAACCCATCTAAGAGAGAAAGGGAGGAGGAAGGAAGGGGCTTTAAAGAGTACAAAACCAAATGGGAGGGCTAGACCCCTAAACCTACTAAACATAACCGCTTCGCTTATATCCACAAGTTCGCATCCTTGCCCTTTTTTTGCTTGCACCTAGGAAACCGTGCCCTAGCTCCATGCGTCCTCGCTCCATATGTGTACATGCAAAGGCAAAGACAAGAAACCAGCAAACAAGTAATGGAAAGAAAGAGATGCGTAGATAAGGCGCAATAGGTATAAAGCAAACAAGCAAGAAAGCAAACAAAAGGTGGTGTCTGCGAGGGACAAATGTAGGTTTGGATCGAATGCCCATAACTTCATTGTGTTAGAGCATGGATGACACACTAGCAAGCAAGACTCATGCATGAACATGTAAGCAAGCATGTAAAGATGCATAAAAAGCCAACGGATGGCACAAACATGCATGGTAAGCATAGCATCGTGTGGAGCGGAAAAAGGAAGGGAAGGTACAAAGCAACCAGGACTGAGAGATGCATCCCAAGTGGTTACATCTAAATAGCCTCATGAGTGTCGGATGTAATCCCACAGCCACAAACCCGCTAAGGGCGTTAAGCGTGGCAAAGGCTAGAACAAGAAAGGATAGCACAAGCATAAAGCAAAGAAGCAAGCAAGCATAGACATGCAAATAGAGTGATGCAAAGCCTTCATATGGGCCTCAACATATGGATTATGACAAAGACCATAGGGTCTAGATCGGGTCCTAACCATTAGGCTAAAACACAAGAAAGAAAGATAAAGTGACAAAAGCGCTACAATAGACATGGCATGACAAACATAGCCTAGATCTAGGTGAACAACATGGCATGGAGTGCACAAGCACATGGAAGATAGCATAAAGTGTGTAGAAAACATAGATCCAAGCACATAAGCATGTAAAAACATAGATGTAGACATATTGGCATAGAAACGTGCATGTAAACATGTAGAAACGAGCGCATAAACATGGAAAAACAAGGATCCAAGCATACAAGCATGTGGAGACAAGGATCTAACCATATAGCATGGAAATAAACACACGAAACACATAGATCCAAGAAAGGCATAGCCTACAACATCATACAAGCATATGAGAATGTAACCCTAACATCAAATTAGAACAAAAAGAGGCACAAAACATAGGAAAACATGGCATAAAACCCTAAGCATGTAGATCTAAACGTATGAACATGTAAGGATGTAGATCTAAGCATGAAACATGGCATAAGGCATAAAAGCAAAGAGATTTAAGCTAGAAACGCAAATAAAGCAAGAAACATGCTAAAGAAAGCGATTAATCATGTTATTCAAGCAAAAATAGCAAGAGAAATGCTAGAAAAAGATTTAGAAGGTTAGGGGTGTGGATAGTAGCTAAAAAGCTTCAACCACACCCCTAAACCACAAATCCCAAGTGTAGAACCAAGGAAAAGAAGATTGGGTATAAGAATAATACCTTGTGTTTTTGGTGAAGAGAGAAGAATCAAGAAGCTTTGATGTGTTTTCTTTTTATATTTTTTGGGTTTTTTTGGGGTTTGGAAGAGAGAAAAACGTGTAGAAAAACTAGGCAGAAAGTAAAACTTAGAAAAAAATGTGATCCCCCAAGTCTAAAGGGTGCCTAGGGTTTTTTATAGCCCCGACACGAATTTCAAGGCAGCAGCCCTTGTTGGGCCGCCAGCCTCAAACCTCCTCTGATCGGGTTGATCTTTACTTGTCTGGAAAGGTCTTGACTTCCTGTTTTTGAAAAGGTATGGATCTTGAAAATCCAACAATCGGATCAAAAGTTATAGTTCTCGAAAGTTAATGGTGCATTGAACGATGCGTTATCCCGGTTTTCGTGACATCTCGACCGTTCTAACTCCAATTTCGACCCATGAATAGTCGTTGGAATGAGAATTTGATAATCTTCATAATGGCATTGGTTTTAACTCATTTTGACTGCCGAATCAAAATTAGGGTTTTTGGGCCCATCTAAGATCAACTTCGGATCAAACTTGGTCAAACCTAGTCAAAGTTATTAAAAATCTCCGAGAAGCTTAGGTTTGATGTAAAACTTTGAAAAAAAAAATTTTGTGAGGGTTTTAACCTTGTTTGACCTTTGATCAAACCTAGGGTTAACTAGGGGCATTTTAGTCATTTTAGCTGAAAGAGGCATTTCTAGATGTTCTCGCGGTCCCATGGAGAGAAAATAATATTTTGGAATTTTTCGGGGTCCGATAGGCAAATCGAGGGCGGACAAAATACGGTATCAACACCTACCAACTAGTTAGAGTATTCCATGGTCATCCTATGAAAGTAAACCTTAACAAAAGATTGATCTACTTGATCAGCCATGTCCAAGTTATGAGAGACCGCTAAGGGTGCTTTCAAAAAAGATATTTGGGTACTTTCAAGGGCACCTCTCTTTTAGGTAGTCGTGTGGAGTCGCCACTTATTTTTTATACAAAAAATAAGAAAAAATAAATACAATTGCATATTCAAAATACATCAAATGTCGTTGATTGAATAAAAAAAAATGTACAATTTTGGAAAATTAACCATACAATGTTTTGGTCCTAGTTACAATCTACCAAAATTAAAAGACAAAACACTAATCTACCTATCCAAAAATCCAAAGTTCAGGGGCTAGGTTACGGTATGGGAAGGTGTTAGGCACCCATTCCGCCCAGACAGAGTCTGGTATCCCAGACTTTAATGACCATTATACACCCATTTTGTATAATGTTGAAAAATAGGTTGTAACACACATGACAGACAGTTGACAAAAACTAATTTAAATAAATTTGCCTTATGAGTAATGTCCCCTTTTTAAAGAAAAATCAGATTTGTTGTTTGTAAAGGGTAAAAAAAAAAAGAAAAAATTGAGATTTGATTTATAAAAATCAAATCTGTTTTTGAAAAGTATAAAAAATGAGATTTTTTAAAAGAGAATCAGATATGTTTTAAAAAAAAAATTTATTTGATTTGCAAAAATCAGATCTGTTTTTTAAAGTAAAAAAATAAGATTTTCTTTTTTAAAAGAGGATTCATATTCATGAGACAAACTTATTATGCATGCATCACATATTAAAAAAGAAAGACTTTAACCTAACTTTGAATCTCTTCTTTGAAATTTCAAAATCTGCAATTTTATAAATAAATAAATAAATAAAGTAAACTTTTTTCTGAAAAATTTTCAGATTTGTATTTAATGAAAATATAGATTTGTTTTATGATCAGAAAAAATCATATATGTATTAACCGAAAATACAGATCAATTTTGAGTTTAAAAAAATCAAATCTATATTTACTGAAAATACAGATCAGTTTTAAGATTAAAAAAAAATCAGATCTCTATTTAATGAAAATACATATCAGTTTTGAGGTTAGAAAAAAATCAGTTATGTATTTAATGAAAATACAAATTAGTTTTGAGTTTAGAAAAAAATCAAATTTGTATTTAATGAAAATATAGATCAGTTTTGAGACCAAAAAAAAAATCAAATCTATATTTAATGAAAATACAAATTAGTTTTGAAATTTTATAAATAAAAAATATAAATAAATAAATAAATAAAACTTCGATGATCATTAGCAGATTTTGAAATGAAAGAAAAAGAATTAAAACAAACAATCAATTAAAGAACATGTCAAAGAAAATTCCAACAAAGTATCTAAGCATGGAAATTATGTATTAAGAGCAAGGCACAATAAAACATATTAACCACATTCATGCAATGAAGAACAATACACTAATTAATGGAAAAGAAAAGAAAAACGGAAGAAATAACTAAATACCTCTTGCATGAGTGTACTCTTCAAATGAAAGAATATTTTAGAAATCAAAGAAGTTTTCACTTCTTTGAGGTCTTACAAAAAAGAAGTTCTTAAAGCAAAAGCCTCTAGAACATCTTTAACATAAGGGGAGCAGAAAAGTCAGAAAAGAAGAGTCCTTCATTCTGATTGTTTTCCTCTATTTATAGAGGTTAAGATGCTTAAAAAATAAGTTGAATGAGATCAAATATGAATTGGAACACGTCCTTATCTTTAAAAATCTGAAAAATATAGGCTTTATCTCAATCAGGGGGTCCCTGGGCCGGGCCAAGTGTTTGGGTCAATCAGCACTTGCCATGTGACGATCAGAACTTGCCATGTGCTGACAGACCCTCTTAGGTGCCAGGCCCGAGTTCAAGTTTTGGATCAATTTGGACTCCTTTTTTAAGGATTTTTAGTTAGAAATTCCACCTAGACACATTTTTGATTCGTATTCTAAAAATTAATCCCCTTTTCTTGATATTCTGGTCTTTAAAGTGATAATTATCTTGTAGATAACTATTCCAAAAAGACTTGATTATCTACAGTTTCATTGTTATCTGATTATCCACTTTATTCTCATGCAAGCATGCCTATTTTTGACACTAACCAACAACTAATCACAGAATTATTTAATTAATTTTAATTGCTTAACCTATCAGAATTAATTTAAATTAATCATGCGCGATCGGTTCCACCCAAACAAAATACATGCAAACTGTGAAAAGTTGATCATGTGATATCTTTCAATCCGACGATTCAATTTGGGAATTGGACATACCGTCGCAATTGTTAGAATCTTAATATCATTTTTATGATATGCAATGAATGAATTAATGCTTGTAATGCAACTCTAAATTTTGTGTATATGAATGGTCACTCTAGCCATTTTCTGAGATTAAATTATGGGTGCAAAATCGAGTGTCTACACAAGTCGAACAGCATGTTCCTTACAAAAGTAGGAGTTGTGTCCATAGGAATAAAAGGTTTTCTTCCTCTACCGCCAGGCATCCCTTGCTTATACTAGAATTGTCTCAAGAGTCTATCAGTCATATAGAAAGTCACCCTCCTTAAGCCAAACAAGAAGATATGATCTAATCCTGGGGATTGCAACAAAGGGGGTGGGCACTTCCACCAATAACAATCCTAGCGAATTGAGGTATTGGATTTCTTGTCCAAAAATTTCACCCAATCGCTTTCAGTCTGACACTTAGTTTTGAGGATAACCCTGTTAGGGAAATTACTAGGACCATAATTGGTAGGTATAGCTATCATGTCCAGTCTTTCCATCAACCATATCTACAAAGTCAAGGGACTCCTGAGTATTTGTTGTGATTCTCCACCAAGAAATACAGAGTCCAACCTTAAAAGATTTTTTGCCAAGATTAAAGAAGCAGGATTATCACTATCCCTAACTTGACTCACAATTCCTATGACTTGAGCATCTACAAAGCTAGGTCTTCCAAATCAAAGCAAGAATTCTTTCATGAAGAAAAGAGCGAAACTAAAATCTTTCTGTATGTTGTCAGACAGATCATGAGTACAATTATCAATAAGCCTCGTAACAACTACATGAAGATTCACCATGTGGCCTTCAATAATGCTACAGGTAACTAAAGTAGAAATGCCTAGGGCATCAAATAAAATCTCCCTATGCTTAGGATCATAGGAAACTGCTACAGATTTTTCGCCAAACTCATAACCCAGAATAGCAGAAAATTCTTCGATTGTAGGACAAAGTTCAGCAATGTTAAACCGAAATACATGGTCTTTAGTATCCCAGAACTTCACAGAGGCATAGAGAAAATCCAACTTGATCTTGCCATTCCTTAAAGCCTTAATCCCCTTTAGCTTGAAGGCAGTGAAATTGTTCTTGGTAACAAAATCAAAGTTACGAACCCATCTATTGATATCATGTGTGACTGAATGAGGAAGATTTTGATTGTTGGCCATGAATAATTCTTATATATGATTGGTGTTTCTTGATAGCTTTATTGCAGAGATTTGTTTGCAAGTTTAATGCTAAAATAGGTTCTCCTAATCTTTAATCGTGTTTAAATAAGTTTAGAGAGTTTGAAGCTGACTAGGAAAGTGTTTCATAGTCCAAAACGGATAAAATATGTTTCAAAAAACGAAGAAAATGCGTCGAAAAAAACGCGAAAAGTCAGGGCGAAATTGGGTGTGCCAATCGACACTCCAAGAATGCCGATCTGCACTCTGGCACTCTCCAAGTGCCAATTGGTACTCAACCCCGTCATGGTCAGATTGAGTTATTTTGTGTTTTTGGGCACGTTGGTTCGTTTTGGCTCCATCTTTCACTCCAAAAAGTAGTTGTGTAATAAAATTTCTCAAAAATTCGCATTGATTGTCAAATTGGGGCATTCAGCCATGCCTCATTCATTTTTCAAAAAAAAAAATCATCAGCATTAGTTTAAAAAAAAAAATAGAAAGAGGAAATTAACCAACTTAAGATTTTTCAAAATCATGAATTCATTTTCCAAACTAGGGGCATTTAGCCATGCCTTATCCCCCTTTTCTGAAACAAATCAAATCAATCATTTCTTTTCCAAAAGAAACCTTTTTTTTTTTTTTTCTAAAAATCATCATGCATAAATTTCCAAACTGTGGGCATTCGGCTATTGCCTCATTCAGGTGAGCACAATCATATCAGAAGTGGTCAGATAAGTTCAAATTGTACACCACAAAGCTTTATCAAGTAAATTCTAAACTTGTCTCATCTAAATCCCAGCAAGGCTAAAGTCATTTTAAGGACATGGAGCTAAAGGTGGAAATTAATACAAATTGTCTGACTAGGGAATATTTTATTTTTTGCAGGAAAATTAAAACACAAGTCAGGCATCATCCAGACTTTGAGTCCACCTACGGTTCTTGACCCACCCCTAGAAAAACCACCATTTGTGTCTCCTTCTAGCTCTTGACTTGCATAAAATCAAGATTCTTGTTGCCTATTATGAAATTCAAGATTCTAATTCTTTCTTTCAAGGATCTTGTGTTGGCCTCAGCATTCACCATTCGATTGCTCTGCAAAATCATCAAAGGAAAATGTTAAGTTCATTACTATGAATCTCAAACAAAAGACAGTGGCATAGTGTCATCTTTTACCCAATTCAATTCGTTAAGCACATATTGGGAAGATTGCGTGCGTGCCACTAGCTACAAGCCTCCAATCATCCGCATGCTTTCCTCCATGAGATCAACACCTACCCGGAGCATAAGCCACAAGTTCAAAAACAGCTAGATAGACAGAGAATAAGACAAGAGACTAAATGGTTTGGAAATGTATTGGGCCAGTCCAAGGGACATTCGGGTTATACTCCAATCGGTCTAGATACACAAAGCTGTAAGATCCATAAGAATTTATTATCTCATATTGCCATGCCGGAAAATTGGGATATGTCTCCATGAAAGAAGTAGAAGAACCACCAGCATTACTAGGAGGAGGACTTTCAGCCTCAGAAGATGAAGCCTAAAGATGCAACATTCAAACATTTTCACAAAATACAAGATGAAAAAAAAAAATGGTGCAAGTCATGATGCAAATTAATTTGGAAAAGAAAGAGGTTCACTGATGCTCTTAAGATGTCAGCTAAGCAACCCTGCAAATGAGCCTTGACAAATTCAAGATAGTCTCCCGGTATCCCAAAAATGATGCGGCCAATTCGTGCACATGCTATTTCTTCATTAGTCAAAAGGTTGGCCAATCGGATAGAAGGACAAGGATGGGCAGGAATCGTTTTAGGAGGGTACATGTGTTGAACCTGAGCCAGCAGCCAGTCACCAAGATACTAGTACCTCCTATGGCCATATTCGAACAGCACTTGATGCTCATTCAACTCCCAAGCCCATGCACACTCATCATGCTCCTCACATGCAAGCCAAGGATCTAAGGACATCTGAACATCACAAAGAGCCCAAAATGAAAATAAAAGCCATACCCACACCCAAAAAAATAAAAAATAAATTCACCTCCTCGGCATCTAAGCCATCAATTACTACCCTCCAAGCCTGAATAGAATACTTGGGGGGCGTTGACAAATGATACTTAAGCTGTTGGAAAAACTTGGTTTGTATCGCATACAAATCATATGCAGCAGAAAATTAACGGATCTACTTCATTTGCAATTGATAACATGTACTATGTAAATTTCAGAATTTAAGAATAAGATAGCATACCTTGGTGCGGTGAAATTCAAAACAAAAATTAAAAGTACTTGGGAACACTTTTAATCTTCACTCCAATTCCACTTATGCCCAAGAAGTGTGGTCTCTCAATCAGTTTATATGACACTAGCTCCAATGGGTTTTAGGCTTTTCTGTTAACTCTTGACAAGCCCAAAATTACCATTAATTAAATTTAATACCACTATATAAATATAATTGCACTCTAGCCCTTATTAATAAATTATATCCCAAAACTTTATTATCCATTCAACCCCTTCATTAAAATATTTGTAGTAATACAAAGTCGTGAGTGCTGATTGCCACTTTGAAGATTACTACTTCTTAATCATTGAGTACCCGGTTTAATCTTTTAAGTTATTCATCATATATTTATGAAATCCAATTTCATAAATATATACTTTAGTAACTTCATACTAAAGTAGTTAGGCCTAACACTCTGAATAACCAAGCCCATTAAACTTATATCAAGGGAATATTTTATATCTTTGTTAAGAGATTATGAATTCCATCTTGAGAATATATATTCCTTCAACATTAAATGTGGCTACCCAACATACTGAGGTTTTGATCGTTACTTTAGATCTCACTCCTGATATATCAAAGCAACCTACACTTCATGATCAAGTTCATTATTCTCTCAGGATTAAGAGTTCATGTAAATAGAAGTCATGAGATTTATTATTCATTTGACAGTCATTAGTAGAATAATAAATCTCAAAGTGGTCTAATTCAATATGTCTTAACACTTAAAACATATCAACATATTAACTAGAAGTCTCCACTTTCATGATCAAGACAAATCATCTTAGTTGATATATTATAGTCTTCATAGATGAAATGCCCAATTTCATCACTGACTATGAGCTAAAATTTTGAGTTTACAAAGAACTTGTGATTTATATTTTTTGTGACTAAATCACATAAATTACATACTATGCATCTCATAGACTATATGATAATGTCCAAATATTCATGTTACCATTATTTTAGATAATAATAAAACAACTTTATTAATCAAAACATAATGTCATACATAGCATCATACAATAGTATTTAAAGGGCACATATCCTAACATAAGCAACCAGCAAAGAAACCTTGAAAACATATCATCAACATCTTCCAAAAGATGTGGACCAACCCCAAAATATTTGTACATCCAGACTTGAAATTAAAAAAAAAAAAAAAAAAAAAAAAAAAAAGATCAGCACACATCAATAACAACACAAATAACCTTTGCAAAAATCTCACCTGCGAAATAGATGATGCACCTCTTAAACTTGAAAGACTACGCCAAGAAAACTGAGACATAAGGTGCAAGAGGGTCGCATAAGCCATGACACCCCAATCATAATTTTCAATCTGATTGATGTCCCTCAAAATCCATAAGTAACGTAAACTCATCGTGCTCCCCAAGTCAGGACATTAGAGAGTTCCAATGAAAAGGACCATAAACATCTAGGTGCCAGTTGCCATAGTCTCACACTTGTTGATATTAGAATACAGCTACATCAAGGACATGTTTTTACCACTAACTCGTGGAGGGATCACACCCAAAAAGCTCCTAATCTCCACTGGTGAAATTGAATCATTACCCTCAATTCTCTAACCACACAATTTTAATCCAGTAATGGCTAAAAAGTCATACAGCATCAATATCACCTCGCCAATGCCCGAAAAATGAAAGGTACAAGTGGTATCCCAGAATTGCTTAAACAATGTGACAAGCAGTTGAAGATCCTTGTACTTAGTGGTGTCGTAATCCAAAAGAGCTTGGAAAAAGGTTTCGAAGCCAACTTCATTGATGACATTTCTAATGTCTAGGGATAATGCTACCCACCTATGTTTCAGTAACTTTAAACTGCCCCGGCTCTTGAGATTCTGCAATTAACAAGAATACCCCATAAAAAAATTTAAAAAATAAATAAAAACAACAACAACAACAACAACAACAACAACAACAAAAGAGCTTAGCCAACATCATGACATCCACAAAAATACCTTATTCCAAAGTACTCACTCAAAATCCCAACAAACAGATAAAGATGCCCTTCACAAAATTAGCTGCGCCCAAATTCCATTTCACAAATTTAATTTCTACGACATCCTAACTGTAGGGTCACGATTTACGGTCCAGGCCCAAATTATATGGGGTCTTGGTCTTATGAGCCCAATACAATGAATTTGTAGTGAGCGAGTCAAAAAACTAGGCACAAATGAATTGGACAACGGCTAATATGGATGTGAAAGATGATTAAGCAGGAACAAGCAGCATATAGCTGAATGAATTCACTATCCGAGGACACAAGTATTCATGTCCGAGGAGCCGTTCATTCATATAAATTTCCTAAACAGAATACAAGTGCTATTTAGATTACTCCAGAGTTCTTTTCTCTTCCCTCTCCCTTTTCTCTAGGGTCTCTACCCTTATTTATACTATATCTCTTCCTTCATCTTTACCCTACACATGGACAGCTAATGGTTTATGCTGATACTTGTCCCATCAATCCCCTTTAGAAGTCTTCTAGAGTAGTTGAAAGGCTAAAAAGCATGGTTTAGTAAGTTGCAATGCATTTAATGCGGTAGCAGCTTTCTCCTAGATATTTTTAGGCATTCCTTTGTCCTATTCCTTCTTAATGGTCCAAAGTATCGCTCTTAATGGTAGACCATCCCTTTTCTCCTTGGCATTGCCTAGCCAAGGAAGGGTTCTTTCTCGAACCGCTCCTTGAATGATTCCGATTAGATTCCATTCCTTCATTTACTAATGCAGAGCCTTTCAAAAGTTTTTTTTTTTCTTGTCCTCGAGTTGTCTTGAATCCTCAGATTGGGCCCTTGGTCCATCATATTCACAGATTCGGGTTGTCTGGCATTTTCCCCCCACAATAGCCCCTCAAGATCCTTTTTTCCTACCCCATGGGGGGAAGGGAGGATCTCGATGTGATAGCTGTCCCTTTTTTATCATTCCTGAATGCAAAGCATCTTTTAAACTATCCAAGTCGCGTCCTTAACGTTTTGGTAAACGAGGCGTGCCTTTATTAAATTCTCACAAATCCATGTTCCTCGTTTTAAATGTGTTAGGACATATGTGTTTCTCATCTTATAGAACATATGTCATGATTTTATGTAGTTGGCTTATCCTTTGACAAAACGTACTTTACTTATAATTGGGTAGACTTAGGATGTGTTTAAATACTTCAAGAAACCACGTTTCAAGATCAAGTGTTGAAGCCTTCAAGTCTGTTCAAGAAATCAAGCAAGAGTGCAAATTCATTAAAGCTTGACAACTGGTCAATAGCTTCTCAACACCTCCTATCTGTCAAGGTTTAAGAATTTCAGAATTCAACTCTGATTTTCTTGGGATCCGTGAATCTGTCTTTGGGCCTTCTTTTCTCCTAACCCTAGACATATAAAAGGATTGTTTTAAGAGCTGTAAAATGGTACACAAGTTGCACAAGCATTGAGCAAACTCTGTTCAAGCAAATTGTGACCGAAGACAAGGTTCTTGACCTAGTTCATCTCTTTCTCTTAAAGAAGTTGCTGTGTATTTGCACTGTAGGGTTTTGTGACCAAGCATCTTCCTGATCTTCATCATGTGGATGAACTGAAGAACTTTGCAGCCAACGATCTTCTCAGTTGGTGTTATTGAAGTCGCGTACTGGGATCCGCGCAACCGTAGTCACGTACTTGGGAGTCATGCATCTGAAAGGGGAACTGTCACTACAGAACAAGTCCAATTGGGTATTGGGGTAAGGGTTCAACTATAGGTTGGTAAGGTACTTGGGATTCCTTGCTTGTAACCGCTTGTTGTGATAATAGTGGAGTTTCGGGAGTGGTGACTTGAAAATCACCCGGTGGAGTTTTTGCCTTTAGGTTTTTCCCCATTCGTAAACAAATCACCGTGTTATTTATTTTCCATTGCATAATTCGTTCATTGGTGATTTGTTTGTGCTACCACGCATTTGCATGATAAATTGATTAATTAATAACTTGGGTAATTAATTAATTAATTTCTATCACTAGAGGCCATTCAGTTTGTGGCCTATCAAGTGCTATCAGAGCAGGTACACTCTGATTAGGGTTTAATCTTTGCTATGTTGATCCATTGACCCCTGTTTGTCATGGATAGAGGACAGTCATTAATTATACCTCCTTTATTTGATGGCACTAACTATGCATATTGGAAAGTACACATGAGAGCTTTCTTGCAGTCTTTAGATAAGAAGGTGTGGCAAGTTGTAGAAATTGGCTGGACCAAGCCAAAGGAAGCGCCGGGTGACTGGGATGAAGCAAAGATCAAGGTGGCTAACTTCAACAGCAGAGCATTGAATGCCTTATTCAGTGCAGTCACTAATGAGGAGTTTAAGAAGATATCCTCCACAGAAATTGCAAAGGAAGCTTGGACCATCCTCCAGACAACCTATGAGGGTATAAAGGCTGTTAAAGATTCAAAGTTTCAGAGGCTCACTACAAGCTTTGAAGAAATAAAGATGGAGGAGGATGATTCATTCGATGAGTTCTATGCCAAGCTCAAAGACATAGTAAACTTAGCCTTCAATCTTGGGGAAACCATTCTTGAACCCAAGATTGTAAGGAAAGTGCTCAGATCTCTATCCGAGAGATTCCATGCCAAGATTACGGCGATAGAAGAATCAAAGGATATTGACAAAATTCCTTTGACAGAGCTAGTTGGTAACTTGCAGACTTATGAGTTAGGGTTGACAAGGATTGACAAGTCGGGTAAAGGCAAGAGTATGGCACTGAAGGCCAAGAGCAGTGAGACAGATGAGTCTTCCGATGATGAAGATTCCAAGATGAAGTCCTACATTACAAGGCAATTCAAGAAGTTTATGAAGAATGCCAACGGAAGGAACTTCGACAAGGACCGCAGGCAATCCAGTTCTACTCAGTTTAAAGGACAGGACAAAAGGAAGAAGGATACTAAGGAAGGTGGTCAGTACACTGTTCCCACAGGACCTAAGTGCTTTGGGTGTCAAGGCTTTGAGCACATGAAACATGAGTGTCCTACGTATCTTATAAGCATTAGGAAGAGTAAGGCACTTGCTGCTACCTTGAGCGACATTGAGCCTGAGGAAGATTACAACAATGAGGATGACGGAATCTTGAATGCCTTCACTACCACTATCAATCCTACTGATGGGATTGTTGAAGATGTGGACGAAGAAAAAGCATTGGTGGAGTCCAAATTTGAAAAGATGGATGATCAAGATAACATCCATACGGCCTATGAGAAATTGTACAAAGTTTCTGAAAAGCATGGGAAACTTTATAGACTGGCCACCAAGAAACTCAATGATGTGGAACTTGACCGTGAAGAATTATCCACAAAGTTTGATGAGGCTAATCAGACTCTTGGAGCACTGAGGTTTGAAAACAATTTCTTGGCTGAGAAGACCAAGAAGCTTGAGGCAGAGCTGTTTCAATTCAGAGATCAATTGGAGAGGACTTCAAGTGCTAAGCTAGACAAGATGCTCAATATTCAGAAATCTGCTTCAGATCAAACAGGTTTAGGGTAAGGTCTTTCTTCCTCTAATATTGCTTCTACTAGTACTACTGTTTTTGTTCCTCCTGCTAGAAATACTGAAATTGAGAACACTAATGTTAAAATTAGTCTAGCTAGTGAGAACTTAGACAAGGGTAAATCTACCTTAGGAGCACCCCCTAAACTAGATAAGAAAGATGTTAAAAATCCTAAGGCTAAGAAGGCTAACTCTCAGAAGCCTAAACAAAAGAAGCAGCATCTCTGTCATCATTGTGGAGCTACTGGTCATACTCGACAAAATTGCTATAAGTGGTTAACCACTCAACAAAGCAACGACATGATAGCATCTGGAAGCCAAAATCAGCTTCAATCATCTCTCGCTCCTCTCGGTGATCTTCTCAAGTCCCTCATGTTCCTTTCGAACTTGAACGGTTTCAATTCTTCTCCCTCTCCCCCAGTTCAAGGATTTAATCAAAGGAAAGTTTCTTCCAAGGTGTGGAAGAAAAAGGACTCTAAGTGATTTTATCACTTTCTTCTATCTTCTTGTTTTTGTTTGTTGTGTGTTTTTCTTTTATTTTGAGTCAGTCTGGTCTTATGCTTTACTTTGTTTCACATGTTTTTGTTTGTTTATCTTCAGTTTTTGTTTATTTTGTTTTTGAGATAAAAAAAATATTTTGAAAAATTAGAAAAATACAAAAACAGTGTGTGTTTTGTGTACATTGGTACTTCTGTACCTTGGATGGCCATTGAAACAAATTTTTCTAAACTTTGTATCTTTTGTAGTTTAGATGAGCATCTCTATGCACAACTAAGTAAGTGAGTTTTGTGGCTCTTGTTTGTGATGAGTAAGATTGAGTTGTCTCTTATACTTAACACTCGTATCACTCTTTTTGACGGGAAGAACTAAAAAATCTTGAGAGAAAGGAATTAATAACCATCTCACCACTGTTGCCCGCCAATCATGTATGACATATGTATGTTTCGGCATAGCAAAAGTGTGATGTCAATGACATTCGTGTGCCTAGGCATAGCAAAATTGGAATGTCAAATATCATTGGGTATTTCTTTTCTCTCTTTAATAAGCCCATGTATGATATACTTAAAAGAAAAATATGCAAAGAAAAATCAAAAGCAAAAAGATCAAAAATGCTTTTAAATATGATTGCAAACGTGTATTCTAGGAGATATGGGAGTTATAGGATGTACCTTGAAGGTGATAGTCCCCATCAAGCAGTTGTGATTGTGTGTGAGTTAAAGCGATTTTCTCATATCTCAAATCGTCATAACATGTATACACTTATGCAATCTTGCGATGTTTTTCACACATAACACGCAATATTCTTTGCTATTCTTGATACATGTGCAGATACAATGTGATATGGCCATCACAAGTTTTACATGTGTTAATGTATGCTCACTAAATTGTCTTAACTTGGTTTTTGAAATATAAAATTGGTTAGAATTGTTTAGTGTGTGTGTGTGTTTTAGAGATCCTTGTGCTCAAAATTTTTAAATTGAGAGACTATTTTGAGGGGTGTAGTGAGGATGTTATGTATCTTTTCTTTTCTTTCTTTTTAGATACATTGTTCTTGTACATGAGGTCTTGTGACCATGTATAGACATACATTGTACTTATTTTTTCTTCTATATTGTTGATGTATGTTTCTCTTTCACCTACCCTTTCATGTGTTGTTCATTTTCTCTCTTCATACACATGCTTCTTATTATTTGTATGCAATCTATTATTTCTGTTTCACAGAAAGATGCCTTGATGAGTTTTGTTTAAAGTGTTTCAGAAATACAGGTTGTTAAAGTCTACTTGCCATAAACTCTCTTCTTGCAAAGTTTTTGAAGAGTCTGTGTTAGGATAGATTTTATTGTATTCAACAAGTGAATATGAGTTGAGTGATTTATGACTTCTCTCATATGTTCATTTGTTAGTTGTGGTTTTGTCACGGATTGCCAAAGGGGGAGATTGTTAGGACATATGTGTTTCTCATGTTATTGAACATATGTCATGATTTTATGTAATTGGCTTATCCTTTGACAAAACGCACTTTACTTGTAATTAGGTAGACTTAGGATGTGTTTAAATACTTCAAGAAACCACGTTTCAAGATCAAGTATTGAAGCCTTCAAGTCTGTTCAAGAAATCAAGCAAGAGTGCAAATTCATTAAAGCTCGACAGTTGGTCAATAGCTTCTCGACACCTCCTATTTGTCAAGGATTAAGAATTTCAGAATTCAACTTTGATTTTCTTAGGACTTGTGAATCTATCTTTGGGCCTTCTTTTCTCCTAACCCTAGACATATAAAAGGATTGTCTTAAGGGCCATAAAACGATACACAAGTTGCACAAACATTGAGCAAACTCTGTTCAAGCAAATTGTGACCGGAGACAAGGTTCTTGACCTAGTTCATCTCTTTCTCTTGAAGAAGTTACTATGTATTTGCACAGTAGGGTTTTGTGACCAAGCATCTTCCTGATCTTCATTGTGTGGATAAACTGAAGAACTTTGCAGCCGACGATCTTCTCAGTTAGTGTTATTGAAGTCACGTACTGGGATCCGCGCAACTGTTAGTCACGTACTTGGGAGCCGTGCATCAGAAAGGGGAACTGTCACTACAGAACAAGTCCAATTGGGTATTGGGGTAAAGGTTCAACTGTAGGTTGGTAAGGTACTTGAGATTCCTTACTTGTAACCGCTTGCTGTGATAATAGTGGAGTTTTGGGAGTGGTGACCTGAAAATCACCCGGTGGGATTTTTGCCGTTAGGTTTTTCCCCATTCGTAAACAAATCACCATGTTATTTATTTTTCGCTGAATAATTAGTTTATTGGTGATTTGTTTGTGCTACCACGCGTTTGCATGATAAATTGATTAATTAATAACTTGGCTAATTAATTAATTAATTTCTATCACAATGGGTCATTCAATTTGTGGCCTATCAAAATGACGTGATGCAGATCCAACGGTTTGAGGGCTTCATGGGAATTTGAGTGGGATTCATCCCTCCCATAATTCTTCGTCCCCTCTTTGAATTTCGTGAGAACCAACTCCCACTAGATTTCACCTTCTATATAAGGCACCCAGGGGAATCGTTCTTCCTCATTTTGCGAATTCTTGAGTTCTTGAGAAGTCACAAGTTCTCCATTTCTATAAACCTTCTCAATGACCTTGATAGGATGATAGTCAAAGCCCTAGGAGTGGGATTGCCAAGGATAAGGACAAGGGCAAGGAAACCAAGCCATCCCCAGAAACCAAGGATGCTGTCAAGATCCAGGATGACGTAGTTAAGGTGAAGGAGGTAGAGGCCAAAGATGTTCCTGCCCTTCAACTGAGTAAGGAGGGAGATCGAGTCAGATTTTTAGTGCGACAAAGTTTGGGGCCCACCTTGATAGCAAAACATCCGGTAATCAGGAGAAAAAGGGGCCCCTCAAGTTGTAATACCCCAAAAAAAAATAAAAAAAATAAAAGGAAGGTTATTTAAGTAAATTTGTTTATGGGGACAATTTTATAATTAATAATTATAAGGGAGCTTTTTAGAAAATAAGGTTGAAACCCTAGCTATATAAGCTTATTAAATCAACGTATATAGAGAGATATTTTAAGAGAGGAGACTACCCAAAAAGACTGAAGTAAAGAATGATTGATTACACCTTGAGGTAAGAGCCTAAGAATATCTTTTTTTGTCAAATCTAAGTTTTATTTAGAATTAGAGTATTCTTTTATATGAGTATTTTGGCCAATAGTGAGACTGTTTATATTTTAGATTAACGATGTAAACAAAGAAGGATTTTATTTATTTTTCTCTGCGCCCTATGTTGCGTTAAGTGTAAAAGAAGACTCTTGGGTCCGGTTCTGCACAGGTTTAGAGATTTGGGGTTTTGGCAAATAGTAAAAGGTTATGGTGTCTGTGAAAGCTTGATTTTGTATGACATAGAATATAGTACCTTTTTCCTAGTTTTGTCCTGATCTCAAAGAGAGCTAAGGGTGAATGGAAAAAAAAAAAAAAAAAATGAGCACACGTATAGAAGATTAGGTGGTGTGCTTTTGACCCTACATGGCTACACATATGGTGTATCTATAGGCTTTGTCCTTTGGTACTATTAATGGCAGAAAGTGGAGGAAATATATATATATATATATATATATATATATATATATATATATATATATATATTATGAATACGGTGGATTTTTAACTGAGACAATAGTGAAAAATTATTAGATATTTTTAGCAGTTTCTCTTTTAGCCGGGTATTCATATAAGTTTTATTTAAAAATATTAGATTATTGAGTAAATGATATTTGAAAAATTGTTTAGGTGATATCTAAGTTTTTAGAGGAAGTGTCAAGGAGAAGTTCCTTTTGATATGGTTTTTTGAAGTAAGTAACCTTATCCTAATTTGTTTTATCTTTGCGTATTTTAACTACTAAAAATTGTTTACAGTTGTTACAGTTTATTTCTATTGTATTACTGACTTCAAGTAAAGAACTATCATAAATACATCTGATTTCTGAATATATAATGTATTTTATTTAATTGTTTTTAGCTATATTGATTTAAAGTAAGAATATAGAAATATCACAAATATATTTGAATATTGAATATATGATTATATATATACGTATTTGAATAAGATATATTTTTGTTAAAAACTATGATTTCATATATATGATTATGAATAATTTGACTATGAGTTAATTCTGATACCCAAATCAATGGGGGTTATTTATTGGTACTTTGATACCCAAACCAATAGAGGTTATTCATTGGTACTCTGATACCCAATCAATGGGGGTTATTCATTGGTACTTTGATACCCAAACCAATGGGGGTTGTTCATTGGTATTCTGATACCCAAACCAATGGGGGTTATTCATTGGTACTCTGATGCCCAGTCACGGGGATATTACGTGACCATAGTCATAAGATTGTTAAGAATATGAATTACGATTGAACATTTGACTATTTTGAGTCCTTAAAACTACATTTGTGATTTTGGAAATGTTTGAGTATTTGAACTATTTTGATTCACTAAAATTGCTTATGTATTTTTGGAACCTATTGTAAGTTATAGCTTTTAATATATGGAAAACTGACTATTTTCTAAACCAACTATGATATATGTGTAAGATTAAAGTATGTGACCTATGTGCAACTTATTATTTTAAGATTATAAAACTTCTTCAGTTATTTTGAAAACACGTAGTATATTATAACTTTTGAAAACACCTATTACATCCTTATACTTTAGAGATCTATTGCTTGATAGAATTTATTAGGACTTAGGTTGCTTATTGAGTTGTCAACTCACCCCCCTTTTTCCCCTCCAGTTTCAGATCGTGAAGAATACCAAGTTTTGGGAGTTTTGATGTTGTGTTGTGAGCAAGAAAGGAAGCTCAGTGATTTTGGGATTGGATAGTCTTCTAATAGTTTTATATTTATTGACCAATTGGCATTATGTACATGAGGTTTGGATTTTGTTCCTATTAAATTATTGGAGATCTATTCATAAAGAAATTATTGAGGTATTTTGGATTTATTTGATTTTAACTTTTGAGGATAAATTTTAGTTGCTAAGAAGGCCTTGCACACTTTTAGGGTGCTTACTTTATAAGCGTGCGGTGGTTGTCACGTGCCTATCTTTATAGTTGGGTTCGGGGCGTGACAATTATAATGGTATCAGAGCTTAGGTTATGATCTTGTAGACTTTATGCTAGGTTTTGATTTAGATTGTGATACCCCAATTTGATTGATTGTGTGATGTGTGTGGGTGTGTGATGAGTCCCACATCGGGTATTTACTAGGTTGAACTGGGCTTTATTAACAACTACAAAGAGTCTCAATTGTGACTAGTCCTTTTGAGGTATAGCGCAGATGTGGCTAGCGCTTTTCTTTGGGTCGTTACATAAGTGATTCCACCTCATCGTCGGTACCATTCACGCTTGCTCAATTACTGCTAGAACAAGATTGTGGATGTACCTTTCGTTTTTTTAATAAAAAGGATTGCATTTTTAATTTTATTCATGAGCCTTTCTTTTCTCTACAATAATTATTTTATGAATGGGAATGTTGTTATTTTTCCCTTTGATGGGATTTAAAGTGTTGACGCCAATGAAAAGTTGTCACCCTAATTTTATCAAAGCAGACAGTAGCATACGGAAACTAACTTAAACGAACTGGCTACATAGAACTAACCAGGAAAATGACCATGTGCTAATGCTGTGAACTGTGTAGTCATCGAGGAATGTCGAATCCTAAACAGGTGATACGAGGGGACCATTGTGTACTTAGGTTACGTCTAACATTCATAAAGATGTCGTACTGTTAATCTCTCCAAAGCGTCTGGACTGAGGACCCGGGCACGCTGTAGGTTCCGTTTAAGCAATGAGAAGGATGTTGTAGTGTTAATTTCCCCTAAGTGTGTGGTTAGAGAACTCAGGTACGCCTTAGGTTTTGTTTAACCACTTAGAGGGATGATGTAGTGTCAATTTCCCCCAAATGTCTGATCCAAGGAATCAGGTACACCTTAGGTTCTGTCTATTTAAGCACTTAGAAAGATATCGGTGTGTGTTAATTTCACAAAAGCAGGAGGTCTGAGGGACCCAACGTAGCTAAGGTTCTGTTTAACCACTTAGAAGGATGTCATAGTATTAATTTCCCCCAAGTGTCTGGTCAAAGGACTCGGGTACTCCTTAGGTTCTGTTTAAGCACTTAGAAAGATATCAGTGTGTGTTAATTTCCCCAAAGCAGGAGATCTGAGGGACCCGACGTAGCTAAGGTTCTGTTTAACCACTTAGAAGGATGTCGCAGTGCCAATTGCCCACAAAATGTCTGGTCCAAGGACTCAGGTACGCCATAGGTTTTGTTCGAGCAGTTAGAAAGATATCGGTGCGTGTTAATTTCCCCAAAGCAGGAGGTTTGAGGGACACGACGGAGTTAAGGTTTTGTTTAACCACTTAGAAGGATGTTGTAGTGTTAATTTCCCCCAAGTGTTTGGTCCGAGGACTCAGGTACGCCTTAGGTTCTTTTTAAGCACTTAGAAAGATATCGGTGTGTGTTAATATCCCCAAAGCAGGAGGTTTAAGGGACCCGACCTAGCCAAGGTTCTGTTTAACCACTTAGAAGAATGTCGTAGTGTTAATTTCCCCCAAGTGTCTGGTCCGAGGACTCAGGTACGCCTTAGGTTCTTTTTAAGCACTTAGAAAAATATCGATGTGTGTTAGTATCCCCAAAGCAAGAGGTTTGAGGCACCCGACCTAGCCAAGGTTCTGTTTAACCACTTAAAAGGATGTCGTAGTGTGAATTTCCCCCAAGTGTCTAGTCCGAGGACTCACGTACACCTTAGGTTCTTTTTAAACACTTAGAAAGATATCGGTGTGTGTTAATTTCCCCAAAGCAGGAGGTTTGAGGGACCCGACCTTGCTAAGTTCTGTATAACCACTTAGAAGGATCTCGTATTGTTAATTTCCCCCAAGTGTCTGGTCCGAGGAATCAGGTACGCCTTAGGTTCTTTTTAAGCACTTAGAAAGATATCGGTGTGTGTTAATTTCCGAAAAGCAGGAGGTCTGAGGCACCCAACGTAGCTAAGGTTCTGATTAACCACTTAGAAGGATGTTGTAGTGTTAATTTCCCCCAAGTGTTTGGTCCAAGGACTCAGGTATGCCCTAGGTTCTGTTTAAGCATTTAGAAAGATATCGGTGTGTGTTAATGGAAGGAAAATCTGGTTTTGTATCCCATACAAAACACACAGCGGACGCGCCAAACATGGATCTATTTCATTCATGATTGATAACAAGCATTATGTGATTTTCAGAATTTGAGAACAAAATAGCGTACCTTGGTGCGGTGAAATTCAAAACAAAAGATTAGAAGTACTTGGGAACACTTTTAATCTTCACTCCAATTCCACTTTACGCCTAAGAAGTGTGGTCTCTCAATCAGTTTCTAAGGGAGAATAATCGAGTGGTTTCACTCGCACATACACACCACTTCACAATGATGCTTCTCTTAAAATAAATTTCTGTATGTTTCTCCCTTTATAACTAACTGATTATCTAATTAGGCCGGCTTATTGGGCCTTTCCAATTAGGCTTTAGTGTGTGGCTTGGAGTGGGACCAAAAGGGACCAATAAAACACTAGCTCCAATGGGCCTTGGGCTTTTCTGTCAACTTTTGACAAGTCCAAAGTTACCATTAATTATATTTAATACCACTATATAAATATAATTGCACTCTAGGCCTTATTAATAAATTATATCCCAAGACTTTATTATACATGCAACCCCTTCATAAAATATTCGTAGTAATACAAAGTCATGAATGTAGACTGCCACTTTGAAGATTACTACATCTTAATCCTTGAGTACCCGGTTTAATCCTTCAAGTTATTCATCTTAATCCTTGAGTACCCGGTTTAATCCTTTAATTTCCCCAAAGCAGGGGGTTTGAGGGACCATATCTAGCCAAGGTTATGTTTAACCACTTAGAAGGATCTCGTATTGTCAATTTCCCCCAAGTGTCTAGTCCGAGGAGTCAGGTACGCCTTAGGTTCTTTTTAAGCACTTAGAAACATATCGCTATGCATTAATTTCTCTAATGCAGGTGGTCTGAGGGACCTGACGTACTTAAGGTTCTATTCAACCACTAAGAAGGATGGCGTTGTGTTAAATTCCCCCAAGTGTCCAGTCCGAGGACTCAAGTTCACCTTAGTTTTTGTTTAAGCACTTTCAAAGATATTGGTGTGTGTTAATTTCCCGAAGCAGGAGATCTGAGGGACCCGACGTAGTTAAGGTTCTGTTTAACCACTTAGAATGATGTCGCAGTGCTAATTACCCCCAAAATTTCTAGTCCGAGGACTCAGGTACACCGTAGGTTCAGTTCAAGCACTTAGAAAGATATCGGTGCGAGTTAATTTCCCCAAAGCAGGAGGTCTGAGGGACCAGAAGTCAGTAATGTTCTGTTTAACCACTTAGAAGGATGTCACAGTCCGAATTGACCCAAAATGTCTGGTCCGAGGACTTAGGTACGCCTTACGTTTTGTTCAAGAACTTAGAAAGATATCGGTGCGTGTTAATTTCCCCAAAACAGGAGGTCTGAGGGACCCGACGTAGCTAAGGTTCTGGTTAACCACTTAGAAGGATGTCGTAGTTTTAATGTCCCCCAAGTGTCTGGTCTGAGGACTCAGGTACGCCTTAGCTTCTGTTTAAGCACTTAGAAAGATATCGGTGTGTGTTAATTTCCCCAAAGCAGGAGGTTTGAGGGACCTGTCGTAGCCATGGTTCTTTTTAACCACTTAAAAGGATGTCGTAGGGTTAATTTCACCCAAGTGTCTGGTCCGAGGAGTCAAGTACGCCTTAGGTTCTGTTTAAGCACTTAGAAAGATATCGGTGTGTGTTAATTTCCCTAAAGTAGGAGGTTTGAGGGACCTATCGTAGCTATGGTTCTGTTTAACCACTTAGTAGGATGTCGTAGTGTTAATTTCCCCCAAATGTCTGGTCTGAGGTCTCAGGTACGTCTTAGGTTCTGTTTAAGTACTAAGAAAGATATTGGTGTGTGTTAATTTCCCCATAGCAGGAGGTTTGAGGGACCCGACGTGGCCAAGGTTCTATTTAACCATTTAGAAGGATGTCACAGTGTTAATTCCCCCAAATGTCTGGTCCGAGGACTCAGGTTCACCTTAGGTTCTGACTAAGCACTTTTAAAGACATTGGTGTGTGTTAATTTCCCCAAAGCAGGAGGTTTGGGGGGCTCGACGTAGCTAAGGTTTCGTCCAATAATTTAGAAGATGTCGCAGTGCTAATTGCCCCCAAAATGTCTGGTCCGAGGACTCAAGTATGCCTTAGGTTCTGTTTAAGCACTTAGAAAGATATCGGTGTGCGTTAATTTCACCAAAGCAAGAGGTCTGACGGATTCGACGTTGCTAAGGTTCAGTTTAACCACTTAGAAGGATGTCGTAGTGCTAGTTGCCCCCAAATGTCTGGTCCGAGGACTCAAGTACGCTTTAGGTTCTGTTCAAGCACTTAAAAAGATATTAGTGCATGTTAATTTCCCCAAAGTAGGAGGTTTGAAGGACCCGACGTAGCTAATGTTCTATAAAACCACTTAAAACGATGTCGCAGTGCTAATTGCCCCCAAAATGTCTGGTCCGAGGACTCAGGTACGCCTTAGGTTCTTTTTAAGCACTTGGAAAGATATTGATGTGCGTTAATTTCACCAAAGCAGGTGGTCTGAGGGACCCGATGTACTTAAGGTTCTGTTCAACCACTTAGAAGGGTGGCGTACTGTTCGTTTCCCCCAAGTGTCCAGTCCGAGGACTTAGGTACGGCTTAGGTTCTGTTTAAGCACTTAGAAAGATATTGGCATGCGTTAATTTCCCAAAGAAGGAGATCTGAGGAACCCGACGTTGCTAAGGTTCTGTTTAACCACTTAGAACGATGTCGCAGTGCTAATTGCCCCCAAAATGACTGGTCCGAGGACTCAGGTACGCCTTAGGTTCTGTTAAAGCAATTAGAAAGATATCGGTGCATGTTAATTTCCCCAAAGTAGGAGGTTTGAGGGACCCGACGTAACTAAGGTTCTGCTTAACCACTTAGATGGATGTCACAGTCCTAATTGCCCCCAAATGTCTGGTCCAAGGACTCATGTATGCCTTAGGTTCTGTTCAAGCACTTAGAAAGATATCGGTGTGTGTTAATTTCCCTAAAGCAGGAGGTCTGAGGGACCCGACGTAGCTAAGGTTTCGTCTAACAACTTAGAAGGATGTCGTAGTTTTAATTTTCGCCTAGTGTCTAGTAGAAGGACCCAAGTACGCCTTAGGTTCTATTTAAAAACTTAGAAAGATATCGGTGTGTGTTAATTTCCCAAAAGTAGGAGGGTCCCGACGTAGCTAAGGTTTCGTTCAATCACTTAGAAGAAATTCGTAGTGTTACTTTTTGCCAAGTGTGTAGTCCAAGGACCGAGGTACGCCTTAGGTTCTGTTTAAGCACTTAGAAAGATATCGATGTGTGTTAATTTCCCCAAAGCAGGAGATCTGAGGGACCCAATGTACTTAAGGTTCTGCTTAACCACTTAAAAGGATGTTGTAGATTTAATTTCCACCAAATGTTCGGTCCGAGGACTTAGGTATGCCTTAGGTTCTATTTAAGTACTTAGAAAGATATCGGTGTGTGTTAATTTCCCCATAGCAGGAGGTTTGAGGGACCCGACGTAGCCAACGTTCTGTTTATCCATTTAGAGGGATGTCGTTGTGTTAATTTCCTCCAAGTTTGTGGTCCAAGGAATCAGGTACGCCTTAGATTCTGTCTAAGCATTTAGAAATATATCGGTGTGTGTTCACTTCACCAAAGTAGGATTTCTGAGGAACCCGTCGTACTTAAGGTTCTGTTTGACCATTTAGAAGGATATCGTAGTGTTAGTTTCCCCCAAGTGTTCGGTCTGAGGACTCAGATACGCCTTAGGTTCTGCTTAAGAATTTAGAAAGACATCGGTGTGTGTTAATTTCACCAAAGCAGGAGGTCTTAGGGACCCGACGTACTTAAGTTTCTGTTTAACCACTTAGAAGGATATCGTAGTGTTAATTTCCCCCAAGTATCTGGTTAGAGGAGCTAGGTACGCCTTAGGTTCTGTTTAAGCACTTAAAAAGATATCTGTGTGTGTTCATTTCCCAAAGCAGGAGGTCTGAGGGACCAAACTTAGCTAAGGTTCCGTTTAAACAATTCAAAGGATGTCGTAGTGTTAATTTCCACCAAGTTTCTGGTATGAGGAATCAGGTACACCTTAAGTTCTGTTTAAGAACTTAGAAAGATATCGGTGTGTGTTAATTTCACCAAAGCAGGAGGTCTGAGGGACCCGACGTACTTAAGGTTCTGTTTATCCACTTAGAAGGATGTCGTAGTGTGAATTTCCCCCAAGTGTCTGGTCCGAGGACCCAGGTACACCTTAGGTTCTGTTTAAGCACTTAGGAAGATATCTGTCTGTGTTAATTTCCCAAAGCAAGAAGTCTGAGGGATCAAATGTAGCTAAGGTTCTGTTTAAATACTTCAATGGATGTCGTGGTGTTAATTTCCCCCAAGTTTATGGTCTGAGGAATCAGGTACACCTTAAGTTCTGTTTAAGCACTTAGAAAGATATCGGTGTGCGTTAATTTCCCCAATGCAGCAGGTCTGAGGGACCGGACGTAGCTAAGGTTTCGTCTAACAACTTAGAAGTATGTCCTAGTGTTAATTTTCGCCTAGTTTCTACTCCAAGGACCTATGTACGCCTCAAGTTCTATTTAAGCACCTAGAAAGATATCGATGTGTTTTAGTTTCCGCAAAGCAGGAGGTCTAAGGGACCCAACGTAGCTAAGGGTTCGTTCAACTACTTAGAAGAATGTCATAGTGTTACTTTTTGCCAACTGTCTAGTCCAAGAACCGAGGTACACCTTCGGTTCCGTTTAAGCACTTAGAAAGATATCGGGGTGTATTAATATCACCAAAGCAGGAGGTCTGAGGGACCCGACGTACTTAAGGTTTCAGTTTAACAGCTTAGAAGGATGTCGTAGTGTTAATTTCCCCCATGTGTCCAGTCCAAGGACTCAGGTACGCCTTAGGGTCTGTTTCAGCACTTAGAAAGATTTCTGTGTGTGTTAATTTCCCAAAACAGGAGGTCTGATGGACCAAACGTAGCTAAGGTTCTGTTTAAATACTTCAAAGGATGTCGTAGTGTTAATTTCGCCAAGTTTCTGGTTTGAGGAATCAGGTACACCTTAAGTTCTGCTTAAGCACTTAGAAAGATATCAGTGTGCGTTAATTTTCCCAAAGCAGGAGGTCTGAGGGACCAGTCGTAGCTAAGGTTTCGTCTAATGACTTAGAAGGATGTCATAGTGTTAATTTTCGCCTAGTGTCTACTGCAAGGACCCAGGTACACGTTACCTTCTGTTTAAGCATTTTGAAAGATATCAGTGTGTGCTAATTTCCCCGATGCTAGAGGTCTGAGGCACCCAACGTAGCTCAGGTTTCGTTCAACCACTTAGAAGAATGTTGTAGGGTTACTTTTAGCCAAGTGTCTAGTCCAAGGACAAAGGTACACCATAGGTTCTGTTTAAGCATTTAGAAAGACATTGGTGTGTGTTAATTTCACCAGAGCAGGAGGTTTGAGGGACCCGATGTACTTAAGGTTTTGTTTAACCACTTAGAAGGATGTGGTAGAGTTAATTTCCCCCAAGTGTTCGTTCCGTGGACTTAGGTACGCTTTAGGTTCTGTTTAATCTCTTAGAAAGATATCGGTGTGTGTTAATTTTCCCCAAGCCGGAGTTCTAAGGGACCCGACGTAGCCAACGTTCTGTTTAACCACTTAGAAGGATATCGTAGTGTTAATTTCCCCCAAGTGTTTGGTCCTTCGACTTAGGTATGCCTTAGATTCTATTTAAGCATTTAGAAAGATATCGGTGTATCTTAATTTCCCTAAAGCTGGTGGTCTAAAGGACCCGATGTAGCTAAGGTTCTGTTCAACCACTTAGAAGGATGTTGTAGTGTTCATTTCCCCCAAGTGTCTGGTCCGAGAACTCAGGTACGCCTTAGGTTCTGTTTAAGCATATATAAAGATATTGGTATATGTTAATTTCCCCAAAGCTGGAGGTCTGAGGGACCCGACGTAGCTAAGGCTCTGTTTAACAACTTAAAAGGATGTCACAGTGCTAATTGCCCCCAAAATGTTTGGTCAGAGGACCCAGGTATTCCTTAGGTTCTGTTTAAGCACTTAGAAAGATATTGGTATGTGTTAATTTCCCCAAAGCTGGTGGTCTGAGGGACCCGACGTAGCCAAGGTTATGTTTAACCACTTAGAAGGATGTTGTAGTGTTAATTTCCACCAAGTGTATGGTTCGAGGACTCAGGTACGCCTTAGGTTTTGTTTAAGCACTTAGAAAGATAACGGTGTGTGCAAATTTCCCTAAAGTAGGGGGTTCGAGGAACCCGACGTGGCCAAGATTCTGTTTAACCAGTTAGAAGGATGTCGTAGTGTTAATTTCCCCTAAGATTCTTGTACGAGGACTCAAGACGCCTTAGGTTCTTTTTTAGCACTTAGAAAGATATCGGTGTGTGTTAATTTCCCCAAAGCAAGAGGTCCGAAGGACCCGACATAGCTAAGGTTCTGTTTAACCACTTAGAAGGATGTCGAATTGCAAATTGCCCCCAAATGTCTGGTCCGAGGACTCATGTATGCCTTAGGTTCTGTTCAAGGACTTGGAAATATATCGGTGCGTGTTAATTTCACCAAAGCAGGAGGTCTGAGGGACCCGACATACTTAAGGTTTTGTTCAACCACTTAGAAGAATGTCGTCGTGCTTAAGGACAAAGTTACACCGTAGGTTCTGTTTAAGCACTTAGAAATATATCGGTGTGTGTTCATTTCACCAAAATAGGAAGTCTGAGGGACCCGACGTACTTAAGGTTCTGTTTAACCACTTAGAAGGATGTCGTAGTGTTAATTTCCCTGAAGTGTTTCTTTCTGAGGACTCAGGTACGCCTTAGATTTTGCTTAAGCATTTAGAAAGACATCGGTGTGTGTTAATTTCACCAAAGCAGGAGGTCTGAGGGACCCGACGTACTTAAGGTTCTATTTAACCACTTAGAAGGATGTCGTAGTGTTAATTTCCCCCAAGTTTCTTGTCCGAGCACCCAGGTACGCCTTAGGTTCTGTTTAAGCACTTAGAAAGATATGCGTGTGTATTAATTTCCCAAAGCAGGAGGTCTGAGGGACCAAACGTAGCTAAGGTTCTGTTTAAATACTTTAAAGAATGTCATAGTGTTAATTTCCCCTAAGTTTCTGGTCTGAGGAATCTGGTACACCTTAAGTTCTGTTTATGCACTTAGAAAGATATCGGTGTTTGTTAATTTCCCCAATGCAGGAGGTCTAAAGGACCCGACGTAGCTAAGGTTTCATCTAGCAACTTCGAAGGATGTCATAGTGTTAATTTTTTCCTAGTGTCTACACCAAGAACCCAGGTATGCCTTAGGTTCTGTTTAAGCACTTAGAAAGATATCGGTGTGTGATAGTTTCCCCAAAGCAGGAGGTCCAAGGGACCTGACGTAGCTAAGGGATCGTTCAACCACTTAGAGGAATATTGTAGTGTTACTTTTAGCCAAGTGTCTTGTCCAAGAACCGAGGTACACATTAGGTTTTGTTTAAGCAGTAAGAAATATATCGGGGTGCGTTAATTTCACCAAAGCAGGAGGTCTGAGGGACCTGACGTACTTAAGGTTCTGTTTAACTGCTTAGAAGGATGTCATAGTGTTAATTTCCACCAAGTGTCCAGTTCGAGGACTCAGGTACACCGTAGGTTTTGTTTAAGCGTTTAGAAAGATATCGGTGTGTGTTAATTTCCCTAAAGCAGAAGGTCTAAGGGACCCGACGTAGCTAAGGTTCTGTTTAACCACTTAGAAGGATGTCGCAGTGTAAATTTCCCCCAAGTGTCTGGTCCAAGGACCCAGGTACACCTTAGGTTCTGTTTAAGCACTTCAAAAGATATCGGTGTGTGTTAGTTTCCCCAAAGCATGAGGTCTTAGGGACCCACATAGCTAAGGGTTCGTTCAACCAGTTAGAAGAATGATGTAGTGTTACTTTTACCCAAGTGTCTAGTGCAAGGACTGAGGTACACCGTAGGTTCTGTTTAAGCACTTAAAAAGGTATCGGGGTGTGTTAATTTCACCAAAGTTGGAGGCCTAAGGGACCCGACGTAGTTAAGGTTTTGTTTAACCGCTTAGAAGGATGTCGTAGTTTTAGTTTGGCCCAAGTGTCCAGTCCGAGGACTCAGCTACGCCTTAGGTTCTGTTTAAGCATTTAGAAAGATACTTGCATGTGTTAATTTCCCTAAAACTGGAGGTCTAAGGGACCCGACGTAGCTAGGGTTCTGTTTAACCACTTAGAAGGATGTCGTAGTGTTAATTTCCCCCAAGTGTCTGGTCCGAGGACCCAGGTACACTTTAGGTTCTGTTTAAGCACTTAGAAAGACATCGGTGTGTGTTAATTTCCCAAAGCAGGAGTTCTGAGGGACCCGACGTAGCCAACATTCTATTTAACCACTTTGAAGGATCTCGTAGTGTTAATATCCCCCAAGTGTCAGGTCCGTGGAATTAGGTCCGTGGAATCAGGTACGCCTTAAGTTCTGCTTAAGCAATTAGAAAAATATCGGTGTGTGTTAATTTCACCAAAGCAAGAGGTCTGAGGGACTCGACATAGCTAAGGCTTCGTCTTACAACTTAGAAGGATGTCATAGTGTTAATTTTCCCCTAGTGTCTAGTCAAAGGACCCAGGTACGCCTTAGGTTCTATTTAAGCACTTGGAAAGATATCGGTGTGTGCTAATTTCCCCAAAGCTGGAGGTCTGAGGCACCCGACATAGCTAAGGTTTCATTCAACCACTTAGAAGAATGTTGTAGGGTTACTTTTAGCCAAGTGTCTAGTCCAAGGACAAAGGTACACCATAGGTTCTGTTTAAGCATTTAGAAAGACATTGGTGTGTGTTAATTTCACCAATGCAGGAGGTTTGAGGGACCCGACATACTTAAGGTTCGGTTTAACCACTTAGAAGGATGTCATAGTGTTAATTCCCCCCAAGTGTCTGGTCCGAGGACTCAGGTACACCTTAGGATCTGTTTAAGCACTTAGAAAGATATCGGGGTGTGTTAATTTCACCAAAGAAGGAGGTCAGAGGGACCAGACGTACTTATGGTACTGTTTAACCGCTTAGAAGGATGTCATAGTGTTAATTTCCCCCAAGTCTCCAGTCCGTGGACTCAGGTACGCCTTAGGTTCTGTTTAAGCATTTTGAAAGATATCGGTGTGTGTAAATTTCCCTAAAGCAAGAGGTCTAAGGGACCCAACATAGCAAAGGTTCTGTTTAACCACTTAGAAGGATGTCGTAGTGTAATTTCCCCCAAGTGTCTGTTTCGAAGACCCAGGTACACCTTAGGTTTTGTTTAAGCACTTAGAAAGATATCGGTGTGTGTTAATTTCCCAAAGCCGGACTTCTAAGGGACCCGACATAGCCAACGTCCTGTTTAACCACTTAGAAGGATCTCGTGGTGTTAATTTTCCCCCAGTGTCTGGTCCAAGGAATTAGGTATGCCTTAAGTCCAGTTTATGCACTTAGAAAGAAATCGGTGTGTGTTAATTTCCCCAAAGTAGGAGGTCTGAGGGACCTGACATAGCTAAGGCTTCGTCTTACAACTTAGAAGGATGTCGTAGTGTTCATTTTCCCCTAATGTCTAGTGAAAGGACCCAGGTATGCCTTAGGTTCTGTTTAAACACTTAGAAAGATATCGGTGTGTGTTAATTTCCCCAAAGCTAGAGGTTTGAGGCACCCGAAGTAGCTAAGGTTTCGTACAACCATTTAGAAGAATGTCGTAGTGTTACTTTTAGCCAAGTGTCAAGTCGAAGAACCGAGGTACGCCTTAGGTTCTATTCAAGCACTTAGAATGATATCAATGAGTGTTAATTTCACCAAAGCAGGAGGTCTGAGGAACCCAAGGTAATTAAGGTTCTACTTAACCACATAAAAGGATGTTGTAGAGTTACTTTCCCGCAAGTGTTCGGTTTGAGGATTCATGCACGCTTTAGGTTCTATTTATAGCACTTAGAAAGATATCGGTGTGTGTTAATTTTCCCAAACCAGGAGGTCGGGAGGACCTAACGTAGCCAAGGTTTTTTTTAACCACTTCAAAGGATGTCGTAGTGTTAATTTCCCCCAAGTGTCTGGTCCGAGGACCCAGGTACACTTTAGGTTCTGTTTAAGCACTTAGAAAGACATCGGTGTGTGTTAATTTCCCAAAGCAGGAGTTCTGAGGGACCCGACGTAGCCAAGGTTCTATTTAACCACTTTGAAGGATCTCGTAGTGTTAATATCCCCCAAGTGTCTGGTCCGTGGATTCAGGTACGCCTTAAGTTCTGCTTAAGCAATTAGAAAAATATCGGTGTGTGTTAATTTCACCAAAGCAAGAGGTCTGAGGGACTCGACATAGCTAAGGCTTCGTCTTACAACTTAGAAGGATGTCATAGTGTTAATTTTCCCCTAGTGTCTAGTCAAAGGACCCAGGTACGCCTTAGGTTCTGTTTAAGCACTTGGAAAGATATCGGTGTGTGCTAATTTCCCCGAAGCTGGAGGTCTGAGGCACCCGACATAGCTAAGGTTTCATTCAACCACTTAGAAGAATGTTGTAGGGTTACTTTTAGCAAGTGTCTAGTCCAAGGACAAAGGTACACCATAGGTTCTGTTTAAGCATTTAGAAAGACATTGGTGTGTGTTAATTTCACCAATGCAGGAGGTTTGAGGGACCCGACGTACTTAAGGTTCTGTTTAACCACTTAGATGGATGTCATAGTGTTAATTTCCCCCAAGTGTCTGGTCCGAGGACTCAGGTACACCTTAGGATCTGTTTAAGCACTTAGAAAGATATCGGGGTGTGTTAATTTCACCAAAGAAGGAGGACAGAGGGACCAGACGTACTTACGGTACTGTTTAACCGCTTAGAAGGATGTCATAGTGTTAATTCCCCCCAAGTGTCTGGTCCGAGGACTCAGGTACACCTTAGGATCTGTTTAAGCACTTAGAAAGATATCGGGGTGTGTTAATTTCACCAAAGAAGGAGGTCAGAGGGACCCGACGTACTTAAGGTTCTGTTTAACCACTTAGAAGGATGTCATAGTGTTAATTCCCCCCAAGTGTCTGGTCCGAGGACTTAGGTACACCTTAGGATCTGTTTAAGCACTTAGAAAGATATCGGGGTGTGTTAATTTCACCAAAGAAGGAGGTCAGAGGGACCAGACGTACTTATGGTACTGTTTAACCGCTTAGAAGGATGTCATAGTGTTAATTTCCCCCAAGTCTCCAGTCCATGGACTCAGGTACGCCTTAGGTTCTGTTTAAGCATTTTGAAAGATATCGGTGTGTGTAAATTTCCCTAAAGCAAGAGGTCTAAGGGACCCAACATAGCAAAAGTTCTGTTTAACCACTTAGAAGGATGTCGTAGTGTTAATTTCCCCCAAGTGTCTGTTCCGAGGACTCAGGTACACCTTAGGTTTTGTTTAAGCACTTAGAAAGATATCGGTGTGTGTTAATTTCCCAAAGCCGGACTTCTAAGGGACCCGACATAGCCAACGTCCTGTTTAACCACTTAGAAGGATCTCGTGGTATTAATTTTCCCCCAGTATCTGGTCCAAGGAATTAGGTACGCCTTAAGTCCAGTTTATGCACTTAGAAAGAAATCGGTGTGTGTTAATTTCCCCAAAGTAGGAGGTCTGAGGGACCCGACATAGCTAAGGCTTCGTCTCACAACTTAGAAGGATGTCGTAGTGTTAATTTTCCCCTAATGTCTAGTGAAAGGACCCAGGTATGCCTTAGGTTCTATTTAAACACTTAGAAAGATATCGGTGTGTGTTAATTTCCCCAAAGCTAGAGGTGTGAGGCACCCGAAGTAGCTAAGGTTTCGTACAACCATTTAGAAGAATGTCGTAGTGTTACTTTTAGCCAAGTGTCAAGTCGAAGAACCGAGGTACGCCTTAGGTTCTATTCAAGCACTTAGAATGATTTCAATGAGTGTTAATTTCACCAAAGCAGGAGGTCTGAGGAACCCAAGGTAATTAAGGTTCTACTTAACCAGATAAAAGGATGTTGTAGAGTTACTTTCCCGCAAGTGTTCGGTTTGAGGATTCATGCACGCTTTAGGTTCTATTTATAGCACTTAGAAAGATATCGGTGTGTGTTAATTTTCCCAAACCAGGAGGTCGGGAGGACCCAACGTAGCCAAGGTTTTTTTTAACCACTTCAAAGGATGTCGTAGTGTTAATTTCCCCCAAGTGTCTGGTCCGAGGACCCAGGTACACTTTAGGTTCTGTTTAAGCACTTAGAAAGACATCGGTGTGTGTTAATTTCCCAAAGCAGGAGTTCTGAGGGACCCGACGTAGCCAAGGTTCTATTTAACCACTTTGAAGGATCTCGTAGTGTTAATATCCCCCAAGTGTCTGGTCCGTGGATTCAGGTACGCCTTAAGTTCTGCTTAAGCAATTAGAAAAATATCGGTGTGTGTTAATTTCACCAAAGCAAGAGGTCTGAGGGACTCGACATAGCTAAGGCTTCGTCTTACAACTTAGAAGGATGTCATAGTGTTAATTTTCCCCTAGTGTCTAGTCAAAGGACCCAGGTACGCCTTAGGTTCTGTTTAAGCACTTGGAAAGATATCGGTGTGTGCTAATTTCCCCGAAGCTGGAGGTCTGAGGCACCCGACATAGCTAAGGTTTCATTCAACCACTTAGAAGAATGTTGTAGGGTTACTTTTAGCCAAGTGTCTAGTCCAAGGACAAAGGTACACCATAGGTTCTGTTTAAGCATTTAGAAAGACATTGGTGTGTGTTAATTTCACCAATGCAGGAGGTTTGAGGGACCCGGCGTACTTAAGGTTTTGTTTAACCACTTAGAAGGATCTCGTGGTGCTAATTTTCCCCCAGTGTCTGATCCAAGGAATTAGGTACGCCTTAAGTCCAGTTTATGCACTTAGAAAGAAATCGGTGTGTGTTAATTTCCCCAAAGTAGGAGGTCTGAGAGACCCGACATAGCTAAGGCTTCGTCTTACAACTTAGAAGGATGTCGTAGTGTTAATTTTCCCCTAATGTCTAGTGAAAGGACCCAGGTATGCCTTAGGTTCTGTTTAAACACTTAGAAAGATATCGGTGTGTGTTAATTTCCCCAAAGCTAGAGGTGTGAGGCACCCGAAGTAGCTAAGGTTTCGTACAACCATTTAGAAGAATGTCGTAGTGTTACTTTTAGCCAAGTGTCAAGTCGAAGAACCGAGGTACGCCTTAGGTTCTATTCAAGCACTTAGAATGATATCAATGAGTGTTAATTTCACCAATGCAGGAGGTCTGAGGAACCCAAGGTAATTAAGGTTCTACTTAACCACATAAAAGGATGTTGTAGAGTTACTTTCCCGCAAGTGTCTGGTCTGAGGATTCATGCACGCTTTAGGTTCTATTTATAGCACTTAGAAAGATATCGGTGTGTGTTAATTTTCCCAAAACAGGAGGTCGGGAGGACCCAACGTAGCCAAGGTTTTTTTTAACCATTTCAAAGGATGTCATAGTGTTAATTTCCCCCAAGTGTCTAGTCCAAGAAATCAGGTACGCCATTAGTTCTGTTTTAGCACTTGGAAAGATATCGGTGTGTATTAATTTCCCCATAGCAGGAGGTCTGAGAGACCCGACGTAGCTAAGGTTTCGTCTAACAACTTAGAAAGATGTCGTAGTGTTAATTTTCAACTAGTGTCTAGTCCAATGACCCAAGTACGGCTTTGGTTCTGTTTAAGCACTTGGAAATATATCGGTGTGTGTTAACTTCCCCGAAGCAAGAGGTCTGAGGGACCCGACGTAGCTAAGGTTTCGCTTAACAACTTAGAAGTATGTCATAGTGTTAATTTTCACCTAGTTTCTACTCAAAGGACCCAGGTACGCCTTAGGTTTTGTTTAAGCACTTAGAAAGATATCGGTGTGTGGTAGTTTCCCCAAAGCAAGAGGTTTGAAGGACCCGACGTAGCTAAGGGTTCGTTCAACCACTTTGAAGAATGTCGTAGTGTTACTTTTAGCCAAGTGTCTAGTCCAAGGACCGAGGTACACCTTAGTTTCTGTTTAGGAACTTCGAAAGATATCAGGGTCTATTAATTTCACCAAAGCAGGAGGTCTGAGGGACCCGACGTAATTAAGGTTCTGTTTAACCGCTTAGAAGGATGTTGTAGTGTTAATTCCCCCCAAGTGTCTAGTCCGTGGACTCAGGTATGCCTTAGGTTCTGTTTAAGCATTTAGAAAGATATCGGTGTGTGTCAATTTCCCTAAAGCAGGAGGTCTAAGGGACCCGACGTAGCTAATGTTCTGTTTACCCACTTAGAAGGATGTTGTAGTGTTAATTTCCCCTAAGTGTCTGGTCTGAGGACCCAAGTACACCTTAGGTTCTGTTTAAGCAGTTTGAAAGATATCAGTATGTGTTAATTTCCCCAAGGCTAGAGGTCTGAGGCACCCGACGTAGCTAAGGCTTCGTCTTATAACTTAGAAGGATGTCATATTGTTAGTTTTCCCCTAGTGTCTAGTCATAGGACCCAGGTACGCCTTAGGTTCTGTTTAAGCACTTAGAAAGATATCGGTATATGTTAGTTTCCCCAAGGCTGGAGGTCTGAGGCACCTAAAGTAGCTAAGGTTTTGTTTAACCACTTCAAAGGATGTCATAGTGTTAATTTCCCCCAAGTGTCTGGTCCAAGATATCAGGTACGCCATTAGTTCTGTTTAAGCACTTGGAAAGATATCGGTGTGTATTAATTTCCCCATAGCAGGAGGTCTAAGAGACCTGACGTAGCTAAGGTTTCGTCTAACAACTTCGAAAGATGTCGTAGTGTTAATTTTCGACAAGTGTCTAGCCATGGTTCTGTTTAACCACTTAAAAGGATGTCGTAGGGTTAATTTCACCCAAGTGTCTGGTCCGAGGAGTCAAGTACGCCTTAGGTTCTGTTTAAGCACTTAGAAATATATCGGTGTGTGTTAATTTCCCCGAAGCAAGAGGTCTGAGGGACCCAATGTAGCTAAGGTTTCGTCTAACAACTTAGAAGTATGTCATAGTGTTAATTTTCACCTACTTTCTACTCAAAGGACACAGGTACGCCTTAGATTCTGTTTAAGCACTTAGAAAGATATCGGTGTGTGGTAGTTTCCCCAAAGCAGGAGGTCTGAAGGACCCGACGTAGCTAAGGGTTCGTTCAACCACTTTGAAGAATTTCGTAGTGTTACTTTTAGCCAAGTGTTTAGTCCAAGGACTGAGGTACACCTTAGGTTCTGTTTAGGCACTTCGAAAGATATCGGGGTCTGTTAATTTCACCAAAGCAGGAGGTCTGAGGGACCCGATGTAATTAAGGTTCTGTTTAACAGCTTAGAAGGATGTCATAGTGTTAATTTCCCCCAAGTGTCCAGTCCGTGGACTCAGGTACGCCTTAGGTTCTGTTTAAGCATTTAAAAAGATATCGGTGTGTGTCAATTTCCCTAAAGCAGGAGGTCTGCGGACCCAGGTATGCTTTCGGTTTTGTTTAACCACTTAGAAAGATATCGGTTTGTGTTAATTTCTCCAAAAGCTGGAGGTCTAATGGACCCAACGTAGCTATGGTTCTATTTAACCATTTAAAAGGATGTCGTAGTGTTAATTTCCCCCAATTGTCTGGTCCGAGGACTCAGCTATGCCTTAGGTTTTGTTTAAGCACTTAAAAGATATCGGTGTTTGTTAATTTCCCCAAAGTGGGAGGTCTGAGGGACCCGACGGAGATAAGGTTCTGTTTAACCACTTAGAAGGATGTCGTAGTGTTAATTTCCTCCAAGTCTCTGGTCCGAGGACTCAGGTATGCCTTAAGTTTTGTTTAAGCACTTGGAAAGATATCGGTGTGTGTTAATTTCCCCAAAGTAGGAGGTCTGAGGGACCCGACGTAGCTAACGTTCTGTTTAACCAGTTAGAAGGATGTCGTAGTGTTAATTTCCCCCAAGTGTCTGGTCTAAGGACTCTAGTACGCCTTACGTTTTGTTTAAGCACTTGGAAAGATATCTGTGTGTTAATTTCCCCAAAGTAGGAGGTCTGAGGGACCTGACGTAACTAAAGTTCCGTTTACTCACTTAGAAGCATGTCGTAGTGTTAATTTCCCCCAAGTGTCTAGTCAGAGGACTTGTCTACGCCTTAGGTTCTCGTTAAGCACTTAGAAAGATATCGGTTTTTGTTAATTTACCCAAAGCAGGAGGTTTGATTAACCCGACGTAGCTAAGATTCTATTTAATCTCTTAGAAGGATGTCGTAGTGTTTATTTCCCACAAGTGTCTGATCCGCAGACCCAGGTACGCCTTCAGTTTTGCTTAAGCACTTAGAAAGATAACGTTTGTGTTAATTTCTCCAAAAGCTGGAGGTCTGAGAGACCCAACGTAGCTATGGTTCTATTTAACCACTTAGAAGGATGCCGTAGTGTTAATTTCCCCCAAGTGATTGATCCTCGGACCCAGGTACGCTTTCGGTTTTGTTTAAGCACTTAGAAAGATATCGGTGTTTGTTAATTTCCCCAAAGCAGATGATCCGAGGGACCAGCCGTAGCTAAGGTTCTGTTTAACCACTTAGACGGATGTTGTAGTGTTAATTTCCCCCAAGTGTTAGGTACGAGGATTCAGGTAGGCCTTAGGTTCTATTCAAGCACTTAGAAAGATATGGTGTCTGTTAATTTCCCCAAAGTAGGAGGTCTGAAGGACCCAACGTCGCTAAGGTTCTGTTTATCCACTTAGAATGATGTCGTTGTGTTAATTTTGCCCAAGTGTCTGGTTCGAGGACTCAGGTATGCCTTAGGTTCTATTCAAGCACTTAGGAAGATATCGGTGTCTGTTAATTTCCCCAAAGTAGGAGGTCTAAGGGACCCAACGTCACTATGGTTCTGTTTAACCACTTAGAAGCATGTCGTAGTGTTAATTTCCCCCAAGTGTCAGGTACGAGGATTCAGGTAGGCCTTAGGTTCTATTCAAGCACTTAGAAAGATATGGTGTCTGTTAATTTCCCCAAAGTAGGAGGTCTGAAGGACCCAACGTCGCTAAGGTTCTATTTATCCACTTAGAATGATGTCGTTGTGTTAATTTTGCCCAAGTGTCTGGTTCGAGGACTCAGGTATGCCTTAGGTTCTATTCAAGCACTTAGGAAGATATCGGTGTCTGTTAATTTCCCCAAAGTAGGAGGTCTGAGTGACCCGACGTCACTATGGTTCTGTTTAACCACTTAGAAGCATGTCGTAGTGTTAATTTCCCCCAAATGTCTAGTCCGAGGACTCAAGTACGCCTTAGGTTCTGTTTAAGCAGTTAGAAAGTGTGTGTTAATTTCCCCAAAGTAGAAGGTCTGAGGGATCCAACGTAGCTAAAGGTCTGTTCAATGACTTGGAGGGATGTCATAGTGTTAATTTCCCCTAAGCGTCTGGTCTGAGGACCGAACTTTGCTTTAGGTTCTGTTTAAACACTTAGAAAGATACCGGAGTGTGTTAATTTTGTTGGAGTTTATGCCCTACAATCCAATTTACTGTCATGACATAAATAATTAAATTGTTTAATTATATGAGATTATTTATTAATGAACTAATGGGACATTATTATAGTCCATAAGATGCATTGTATGTGATTTATGTGATTTAGTCACAGAAGATATAAATCACAAGTTCCTTGTAAACTCAAAATGTAGTTCGTAGTCAATGATGAAATTGGGCGTTTCATCTGTGAAGACTATAACATATCAACTACGATGATTTGTCTTGATCATGGAATTGGAGACTCCTAGTTGGTATGTTGATATGTTTTAAGAGTTAAGACATATTGAACTGGACTGCTGTGAGATTTATTATTCTCCTAACAACTGTCAAATGAATAATAAATTTCACGACTTCTGTTTACATCAACTCTAAATCCTAAGAGAATAATGGACCTGATCATGAGATGTAGGTTGCTTTGATATATTAGGACTGAAATCTATAAGTAACGGTCAAAACCTCAGTATGTTGGGCAGCCACATTTAGTGTTGATGGAACATATATTCTCAAGATGGAATTCATAGTTTCTTAACGAAGATACAAAATATTCCCTTGAGATAAGTTTAATGGGTTTGGTTATTCAGAGAGTTGGGCCCAACCACTTTGGTAAGGAATTACTAAAGTATATATTTATGGAATTGGATTTCATAAATATATGATGAATAACTTAAAGGATTAAACCAAGTACTCAAGGATTAAGATTTAGTAATCTTCAAAGTGGCAGTCTACATTCATGACTTTGTATTACTACGAATATTTTATGAAGGGGTTGCATGTACAATAAAGTCTTGGGATATAATTTATAGATAAGGCCTAGAATGCAACTATATTTATATAGTGGTATTAAATATAGTTAATGGTAACTTTGGACTTGTCAAGAGTTGGACCCGACGTACTTAATGTTTTGTTTATCCACTTAGAAGGATGTCGTAGTGTGAATTTCCCCCAAGTGTCTGGTCTCAGGACCCAGGTATGCCTTAGGTTCTGTTTAAGCAATTAGAAAGATATATGTCTGCGTTAATTTCCCAAAGCAGGAGGTCAGAGGGACCAAACGTAGCTAAGGTTCTGTTTAAATACTTCAATGGATGTCGTGGTGTTAATTTCCACCAAGTTTATGGTCTGCGGAATCAGGTACACCTTAAGTTCTGTTAATTTCCCCAAAGCAGGAGGTCTGAGGAACCAATCATAGCTAAGGTTTCCTCTAATGACTTAGAAGGAAGTCATAGTGTTAGTTTTCACCTAGTGTCTACTCTAAGGACCCAGGTACGCTTTACGTTCTGTTTAAGCACTTTGAAAGATATCAGAGTGTGCTAGTTTCCGTAAAGCAGGAGGTCTAAGGGACCCGACGTAGCTATGGGTTCGTTCAACCACTTCGAAGAATGTCATAGTGTTACTTTTAGCCAACTGTCTAGTCCATGGACCGAGGTACACCTTAGGTTCTGTTTAAGCATTTAGTTAGATATCGGGGTGTGTTAATATCACCAAAGCAGGAGGTCTGAGGGACCCGACTTACTTAAGATATCAGTTTAACCGCTTAGAAGGATGTCGTAGTGTTTATTTCCCCCAAGTGTCCAGTCCAAGGACTCAGGTACGCCTTAGGTTCTGTTTAAGCACTTAGAAAGATATCGGTGTGCGTTAATTTCCCCAAAGCAGGAGGTCCTAGGGACCAGTCGTAGCTAAGGTTTCGTCTAATGACTTAGAAGGATGTCATAGTGTTAATTTTTACCTAGTGTCTACTGCAAGGACCCAGGTACACTTTACGTTCTGTTTAAGCACTTTGAAAGATATCGGTGTGTGCTAATTTCCCCAAAGCTGGAGGTTTGAGGCACCCAACGTAGCTAAGGTTTCGTTCAACCACTTAGAAGAATGTTGTAGGGCTACTTTCAGCCAATTGTCTAGTCCAAGGACAAAGGTACACCATAGGTTCTGTTTAAGCATTTAGAAAGACATCGGTGTGTGTTAATTTCACCAAAGCAGGAGGTCTGAGGGACCCGACGTACTTAATGTTTTGTTTATCCACTTAGAAGGATGTCGTAGTGTGAATTTCCCCCAAGTGTTTGGTCCGAGGACCCAGGTATGCCTTAGGTTCTGTTTAAGCAATTAGAAAGATATATGTCTGCGTTAATTTCCCAAAGCAGGAGGTCAGAGGGACCAAATGTAGCTAAGGTTCTGTTTAAATACTTCAATGGATGTCGTGGTGTTAATTTCCACCAAGTTTATGGTCTGCGGAATCAGGTACACCTTAAGTTCTGTTAATTTCCCCAAAGCAGGAGGTCTGAGGAACCAGTCATAGCTAAGGTTTCCTCTAATGACTTAGAAGGATGTCATAGTGTTAGTTTTCACCTAGTGTCTACTCCAAGGACCCAGGTACGCTTTACGTTCTGTTTAAGCACTTTGAAAGATATCGGAGTGTGCTAGTTTCCGTAAAGCAGGAGGTCTAAGGGGCCCGACGTAGCTATGGGTTCGTTCAACCACTTAGAAGAATGTCATAGTGTTACTTTTAGCCAACTGTCTAGTCCATGGACCGAGGTACACCTTAGGTTCTGTTTAAGCATTTAGTTAGATATCGGGGTGTGTTAATATCACCAAAGCAGGAGGTCTGAGGGACCCGACGTACTTAAGGTATCAGTTTAACCGCTTAGAAGGATGTCGTAGTGTTTATTTCCCCCAAGTGTCCAGTCCAAGGACTCAGGTACGCCTTAGGTTCTGTTTAAGCACTTAGAAAGATATCGGTGTGCGTTAATTTCCCCAAAGCAGGAGGTCCTAGGGACCAGTCGTAGCTAAGGTTTCGTCTAATGACTTAGAAGGATGTCATAGTGTTAATTTTTACCTAGTGTCTACTGCAAGGACCCAGGTACACTTTACGTTCTGTTTAAGCACTTTGAAAGATATTGGTGTGTGCTAATTTCCCCAAAGCTGGAGGTTTGAGGCACCCAACGTAGCTACGGTTTCATTCAACCACTTAGAAGAATGTTGTAGGGCTACTTTCAGCCAAGTGTCTAGTCCAAGGACAAAGGTACACCATAGGTTCTGTTTAAGCATTTAGAAAGACATCGGTGTGTGTTAATTTCACCAAAGCAGGAGGTCTGAGGGACCCGACGTACTTAATGTTTTGTTTATCCACTTAGAAGGATGTCGTAGTGTGAATTTCCCCCAAGTGTCTGGTCCGAGGACCCAGGTATGCCTTAGGTTCTGTTTAAGCAATTAGAAAGATATCTGTCTGCGTTAATTTCCCAAAGCAGGAGGTCAGAGGGACCAAACGTAGCTAAGGTTCTGTTTAAATACTTCAATGGATGTCGTGGTGTTAATTTCCACCAAGTTTATGGTCTGCGGAATCAGGTACACCTTAAGTTCTGTTAATTTCCCCAAAGCAGGAGGTCTGAGGAACCAATCATAGCTAAGGTTTCCTCTAATGACTTAGAAGGATGTCATAGTGTTAGTTTTCACCTAGTGTCTACTCCAAGGACCCAGGTACGCTTTACGTTCTGTTTAAGCACTTTGAAAGATATCGGAGTGTGCTAGTTTCCGTAAAGCAGGAGGTTTAAGGGGCCCGACGTAGCTATGGGTTCGTTCAACCACTTAGAAGAATGTCATAGTGTTACTTTTAGCCAACTGTCTAGTCCATGGACCGAGGTACACCTTAGGTTCTGTTTAAGCATTTAGTTAGATATCGGGGTGTGTTAATATCACCAAAGCAGGAGGTCTAAGGGACCCGACGTACTTAAGGTGTCAGTTTAACCGCTTATAAGGATGTCGTAGTGTTTATTTCCCCCAAGTGTCCAGTCCAAGGACTCAGGTACGCCTTAGGTTCTGTTTAAGCACTTAGAAAGATATCTGGGTGTGTTAATTTCCCAAAGCAGGAGGTCTGAGGCACCCAACGTAGCTAAAGTTTCGTTCAACCACTTTGAAGAATGTTGTAGGGTTACTTTTAGCCAAGTGTCTAGTCCACGGACAAAGGTACACCATAGGTTCTGTTTAAGCATTTAGAAAGACATCGGTGTGTGTTAATTTCACCAATGTAGGAGGTTTAAGGGACCCAACGTACTTAAGGTTCTGTTTAACCACTTAGAAGGATGTCGTAGTTTTAATTTCCCCCAAGTGTCTGGTCCGAGGACCCAGGTACACCTTAGGTTCTGTTTAAGCACTTAGAAAGATATCGGTGTGTGTTAATTTCCCAAAGCCGAAGTTCTGAGGGACCCGACGTAGCCAACGTTCTGTTTAACCACTTAAAGGGATCTCGTAGTGTGAATTTCCCCCAAGTATCTGGTCCGAGGAATCAGGTATGCCTTAGGTTCTGTTTAAGCACTTTGAAAGATATCGGTGTGTGTTAATTTCACCAAAGCAGGAGGTCTAAAGGACCCGACATAGCTAAGGTTTTGTCTAACAACTTAGAAGGATGTCGTAGTGATAATTTTTGCCTACTATCTAGTAAAAAGACCCAGGTACGCCATGGGTTCTGTTTAAACACTTAGAAAGATATCGATGTGTGTTAATTTCACCAAAGCAGGAGGTTTGAGGGACCCAACGTACTTAAGGTTCTGTTTAACCACTTAGAAGGATGTCGTAGTGTTAATTTCCCCCAAGTGTCTGGTCCGAGGACCCAGGTACACCTTAGGTTCTGTTTAAGCACTTAGAAAGATATCGGTGTGTGTTAGTTTACCCAAAGCAGGAGGTCTAAGGGACCCGATGTAGCTAAGGGTTCGTTCAACTACTTAGAAGAATGTCGTAGCGTTACTTTTAGCCAAGCGTCTAGTCCAAGGACCAAGGTACACCTTAGGTTTAGTTTAACCACTTAGAAAGATATCGGGGTGTGTTAATTTCCCCAAAGCAGTAGGTCTGGGGGACCCGACGTATTTAAGGTTCTGTTTAACCACTTAGAAGAATGTCGTAGTGTTAATTTCCCCTAAGTGTCTGGTCCAAGGACTCAGGTACGCCTTAGGTTTTGTTTAAGCACTTAGAAATATATCGGTGTAGGTTAATTTCCCCAAAGCAGGAGATCTGAGGGACCCAACGTAGCTAAGGTTTCGTCCAACAACTTAAAAGGATGTCGTAGTGTTAATCTTTGCCTCGTGTCTAGTCCAAGGACCAAGGTATGCCTTAGGTTCTGTTTAAGCACTTAGAAAGATATCGGTGTGTGTTAATTTCACCAAAGCAGGAGGTCCAGGGGACCTAACGTAGTCAAGGTTCTACTTTACCACTTAAAAGGATGTCGTCGAGTTACTTTCCCCCTAGTGTCTTGTCCGAGGAATCAGGTATGCCTTAGGTTCTGTTTAAGCACTTAGAAAGATATCTGTGTGTGTTAATTTCACCAAAGCGGGAGGTCTAAGGGACCCAACGTAGTCAAGGTTCTGTGCAACCACTTAGAAGGATGTTGTACTGTTAATTTCCCCCAAGTGTCTGGTCCGAGGACTCAAGTACGCCTTAGGTTCTGTTTAAGCTCTTTGAAAGATATCGGTGTGTGTTAGTTTCCCAAAAGCAAGAGGTCTGAGGGACCCGACGTAGCTAAGGGTTCGTTCAACCATTTAGAAGAATGTAGTAGTGTTACTTTCAGCCAAGTGTCTAGTCGAAGGACCAATGTACATCTTAGGTTCTGTTTAAGCACTTAGAAAGATATCGGGTTGTGTTAATTTCGCCAAAAAAGGCAGTCAGAGGGTCCCGATGTACTTATGGTACTGTTTAATTGTTTAGAAGGATGTCATAGGGTTAATTTCCCCCAAGTCTCCAGTCCGTGGACTCAGGTACGCCTTAGGTTCTGTTTAAGCATTTCGAAAGATATCGGTGTGTGTAAATTTCCCTAAAGCAAAAGGTCTAAGGGACCTAACGTAGTTAAGGTTCTGTTTAACCACTTAGAAGGATGTCGTAGTGTTAATTTCCCCCAAGTGTCTGTTCCAAGGACCCAGGTACACCTTAGTTTTGTTTAAGCACTTAGAAAGATATCGGTTTGTGTTAATTTCCCAAAGCAGGAGTTCTAAGGGACTCGACATAGCCTTAAGTCCTGTTTAAGCACTTAGAAAGAAATCGATGTGTGCTAATTTCCCCAAAGTAGGAGGTCTGAGGGACCCGACATAGCTAAGGCTTCGTCTTACAACTTAGAAGGATGTCGTAGTGTTAATTTTCCCAAATGTATAGTGAAAGGACCCAAGTATGCCTTAGGTTCTGTTTAAACACTTAGAGAGATATCGGTGTGTGTTAATTTCCCCAAAGCTGGAGGTCTGAGGCACCCAAAGTAGCTTAGGTTTCGTACAACCATTTAGAAGAATGTCGCAGTGTTACTTTTAGCCAAGTGTCAAGTCGAAGAACCGAGGTACGCCTTAGGTTCTATTCAAGCACTTAGAATGATATCAATGAGTGTTAATTTCACCAAAGCAGGAGGTTTGAGGAGCCCAAGGCAATTAAAGTTCTGCTTAACCACTTAAAAGGGTATTGTAGAGTTAATTTCCCGCAAGTGTCCGGTTTGAGAATTCATGCACGCTTTAGGTTCTGTTTAAGCATTTAGAAAGATATTGGTGTGTGTTAATTTTCCCAAACCAGGAGGTCTGAGGGACCTAACGTAGCTAAGGTTTTGTTTAACCACATCAAAGGATGTCGTAGTGTTAATTTCCCCCAAGTGTCTGGTCCAAGAAATTAGGTACGCCATTAGTTCTGTTTAAGCACTTGGAAAGATATCGGTGTGTATTAATTTCCCTATAGCAGGAGGTCTGAGAGACCTGACGTAGCTAAGGTTTTGTCTAATAACTTAGAAGTATGTCATAGTGTTAATTTTCACCTAGTTTCTACTCATAGGGCCCAGGTACGCCTTAGGTTCTGTTTAAGCACTTAGAAAGATATCGGTGTGTGTTAATTTCCCCGAAGCAAGAGGTCTGAAGGATCCGACGTAGCTAAGGTTTCATCTAACAACTTAGAAGTATGTCATAGTGTTAATTTTCACCTAGTTTCTACTCATAGGGCCCAAGTACACCTTAGGTTCTGCTTAAGCACTTAGAAAGATATCGGTGTGTGGTAGTTTCCCTAAAGCAGGAGGTCTGAGGGACCCGACGTAGCTAAGGGTTCGTTCAAACACTTTGAAGAATGTCGTAGTGTTACTTTTAGCCAAGTGTCTAGTCCAAGGACCGAGGTACACCTTAGGTTCTGTTTAGGCACATCGAAAGATATCGGGGTCTGTTAATTTCACCAAAGCAGGAGGTTTGAGGGACCTGACGTAATTAAGGTTTTGTTTAACCGCTTAGAAGTATGTAGTAGTGTTAATTTCCCCCAAGTGTCCAGTCCGTGGACTCAGGTACGCCTTAGGTTCTGCTTAAGCATTTAGAAAGATATCGGTGTGTGTCAATTTCCCTAAAGCAGGAGGTCTAAGGGACCCGACGTAGCTAATGTTCTGTTTAACCACTTAGAAGGATGTCATAGTGTTAATTTCCCCCAAGTGTCTGGTCTGAGGACCCAGGTACACCTTAGGTTCTGTTTAAGCACATAGTTTCGATGTGTGTTAATTTCCCAGAGTAGGAGTTCTGAGGGACCCGACGTAGCCAACATTCTGTTTCACCACTTTGAAGGATCTCGTAGTGTTAATTTCCCCCAAGTGTCTGGTCCAAGGAATCAAGTATGCCTTAAGTTCTGTTTAAGCACTTAGAAAGATATCAATGTGTGTTAATTTCCCCAAAACAGGAGGTCCGAGGAACCCGAAATAGCTAAGGCTTTGTCTTACAACTTAGAAGGATGTCGTAGTGTTAATTTTCCCCTAGTGTCTAGTCATAGGACCCAGGTACGCCTTAGGTTTTGTTTAAGCGCTTAGAAAGATATCGGTATGTGTTAATTTCCCCAATGCTAGAGGTCTGAGGCACCCGACGTAGCAAAGGTTTCGTTCAACCACTAAGAAGAATGTCGTAGTGTTACTTTTAGCCAAGTGTCTAGTCAAAGAACCGAAGTACGCCTTAGGTTCTGTTTAAGCACTTAGAAAGATATCGATGTGCGTTAATTTCACCAAAGCAGGAGGTCTGAGGGACCCAACGTTGCTAAGGTTTTGTCGAAGAACTTAGAAGGATGTCGTAGTGTTAATTTTCCCCTCGTGTCTAGTCCAAGGATTGAGGTACGCCTTAGGTTCTGTTTAAGCACTTGGAAAGATACTGGTGTGTTTTAATTTCACCAAAGCAGGAGGTCTGAGGGACCCAACGTAGTCAAGGTTCTGCTTAACCACTTAAAAGGATGTCGTAGTGTTAATTTCCCTGAAGTGTCCAGTCTGAGGATTCAGGTTCAACTAAGGTTCTGCTTAAGCATTTAGAAAGACATCGGTGTGTGTTAATTTCCCTTAAGCACGAGGTCTAAGGGACCCGACGTAGCTAAAGTTCTGTTTAGCCACTTAGAAGGATGTCGTAGTGTTAATTTCTGGTCCGAGGACCCAGGTACACCTTAGGTTTTGTTTAAGCACTTAGAAAGATATCAGTGTGTGTTAATTTCCCAAAGCAGGAGGTCTGAGGGACCAAACGTTGCTAAGGTTCTGTTTAACCACTTCAAAGGATGTCGTAGTGTCAATATCCCCCAAATTTCTGGTCTGAGGAATTCGGTACACCTTAAGTTCTGTTTAAGCACTTAGAAAGATATCGGTGTGTGTTAATTTCTCCAAAGCAGGACGTTTGAGGGACCCGACGTACCTATGGATTCGTCTAACAACTTAGTAGGATGACGTCGTGTTAATTTTCGCCTAGTGTCTACTCCAAGGACCCAAGTACACCTTAGGTTCTGTTTAAGAACTTCAAAAGACATTGGTGTGTGTTAGTTCCCCCAAAGCAGGAGGTCTGAGGGACCCGACGTAGCTAAGGTTTCGTTCAAAAGCTTAGAAGAATGTCTTAGTGTTACTTTTAGCCAAGAGTCTAGTCCAAGGACCAAGGTACACCGTAGGTTCTATTTAAGCACTTAGAAAGATATTGGTGTATGTTAATTTCACCAAAACAGGAGGTTTGAGGGACCCGACATAGTAAAGGTTCTGTTTAACTACTTAGAAGGATGTCGTAGTGTTAATTTCCACCAAGTGTCCAGTCCGAGGACTTAGGTACGCCATAGGTTCTGTTTAAGCGCTTAGAAAGATATCGGTATGTGTTAATTTCCCCAATGCTGGAGGTCTGAGGCACCCGACGTAGCAAAGGTTTCGTTCAACCACTAAGAAGAATGTCGTAGTGTTACTTTTAGCCAAGTGTCTAGTCAAAGAACCGAAGTACGCCTTAGGTTCTGTTTAAGCACTTAGAAAGATACCGATGTGCGTTAATTTCACCAAAGCAGGAGGTCTGAGGGACCCAACGTTGCTAAGGTTTTGTCGAAGAACTTAGAAGGATGTCGTAGTGTTTATTTTCCCCTCGTGCCTAGTCCAAGGATTGAGGTACGCCTTAGGTTCTGTTTAAGCGCTTAGAAAGATATCGGTGTGTCTTAATTTCACCAAAGCAGGAGGAAAAAGGGACACAACGTAGTCAAGGTTCTATTCAACCATTTAAAAGGATGTCGTAGTGTTAATTTCCCCAAAGTGTCCAGTCTGAGGATTCAGGTTCAACTAAGGTTCTGCTTAAGCATTTAGAAAGACATCGGTGTGTGTTAATTTCCCTTAAGCACGAGGTCTAAGGGACCCGACGTAGCTAAAGTTCTGTTTAGCCACTTAGAAGGATGTCGTAGTGTTAATTTCTGGTCCGAGGACCCAGGTACACCTTAGGTTTTGTTTAAGCACTTAGAAAGATATCAGTGTGTGTTAATTTCCCAAAGCAGGAGGTCTGAGGGACCAAACGTTGCTAAGGTTCTGTTTAACCACTTCGAAGGATGTCGTAGTGTCAATATCCCCCAAATTTCTGGTCTGAGGAATCCGGTACACCTTAAGTTCTGTTTAAGCACTTAGAAAGATATCGGTGTGTGTTAATTTCTCCAAAGCAGGACGTTTGAGTGACCCGACGTACCTATGGATTCGTCTAACAACTTAGTAGGATGACGTCGTGTTAATTTTCGCCTAGTGTCTACTCCAAGGACCCAAGTACACCTTAGGTTCTGTTTAAGAACTTCAAAAGGCATTGGTGTGTGTTAGTTCCCCCAAAGCAGGAGGTCTGAGGGACCCGACGTAGCTAAGGTTTCGTTCAAAAGCTTAGAAGAATGTCTTAGTGTTACTTTTAGCCAAGAGTCTAGTCCAAGGACCAAGGTACACCGTAGGTTCTATTTAAGCACTTAGAAAGATATTGGTGTATGTTAATTTCACCAAAACAGGAGGTTTGAGGGACCCGACATAGTTAAGGTTCTGTTTAACTGCTTAGAAGGATGTCGTAGTATTAATTTCCACCAAGTGTCCAGTCCGAGGACTTAGGTACGCCATAGGTTCTGTTTAAGCGCTTAGAAAGATATCGGTATGTGTTAATTTCCCCAATGCTGGAGGTCTGAGGCACCCGACGTAGCAAAGGTTTCGTTCAACCACTAAGAAGAATGTCGTAGTGTTACTTTTAGCCAAGTGTCTAGTCAAAGAACCGAAGTACGCCTTAGGTTCTGTTTAAGCACTTAGAAAGATATCGATGTGCGTTAATTTCACCAAAGCAGGAGGTCTGAGGGACCCAACGTTGCTAAGGTTTTGTCGAAGAACTTAGAAGGATGTCGTAGTGTTTATTTTCCCCACGTGCCTAGTCCAAGGATTGAGGTACGCCTTAGGTTCTGTTTAAGCACTTAGAAAGATACTGGTGTGTTTTAATTTCACCAAAGCAGGAGGTCTGAGGGACCCAACGTAGTCAAGGTTCTGCTTAACCACTTAAAAGGATGTCGTAAAGTTAATTTGCACCAAGTGTCCGGTTCGGGGACTCAGGTACGCCTTAGGTTCTGTTTAAGCGCTTAGAAAGATATCGGTGTGTCTTAATTTCACCAAAGCAGGAGGTATAAGGGACACAACGTAGTCAAGGTTCTGTTCAACCATTTAAAAGGATGTCGTAGTGTTAATTTCCCTGAAGTGTCCAGTCTGAGGATTCAGGTTCAACTAAGGTTCTGCTTAAGCATTTAGAAAGACATCGGTGTGTGTTAATTTCCCTTAAGCAGGAGGTCTAAGGGACCCGACGTAGCTAAAGTTCTGTTTAGCCACTTAGAAGGATGTCGTAGTGTTAATTTCTGGTCCGAGGACCCAGGTACACCTTAGGTTTTGTTTAAGCACTTAGAAAGATATCAGTGTGTGTTAATTTCCCAAAGCAGGAGGTCTGAGGGACCAAACGTTGCTAAGGTTCTGTTTAACCACTTCAAAGGATGTCGTAGTGTCAATATCCCCCAAATTTCTGGTCTGAGGAATTCGGTACACCTTAAGTTCTGTTTAAGCACTTAGAAAGATATCGGTGTGTGTTAATTTCTCCAAAGCAGGACGTTTGAGGGACCCGACGTACCTATGGATTCGTCTAACAACTTAGTAGGATGACGTCGTGTTAATTTTCGCCTAGTGTCTACTCCAAGGACCCAAGTACACCTTAGGTTCTGTTTAAGAACTTCAAAAGACATTGGTGTGTGTTAGTTCCCCCAAAGCAGGAGGTTTGAGGGACCCGACGTAGCTAAGGTTTCGTTCAAAAGCTTAGAAGAATGTCTTAGTGTTACTTTTAGCCAAGAGTCTAGTACAAGGACCAAGGTACACCGTAGGTTCTATTTAAGCACTTAGAAAGATATTGGTGTATGTTAATTTCACCAAAACAGGAGGTCTGCGGGACCCGACATAGTTAAGGTTCTGTTTAACTGCTTAGAAGGATGTCGTAGTGTTAATTTCCACCAATTGTCCAGTCCGAGGACTTAGGTACGCCTTAGGTTCTGTTTAAGCATTTAGAAAGATATCGGTGTGTGTTAATTTCCCTAAAGCAGGTGGTCTAAGGGACCCGACATAGCTAAGGTTCTATTCAACCACTTAGAAGGATGTCCTAGTGTTAATTTCCCACAAGTGTCTGGTCCGAGGACTCAGGTAAGCCATAGGCTCTGTTTACGTAGTTAGAAAGATATCGGTGTGCGTTAATTTCCCCAAAGCAGGAAGTCTGAGGGACCGACGTAGCTAAGGTTTCGTCTAACAACATAGAACAATGTCGGAGTGTTAATTTTCGCCTTGTGTCTAGTCCAAGGAACCAGGTACGCCTTAGGTTCTGCTTAAGCACTTAGAAAGATATCGGTGTGTGTTAATTTCGCCAAAGCAGGAGGTCTAAAGGACCCGACGTAGCAAAGGTTTTTTTCAACGACTTAGATGAATGTGGTAGTGTTACTTTACGCCAAGTGTCTAGTCCAAGGAGCGAGGTACGCCTTAGGTTCGATTTAAGAACTTAGAATGATATCGGTATGTGTTAATTTCACCGAAGCAGGAGGTTTGAGGGACCCAACGTACTTTAGGTTCTGCTTAACCATTTAAAAGGATGTCGTAGAGTTAATTTCCCCCAAGTGTCTGGTCCGAGGACTCAGGTACGCCTTAGGTTCAGTTTAAGCACTTAGAAAGATATCGGTGTGTGTTAAATTTCCCAATGCAGGAGGTTTAAGGGACCCGACGTAGCTAAGGTTCTGTTTAACCACTTCAAAGGATGTCGTAGGGTTAATTTCTGCCTAGTGTTTGGCCCTTGGACTCAGCCATGCCTTACGTTCTGTTTAAGCACATAGAAACATATTTGTGAGTGTTAATTTCCCCAAAGCAAGAGGTCTAAGGGACCCGACTTAGCTAAGGTTCTAATTAACCACTTAGAAGGATGTCGTAGTGTTAATTTCACCCAAGCGTCTGGTTTGAGAACTCAAGTACGCCTTTGGTTTTGTTTAAGCACTTAGAATGATATCGATGTGTGTTAATTTCCTAAAGTAGGAGGTCTAAGGGACCCGCCGTAGCCAAGGTTCTGTTTAACCACTTAGAAGGATGTCGTACTGTTAATTTTCCCCAAGTGTTTAGTCCGAGGAATCAGGTACGCCTTAAGTTCTTTTTAAGAACTTTGAAAGATATCGGTGTGTGTTAATTTCCCCAAAGTTGGAGGTTTGAGGGACCCAACGTAGCTAAGGTTTCTTCTAACAACTTAAAAGGATGTCGAAGTGTTAATTTTCGCCTAGTGTCAAGCACAAGGACCCAGGTACGCCTTAGGTTCTGTTTAAACACTTAGAAAGATATCGGCGTGTATTAATTTGCCCAAAGCTTGAGTTATGAGGGACCCGACGTAGCTAAGGTTCTGTTTAACCACTTAGAATGATATCGTAGTGATAATTTTCTCCAAATGTCTGGACCGAGGACTCAGGTACACCTTTGGTTCTATTTAAGCACTTAGAAAGATATCGGTGTTTGTTAATTTCACCAAAGCAGGAGGTCTGAGGGACCCAACGTAGCTAAGGTTCTGTTTAACCACTTAGAAGGATGTCTTAGTGTTAATCTCCCCCAAATGTCTGGTCCGAGGACTCAAGTATGCCTTAGGTTCTGTTTAAGCACTTGGAAAGATAGTAGTGTGTGTTAATTTCCCTAAAGCATGAGGTCTGAGAGACCCAACGCAGCTAAGGTTCTGTTTAACCACTTAGAAGGATGTCGTAGTGTTAATTTCCCCCAAGTTTATGGTCCGAGGACTCAGGTACGTCTTAGGCTCTATTTAAGCACTTGGAAAGATATCGGTGTGTGTTAATTTCCCCAAAGCAGTAGGTCTGAGTGACCCGACGTAGCTAAGATTCTATTTAACCGTTTAGAAGGATGTCGTAGTGTTTAATTCCCGCAAGTGTCTCATCCACGGACCGAGGTACGCCTTCAGTTTTGGTTTAAGCACTTAGAAAGACATCGTTCGTGTTAATTTCTCCAAAAGCTGGAGGTCTGAGGGACCTAGCATGGCTATGGTTCTGTTTAACCACTTTGAAGGATGTAGTAGTGTAAATTTCCCCCGAGTGTCTAGTCCGAGGACCGAAGTATGCTTTTGGTTCTGTTTAAACACTTAGAAAGATATCGAAGTGTGTTAATTCGCCCAAAGCAGGACGTCTGAGTGACCCGACGCAGCTAAGATTCTATTTAACCTCTTAAAAGGATGTTGTAGTGTTAATTTCCCCCAAGTGTTTCATCCTCGGACCCAGGTATGCTTTCGGTTTTGTTTAAGCACTTAGAAAGATATCAGTATTTGTTAATTTCCCCAAAGCAGATGATCTGAGGGACCAGACGTAGCTAAGGTTCTGTTTAAACACTTAGACGGATGTTGCAGTGTTAATTTCCCCCAAGTGTCAGGTCCAAGGATTCAGGTAGGCCTTAGGTTCTATTCAAGCACTTAGAAAGATATGGTGTCTGTTAATTTCCCCAAAGTAGAAGGTCTGAGGGATCCAACGTAGCTAAAGGTCTGTTCAACAACCTGGAGCAATGTCATAGTGTTAATTTCCCCCAAGCGTCTGGTCTGAGGACCGAACTTTGCTTTAGGTTCTGTTTAAATACTCAGAAAGATACCGAAGTGTGTTAATTTGCCCAAAGCTGAAGTTCTAAGGGACCCGACGAAGCTAAGGTTCTGTTTAACCACTTAGAATGATGTCGTTGTGATAATTTTCCCCAAGTGTCTGGTCCGAGGACTTAGGTATGCCTTAGGTTCTATTTAAGCACTTAGAAAGATATCGGTGTTTGTTAATTTCCCCAAAGCAAGAGGTCTGAGGGACCCGACGTAGCTAAGATTCTGTTTAACCACTTAGAAGGATGTAGTAGTATTAATCTCCCCCAAATGTTTGGTCCGAGGACTCAGGTACACCTCAGGTTCTGTTTAAGCACTTGGAAAGATATTGGTGTGTGTTAATATCCACAAAGCACGAGGTCTGAGAGACCCGACACAGCTAAGGTTCTGTTTAACCACTTAGAAGGATGTCGTAGTGTTAATTTCCCCCAAGTTTATGGTCCGAGGACTCAGGTACGCCTTAGGTTATGTTTATGCACTTGGAAAGATATCGGTGTGTGTTGATTTCCCCAAAGCAGGTGGTCTGAGTGACCCGACGTAGCTAAGATTCTATTTAACCCTTTAGAAGGATGTCGTAGCGTTTATTTCCCCCAAGTGTCTCATTCGCAGACCAAGGTACGTCTTCGATTTTGTTTAAGCACTTATAAAGACATTGTTTGTCTTAATTTCTCCAAAAGCTGGAGGTCTGAGGGACCTAGCATGGCTATGGTTCTGTTTAACCACTTTGAAGGATGTAGTAGTGTAAATTTCCCCCGAGTGTCTAGTCCGAGGACCGAAGTATGCTTTTGGTTCTGTTTAAACACTTAGAAAGATATCGAAGTGTGTTAATTCGCCCAAAGCAGGACGTCTGAGTGACCCGACGCAGCTAAGATTCTATTTAACCTCTTAAAAGGATGTTGTAGTGTTAATTTCCCCCAAGTGTTTCATCCTCGGACCCAGGTATGCTTTCGGTTTTGTTTAAGCACTTAGAAAGATATCAGTGTTTGTTAATTTCCCCAAAGCAGATGATCTGAGGGACCAGACGTAGCTAAGGTTCTGTTTAAACACTTAGACGGATGTTGCAGTGTTAATTTCCCCCAAGTGTCAGGTCCAAGGATTCAGGTAGGCCTTAGGTTCTATTCAAGCACTTAGAAAGATATGGTGTCTGTTAATTTCCCCAAAGTAGAAGGTCTGAGGGATCCAACGTAGCTAAAGGTCTGTTCAACAACCTGGAGCGATGTCATAGTGTTAATTTCCCCCAAGCGTCTGGTCTAAGGACCGAACTTTGCTTTAGGTTCTGTTTAAATACTCAGAAAGATACCGAAGTGTGTTAATTTGCCCAAAGCTGAACTTCTGAGGGACCCGACGAAGCTAAGGTTCTGTTTAACCACTTAGAATTATGTCGTTGTGATAATTTTCCCCAAGTGTCTAGTCCGAGGACTTAGGTATGCCTTAGGTTCTATTTAAGCACTTAGAAAGATATCGGTGTTTGTTAATTTCCCCAAAGCAGGAGGTCTGAGGGACCCGACGTAGCTAAGATTCTGTTTAACCACTTAGAAGGATGTAGTAGTATTAATCTCCCCCAAATGTTTGGTCCGAGGACTCAGGTACACCTCAGGTTCTGTTTAAGCACTTGGAAAGATATTGGTGTGTGTTAATATCCACAAAGCACGAGGTCTGAGAGACCCGACACAGCTAAGGTTCTGTTTAACCACTTAGAAGGATGTCGTAGTGTTAATTTCCCCCAAGTTTATGGTCCGAGGACTCAGGTACGCCTTAGGTTATGTTTATGCACTTGGAAAGATATCGGTGTGTGTTGATTTCCCCAAAGCAGGAGGTCTGAGTGACCCGACGTAGCTAAGATTCTATTTAACCCTTTAGAAGGATGTCGTAGCGTTTATTTCCCCCAAGTGTCTCATTCGCAGACCAAGGTACGTCTTCGATTTTGTTTAAGCACTTAGAAAGACATCGTTTGTCTTAATTTCTCCAAAAGCTGGAGGTCTGAGGGACCCAATGTGGCTATGGTTCTATTTAACCACTTTGAAGGATGTGTAGTGTTAATTTCCCCCAAGTGTCTGGACTGAGGACTCACGTACGCCTTAGGTTCTATTTAAGCACTTAGAAAGATATCGGTGTTTGTTAATTTCCCCAAATCAAGAGGTTTGAGGGACCTGACGTAGCTAAGGTTCTGTTTAATCCCTTAGAAGGATGTCGTAGTGTTAATTTGCCCCATGTGTCCAGTCCGAGGACTCAAGTGGGCCATAGGTTTTGTTTAAGCACTTAGAAAGTTATCGATGTTTGTTAATTTGACCAAAGCCGCAATTCTGAGGGACCCGACGTGGCTAAGATTCTGTTTAAGTACTTAGAACGATATCGTAGTGTTAATTTCCCCAAGTGTTTTGTCCAAGGACTCAAGTACGGCTTAGGTTTTGTTTAACCAATTAGAAAGTGTGTGTTAATTTCCCCAAAGTAAAAGGTCTGAGGGACCCGACGTAGCTAAGGGTCTGTTCAACGACTTGGAGGGATGCCGACGTGTTAATTTCCCCCAAGTGTCTAGTCTGAGGACCGAAGTATGCTTTAGGTTTTGTTTAAACACTTAGAAAGATATCGGGGTGTGTTAATTCGCCCAAAGCTGGAGGTCTGAGGGACCCGACGTAGCTAAGGTTCTGTTTAACCACTTAGAGTGATGTCGTAGTGTTAATTTTCCCCAAGTGTCTAGTCTGAGGACTCAGGTACGCCATAGGTTCTATTTAAGCACTTAGAAAGATATCTGTGTTTGTTAATTTCCCCAAAGCAGCAAGTCTGAATGACTCGACGTAGCTAAGATTCTATTTAACTTCTTCAAAGGATGTTGTAGTGTTTATTTCTCCCAAGTGTCTGATCCGCGGACCCAGGTATGCCTTCGATTTTGTTTAAGGACCCAGAAAGATATCGTTTGTGTTAATTTCTCCAAAAGCTAGAGGTTTGGGGGACCCAACGTAGCTAAGGTTCTGTTGAACCACTTAGTAGGACGTCATAATGTTAATTTATCCCAAGTGTCAGGTCCTTGGACTCAAATATGTCTTGGGTTCTATTTAATCACGTTGGAAGATATCGGCGCGTGTCAATTTCCCCAAAGCAAGAGGTCTGAGGGACCCGACGTAGCTAAGGTTCTGTTGAACCACTTAGAAGGACGTCGTAGTGGTTATTTCTCCCAAGTGTCAGGTCCTTGGACTCAGGTATGTCTTAGATTCTGTTTAATCAATTAGAATGATATCAGTGTTTGTTAATTTCCCCAAACCAGGAGGCTTGAGGGACCCAACGTAACTAAGGTTCTGTTTAACCACTTAGAAGGATGTCGTAGTGTTAATTTCCCCCAAGTGTTTGGTTCGAGGGCTCAAGTACGCCTTAGGTTCTGTTTAAGGACTTGGAAAGATATCGGTGTTTGTTAATTTCCCCAAAGCCAGAGGTCTGAGGGACCCGACGGAGCTAAGGTTCTGTTTAACCACTTAGAAGGGTGTCGTAATGTTAATTTCCCCCAAGTGTCTGGTCCGAGAACTCAGTTACGCCTTAGGTTCTGTTTAAGCACTTGGAAAGATATCAGTCTGTGTTAATTTCCCAAAAGTAGGAGGTCTAAAGGACCCGACGTAGCTAGAGTTCTGTTTAACCACATAGAAGTATGTCGTAGTGTTAATTCCCCCCAAGTGTCTGGTCCGAGGACTCAAGTACGCCTTAGGTTCTATTTAAGCTCCTAGAAAGACATCGGTGTTTGTTAATTTCCCCAAACCAGGAGGTCTGAGGGACTTGACGTAGCTAAGGTACTGTTTAACCACTTAGAAGGATGTCATTGTGTTAATTTCCCCCAAGTGTCTGGTCCTTGGACTCAGGTATGCCTTAAGTTCTGTTTAAGCACTTTGAAAGATATCTGTGTGTGTTAATTTCCCCAAAGCAGGAGGTCTGAGATACCTGACATAGATAAGGTCTTGTATAACGATTTAGAAGGATGTCATAGTGTTAATTTCCCCTAAGTGTCTGCTCCGAGGACTCAGGTACGCCTCAGGTTCTGTTTAAGCACGTGGAAAGATATCGGTGTGTGTTAATTTCCCCAAAGCAGAGGTCTGAGGGACCCGACGTTGCAAAGGTTCTATTTAACCACTTAGAGGGATGTCATTGTGTTAATTTCCCCCAAATGTTTGGTCCGAGGACTCAGGTATGCCTTAGGTTATGTTTAAGCACTTGGAAAGATATCGGTGTGTGTTAGTTTGCCCAAAGAAGGAGGTCTGAGGGACCCGACGTAGCTAAGGTTCTTTTTGTTGGTTTTTAGACCCCTTAAACAATTGATTAAACCTAGGTAATTAGCCAAGTTGTTACTTAGTCCAATTAAACAAGTCTAGGTTATCACAATAATAAAGATCAAATCATGCAAAGGAGCGGAAAATAAATAACACACGATATAATCACCCAGGAAACCAAACCGATAAAAACCTGGGGAGGATTTGACCTAGCTATGCTCAAGGTAAACCTGAATCCACTATCTTGAAAGAATCGAAGTTCATACAAAAGGACTTACAAGCACCCACGCTTGACTTCCTAATGCTACCAACTAGTAGAACTTACTGACACGACCACGTGCAAGCTCCGAATCCACGGACTCCTTCTTTCTTGGATTCTCCACCAAATACAAGCACACTTACTTGTGTTTTCTTTAAGCTTCAATGGCAGCAGCTAAATTGATCATCAAGGCGAAGATAAATCTTCTCCTTGAAAACCCTAAGTTTGTGTAAAGGAATGCTCCTCTAGATCTCACAAGAGATTTACACAAACCGCAAATATGAGCTCACCTAAAACGTGGCTAGGGTTTGCCTTTTATACTTAGGATAAATAAGAAACCCTAAAAACGTTTTAAAACAAATAGGGCTAAGTTGGACGAATCTACAGAACCAGGCCGAAAGGCACAATGCTTCCTTGCTTTAACTCAATTCCAACTTTACATTGACACACAACTCTGAGCTAGCTTTAAACACTTCTAAACACATTGTTTTGATCATGGTTTGCCAACAATACACATTAGAGTTCTAAATACATAAATTCCTAAACTTTAGAACCTAACACTTTTTAACCACTTAGAAGGATGTCATTATGTTAATTTCCCCCAAGTGTCTGGTCCTAGGACTCAGGTATGCCTTAAGTTCTGTTTAAGCACTTTGAAAGATATCTGTGTGTGTTAATTTACCAAAAGCAAGAGGTCTGAGGGACCCGACGTAGCTAAGGTCTTGTATAACCATTTAGAAGGATGTCGTAGTGTTAATTTCCCCCAAATGTCTGGTCCGAGGACTCAAGTACGCCTCAGGTTCTGTTTAAGCACTTGGAAAGATATCGGTGTGTGTTAATTTCCCCAAAGCAGAGGTCTGAGGGACCTGACATAGCAAAGGTTCTATTTAACCACTTAGAGCAATGTCGTTGTGTTAATTTCCCCCAGGTGTCTGGTTCGAGGACTCAGGTACACCTTAGGTTCTGTTTAAGCACTTGGAAAGATATCGGTGTGTGTTAGTTTGTCCAAAGCAGGAGGTCTGAGGGACCCGACGTAGCTAAGTTTCTGTTTAACCACTTAGAATGATGTTGTAGTAATAATTTTGCCCAAGTGCGGGGTCCGAGGACTCAGGTACGCCTTAGGTTCTATTTAACCTCCTAGAAAGATATCGGAGTTTGTTAATTTCCCCAAAGCAGGAGGTCTAAGGGACCCAACATAGCTAAGGTTCTGTTTAACCACTTAGAAGGATGTTGTAGTGTTAATTTCCCCCAAGTGTCAGGTCCGAGGATTCAGGTACGCCTTAGGTTCTGTTTAAGCACTTGGAAAGATATTGGTGTGTGTTAATTTCCCCAAAGTAGAAGGTCTGAGTGACCTGACGCAGCTAAGATTCTATTTAACCTCTTAGCAGGATGTCGTGGTGTTAATTTCCCCCAAGTGTTTAATCCGTGGACCCAGGTACACTTTCGGTTTTGTTTGAGCACTTAGAAAGATATCGGTTTGTATTAATTTCTCCAAAAGCTGGACGCCTGAGGGTCCTAACGTAGCTATGGTTCTGTTTAACCATCTAGGAGGATGTCGTTGTGTTAATTTCCCCCAAGTGTCTGGTCTGAGGACTCAAGTACGCCTTAGGTTCTATTTAAGCACTTAGAGATATATCGTTCTGAGTTAATTTGCCCAAAGTAGGAGGTCTGAGGGTTCCCACGTAGCTTAGGTTCTATTTAACCACTTTGAAGGACGTCGTAGTGTTAATTTCCCCCAAGTGTTCGGTCCGAGGACTCAGGTACGCCTTAGTTTCTGTTTAAGCACTTAGAGATATATCGGTGTGTGTTAAGTTTGCCCAAAGAAGGAGGTTTGAGGGACCCGACGTAGCTAAGATTATGTTTAACCACTTAGAATGATGTCGTAGTGTCAATTTTGCACAAGTGTCTGGTCCGAGAACTCAGGTACGCCTTAGGTTCTATTTAAGCACTTATAAAGATATCGGTGTTTGTTAACTTCCCCAAAGCAGGAGGTCTGAGGGACCTGACGTAGCTAAGGTTTTTTTTAACCATTTCGAAGTATGTCGTTTTGTTAGTTTCACCCAAGTGTCTGGTTTGAGGACTGTGGTACTCCTTCAGTTTTGTTTAAGCATTTAGAAAGATATTAGTGTTTGTTAATTTCTCCAAAGTAGAAGGTTTGAGGTACCCGACGTTGCTGAGGTTCCGTTTAACCACTAAGAAGGATGTCGTTGGGTTAATTTCCCACATGTGTTTGGTCTGAGGACCCAAGTATACCTTAGGTTCTGTTTATACAATTAGAAAGATGTCGGTGTGTGTTAATTTGCCCAAAGCAGGAGGTTTGAGGGACCCGACGTAGCTAAGATTTTGTTTAACCACTTTGAAGAATGTCGTAGTGTGAATTTCCCCCAAGTGTCTGGTCCGAGGACTCAGGTACGCCTTAGGTTCTATTTAAGCTCTTGGAAAGATATCGGAGTTTGTTAATTTCCCCAAAGCAGGAGGTCTGAGGGACCCTACGTAGCTAAGGTTCTGTTTAACCACTTAGAAGGATGTCGTAGTGTTAATTTCCCCGAAGTGCCAGGTCCGAGGATTCAGGTACGCCGCCTTAGGGTCTGTTTAAGCACTTGGAAAGATATTGGTGTGTGTTAATTTCCCCAAAGCAAAAGGTCTGATTGACCCAATGCAGCTAAGATTCTATTTAACCTCTTAGATGGATGTCGTAGTGTTAATTTCCCTAAAGTGTCTGATCCACGGACCCAGGTATGGCTTCGGTTTTCTTTAAGCACTTAGAAAGATATCGATTTGTGTTAATTTCTCCAAAAGCTGGAGGTCTGAGGGACCCCACGTTGCTATGGTTCTGTTTAACCACTTAGAAGGACGTTGTAGTGTTAATTTCCCCCAAGTGTCTGGTCCGAGGACTCAGGTACGCCTTAGGTTCTGTTTAAGCATTTGAAAAGATATCGGTGTGTGTTAATTTCCCCAATGCAGGAGGTCTGAAGGACCCGACGTAGCTATGGTTCTGTTTAACCTCTTAGAAGGATGTCGTAGTGTTAATTTCCCCCAAGTGTCTGGTCCGAGGACTCAGGTACACCTTAGGTTTTATTTAAGCACTCAGAAAAAGATCGGTGTGTTTTAATTTCGCAAAGCAGGAGGTCTGAGGGTTCCGACGTAGCTGAGGTTCTGTTTAACCACTTTGAAGGACGTCGTAGTGTTAATTTCCCCCAAGTGTCTGGTCCGTGCACATAGGTACGCCATAGGATCTATTTAACCACTCACAAAGATATCGGTGAGTGTTAATTTCGCAAAGCAGGAGGTCTGAGGGTTCCGACACGGCTAAGGATCAGTTTAACCACTTTGTAGGATGTCGTAGTGTTAATTTCCGCCAAGTGTCTGGTCCAAGGACTCAGGTACACCTTAGGTTCTGTTTAAGCACTTAGAGATATATCGGTGTGTGTTAATTTGCCCAAAGTAGGAGGTCTGAGGGACCCAATGTAGCTAAGGTTCTGTTTAACCACTTAGAATGATGTCGTAGTGTTAATTTTTCCCAAGTGTCTGGTCCGAGGACTCAGGTACGCCTTAGGTTCTTTTTCAGCACTTAAAAAGATATCGGTGTTTGTTAATTTCTCCAAAGTAGGAGGTCTGAGGGACCCGCCACAGCTAAGGTTCTGTTTAACCACTAAGAAGGATGTCCTTGTGTTAATTTCCCCCAAGTGTCTGGTCCGAGGACTCAAGTATGCCTTAGGTTCTGTTTAAGCACCTAGAAAGATATCGGTGTTTGTTAACTTCCCCAAAGCAGGAGGTATGAGGGGCCCAACGTAGCTAAGGTTCTGTTTAACCACTTCAAAGTATGTCGTTTTGTTAATTTCCCTCAAGTGTCTGGTCCAAGGACTCAGGTACACCTCATGTTCTGTTTAAGCACCTGGAAAGATATTGTTGTGTGTTAGTTTGCCCAAAGCATGAGGTCTGAGGGACCTGACGTAGCTAAGTTTCTGTTTAACCACTTAGAAGTATGTCGTGGTGTTAATTTCCCCCAAGCGTCTGGTTCGAGCACTCAGGTATGCCTTATGTTCTGTTTGAGCACTTCAAAAGATTTCGTTATGTGTTAATTTCCCAATAGCAGGAGGTCTGAGGGACTCGACGGAGCTAAGGTTTTGTTTAACCACTTAGAAGGGTGTTGTAGTGTTAATTTCCCACAAGTGTCTGGTCCGAGAACTCAGGTACGCCTTAGGTTCTGTTTAAGCACTTGGAAAGATATCGGTCTGTGTTAATTTCCCTAAAGTATGAGGTCTAAGGGACCCAACGTAGCTAAGGTTCTGTTTAACCACTTAGAAGGATGTCGTAGTGTTAATTTCCCCTACGTGTCTGGTCCGAGGGCTCAGGTACGCCTTAGGTTCTGTTTAAGCACTTGGAAAGATATCGGTCTGTGTTAATTTCCACAAAGTAGGAGGTCTCAGGGACCCGACGTAGCTAAGGTTCTGTTTAACCACTTAGAAGGATGTCCTTGCGTTAATTTCCTCCAAGTGTCTGGTCCGAGGACTCAGGTACGCCTCAGGTGCTGTATAAGCACTTACAAAGATATCGGTGTGTGTTAATTTCTCCAAAGTATGAGGTTTGAGGGACCCGACGTAGCTAAGGTTCTGCTTAACCACTAAGAAGGATGTCCTTGTGTTAATTTCCTCTAAGTGTCTGATCCGAGGACTTAGGTACGCCTCAGGTTCTGTATAAGCACTTACAAAGATATCGGTGTTTGTTAACTTCCCCAAAGCAAGAGGTATGAGGGACCCGACGTAGCTAAGGTTCTGTTTAACCACAACGAAGTATGTCGTTTTTTTAATTTCCCCCAAGTTTCTGGTCCGAGGACTCAGGTACGCCCCATGTTCTGCTTAAACACTTGGAAAGATATCGGTGTGTGTTAGATTGCACAAAGCTGGAGGTCTGAGGGACCCAACGTAGGTAAGTTTCTGTTTAACCACTTAGAATGACGTTGTAGTAATACTTTTGACCAAGTGTCTAGTCCGAGGACTCTGGTACGCCTTAGGTTCTATTTAAGTTCCTAGAAAGATATCAGTGTTTGTTAATTTCCCAAAAGCAGGAGGTCTGAGGGACCCGATGTAGCTAAGGTTCTGTTTAACCACTTAGAAGGATGTCATTGTGTTAATTTCCCCCAAGTGTCTTGTCCTAGGACTCAGGTATGCCTTATGTTCTATTTAAGCACTTTGAAAGATATTTGTCTGTGTTAATTTCCCCTAGGCAAGAGGTCTGAGGGACCCGACATAGCTAAGGTCTTCTATCACCATTTAGAAGGACGTCATAGTGTTAATTTCCCCCAAGTGTCTGGTCTGTTGACTCACGTACACCTCATGTTCTGTTTAGGCACTTGGAAAGATATCGGTGTTTGTTAATTTCCACAAAGCGGAGGTCTGAGGAACCCGACGTAGCGAAGGTTCTATTTAACCATTTAGAGGGATGTTGTTGTGTTAATTTCCGCCAAGTGTTTAATCTGAGGACTCAGGTATGCCTTAGGTTATGTTTAAGCACTTGGAAAGATATCGGTGTGTGTCAGTTTGCCCAAAGCAGGGGGTCTGAGTGACCCAGCGTAGCTAAGGTTCTGTTTAACTACTTGGAATGTTGTTGTAGTGTTTATTTAGCCCAACTATCTGGTTCTAGGACTCAAGTACGCCTTAGCTTCTATTTAAGAACTTAGAAAGATATCGGGGTGTGTTAGTTTGCCCAAAGCAGGAGGTCTGAGGGACCCGACGTAGCTAAGGTTCTGTTTAACCAATTTGTGTGATGTCGTAGTGTTAATTTCCCCCAAGTGTCTGGTCCGAGGACACAGGTACGCCTTAGATTCTACTTAAGGATTTAGAAAGATATCGGTGTTTGTTAATTTCCCAAAGAAGGAGGTCTAAGGGACCCGACGTCGCTAAGGTTCTATTTAACCACTTAGAAGGATGTCGTAGTGTTAATTTACCCTAAGTGTCTAGTCCGAGGACTCAAGTACACCTTAGGTTTTGTTCAAGCGCTTGGAAAGATATCGATGTGTGTTAATTTCCCCAAAGCAGGAAGTTTGAGGGACCTGTCGTAGCTAAGGTTCTTTTTAACCACTTAGAAGGATGTCATTGTGTTGATTTCCCCCAAGTGTCTTGTCTCAGGACTCAGGTACGCCCTATGTTCTATTTAAGCACTTTGAAATATATTTGTCTGTGTTAATTTCCCCAAAGCAAGAGGTCTGAGGGACCCGACGTAGCTAAGGTCTTCTATCACCATTTAGAAGGACGTCGTATTGATAATTTCCCCCAAGTGTCTGGTCCGTTGACTCAGGTACACCTTAGGTTCTATTTAAGCACTTGGAAAGATATCGGTGTGTGTTAATTCCCACAAAGCGGAGGTCTGAGGGATCCGACGTTGCAAAGGTTCTATTTAACCACTTAGAGGGATGTTGTTGTGTTAATTTCCGCCAAGAATCTAGTCCGAGGACTCAGCTACGCCTTAGGTTATGTTTAAGCACTTGGAAAGATATCGGTGTGTGTTAGTTTGCCCAAAGCAGGAGGTCTGAGGGACCCGGCGTAGCTAATGTTCTATTTAACCACTTAGAATGATGTTGTAGTGTTTATTTTGCCCAATTGTCTAGTCCTAGGACTCAAGTACGCCTTAGCTTCTATTTAAGAACTTAAAAAGATATCGGTGTGTGTTAGTTTGCCCAAAGCAGGAGGTCTAAGGGACCCGACGGAGCTAAGGCTCTGTTTAACCAATTTGAAAGATGTCATAGTGTTAATTTTCTCCAGGTGTCTGGTCCGAGGACTCAGGTACGCCTTAGATTCTACTTGAGCACTTAGAAAGATATCGATGTTTGTTAATTTCCCAAAGCAAGAGGTCTGAGGGACCCGACGTCGCTAAGGTTCTATTTAACCACTTAGAAGGATGTCGTAGTGTTAATTTCCCCCAAGTGTCTAGTCCAAGGACTAAGGTACGCCTTAGGTTTTTTTTAAGCGCTTGGAAAGATATCGGTGTGTGTTAATTTCCCCAAAGGAGGAAGTCTGAGGGACTTGACGTAGCTAAGGTTCTTTTTAACCACTTAGAAGGATGTCGTACTGTTAATTTCCCCAAAGTGTCTGGTCCGAGGACTCAGGTACGCCTCATGTTCTGCTTAAACACTTGGAAAGATATCAGTGTGTGTTAGTTTGCCCAAAGCAGGAGGTCTAAGGGACCCGACGTAGCTAAGTTTCTACGTAACCACTTAGAATGATGTTGTAGTAATACTTTTGCCCAAGTGTCTGGTCCAACGACTCAGGCATGCCTCAGGTTCTATTTAAGCACTTCGAAAGATATCGGTGTTTGTTAATTTCTCCGAAGTAGGAGGTCTGAGGGACCCGACGTAGCTAAGTTTCTGTTTAACCACTAAGAAGGATGTCCTTGTATTAATTTCCCCAAAGTGTCTGGTCTGAGGACTCAGGTACGCCTCATGTTCTGTTTAAGCACCTGGAAAGATATTGTTGTGTGTTAGTTTGCCCAAAACAAGAGGTCTGAGGGACCCGACGTAGTTAAGTTTCTGTTTAACCACTTAGAATTTTGTCGTAGTATTAATTTCCCCCGAGCATCTGGTCCGAGGACTCAGGTATGCCTTATGTTCTGTTTGAGCACTTCAAAAGATGTCGGTATGTGTTAATTTCCCAAAAGCAGCAGGTTTAAGCCACCTAACGTAGCCAAAGGTCTGTTTAACTACTTTGAAGATTGTCATAGTGTTAATTTTGCCCAAATGTCTAGTCCGACGACTCAGGTACGTCTTAGGTTCTATTTAAGCACTTGGAAAGATATCGGTGTGTGTTAAATTCCCCGAAGTAGGAGGTCTGAGGGACCCGACGTAGCTAAGGTTCTGTTTAACCACTTAGAAGGATGTCATTGTGTTAATTTCCCCCAAATGTCTGGTCCTAGGACTCAGGTATGCCTTAAGTTCTGTTTAAGCACTTTGAAAGATATCTGTGTGGGTTAATTTCCCCAAAGCAAGAGGTCTGAGGGACCCGACGTAGCTAAGGTCTTGTATAACGTTTTAGAAGGATGTCATAGTGTTAATTTCCCCCAACTATCTGGTCCGAGGACTCAGGTACGCCTCAGGTTCTGTTTAAGCACTTGGAAAGATATCGGTGTGTGATAATTTCCCCAAAGCAGAGGTCTGAGGGACCAGACATATCAAAGGTTCTATTTAACCACTTAGAGGAATGTCGGTGTGTTAATTTCCTCTAAGTGTCTGGTCCGAGGACTCAGGTACGCCTTAGGTTCTGTTTCAACACTTGGAAAGATATCGGTGTGAGTTAGTTTGCCCAATGCAGGAGGTCTGAGGGACCCGACGTAGCTAAGTTTCTGTTTAACCACTTAGAATGATGTTGTTGTGATAATTTTGCACAAGTGTGTGGTCCGAGGACTCAGGTACGCCTTAGATTCTACTTGACCACTTAGAAAGATATCGGTGTTTGTTAATTTCCCCAAAGCAGGAGGTCTGAGGGACCCGACGTAGCTAAGGTTCTATTTGACCACTTAGAAGGATGTCATTGTGTTAATTTCCCCCAAATGTCTGGTCCTAGGACTCAGGTATGCCTTAAGTTCTCTTTAAGCACTTTGAAAGATATCTGTGTGGGTTAATTTCCCCAAAGCAAGAGGTCTGAGGGACCTGACGTAGCCAAGGTCTTGTATAACCTTTTAGAAGGATGTCGTAGTGTTAATTTCCCCCAACTGTCTGGTCCGAGGACTCAGGTACGCCTCAGGTTCTGTTTATGCACTTGGAAAGATATCGGTGTGTGTTAATTTCCACAAAGCAGAGGTCTGAGGGACCAAACATAGCAAAAGTTCTATTTAACCACTTAGAGGAACGTCGGTGTGTTAATTTCCCCTAAGTGTCTGGTCCGAGGACTCAGGTACGCCTTAGGTTCTGTTTCAACACTTGGAAAGATATCGGTGTGTGTTAGTTTGCCCAATGCAGGTGGTCTGAGGGACCCGACGTAGCTAAGTTTCTGTTTAACCACTTAGAATGATGTTGTTGTAATAATTTCCCCCAAGTGTCTGGTTCGAGAACTCAGGTACGCCTTAGGTTCTAATTAAGCACTTGGAAAGATATCGGTCTGTGTTAATTTCCCCAATGTAGGAGGTCTGAGGGACCCGACGTAGCTAAGGTTCTGTTTAACCACTTAGAAGGACGTCATTGTGTTAATTTCCCCAAAGTGTCTGGTCCTAGGACTCAGGTATGCCTTATGTTCTGTTTAAGCACTTTGAAAGATATCTGTGTGTATTAATTTCCCCAAAGCAAGAGGTCTGAGGGACCCGACGTAGCTAAGGTCTTCTATAACCATTTAGAAGGATGTCATTGTGTTAATTTCCCCCAAATGTCTGGTCCTAGGACTCAGGTATGCCTGAAGTTCTGTTTAAGCACTTTGAAAGATATCTGTGTGGGCTAATTTCCCCAAAGCAAGAGGTCTGAGGGACCCAATGTAGCTAAGTTCTTGTATAACCTTTTAGAAGGATGTCGTAGTGTTAATTTCCCCCCAAGTGTCAGGTCCGAGGACTCAGGTACGCCTCAAGTTCTGTTTAAGCACTTTGCAAGATATCTGTGTGTGTTAATTTCCCTAAAGCAGAGGCCTGAGGGACCCGACGTAGCAAAGGTTCTATTTAACCACTTAGACGGATGTCGTTGTGTTAATTTCCCCCAAGTGTCTGGTCTGAGGACTAAGGTACGCCTCATGTTCTAATTAAACACTTGGAAAGATATCGGTGTGTGTTAGTTTGCCCAAAGCAAGAGGTCTGAGGGACCTGACATAGGTAAGTTTCTGTTTAACCACTTAGAATGATGTTCTAGTAATACTTTTGCCCAAGAGCCTGGTCCGAGGACTCAGGTACGCCTTAGGTTCTATTTAAGCTCTTAGAAAGATATCAGCGTTTGTTAATTTCCCCAAAGCAGGAGGTCTAAGGTTCTGTTTAACGACTTAGAAGGATGTCATTGTGTTAATTTCTCCCAAGGGTCTGGTCCTAGGACACAGGTATGTGTTATGTTCTATTTAAGAACTTGGAAAGATATCGATGTGTGTTAATTTCCCCAAAGCAGAGGTCTGAGGGACCTGACATAGCAAAGGTTCTATTTAACCACTTAGAGGAATGTCATTGTGTTAATTTCCCCCAAGTGTCTGGTCTGAGCACTCAGGTACGCCTTAGGTTCTGTTTAAGCACTTGGAAGGATATCGGTGTGTGTTAGTTTGCCCAAAGCAGGAGGTCTGAGGGACCCGACGTAGCTAAGTTTCTGTTTAACCACTTAGAATGATGTTGTAGTAATAATTTTGCCCAAGTGTCTGGTCCGAGGACTTAGCTACGCCTAAGGTTCTATTTAAGCTCTTAGAAAGATATCAGTGTTTGTTAATTTCCCCAAAGCAGGAGGCCTGAGTGACCCGACGTAGCTAAGGTTCTGTTTAACAACTTAGAAGGATGTCATTGTGTTAATTTCTCCCAAGGGTCTGGTCCTAGGACACAGGTATGCCTTATGTTCTATTTAAGCACTTGGAAAGATATCGGTGTGTGTTAGTTTGCCTAAAGCAGGAGGTCTGAGGGACCCGACGTAGGTAAGTTTTTGTTTAACCGCTTAGAATGATGTCGTAGTAATACTATTGCTCAAGTGTCTATTCCAAGGACTCAGGTACGCCTTTGGTTCTATTTAAGCTCCTAGAAAGATATCAGTGTTTGTTAATTTCCCCAAAGCAGGAAGTCTGAGGGACCCGACGTCGTTAAGGTTCTATTTCACCACTTAGAAGGATGTCGTAGTCTTAATATCCCCCAAGTGTCTACTCCGAGGACTCTTGTATGCCTTAGGTTTCGTTTAAGCGCTTGGAAAGATATCGTTGTGTGTTAATTTCCCCAAAGTCGAAAGTCTGAGGGACCTGACGTAGCTTAGGTTCTTTTTAACCACTTAGAAGGATGTTGTAGTGTTAATTTCCCCCAAGTGTCTGGTCCGAGGACTCAGGTACGCCTCATGTTCTGCTTAAACACTTGGAAAGATATCGTTGTGTGTTAGTTTGCCCAAAGCAGGAGGTCTTAGGTACTCGACGTAGGTAAGTTTCTGTTTAACCAGTTAGAATGATGTTGTAGTAATACTTTTCCCCAAGTGTCTGGTCTGTGGACTCAAGTACGCCTTAGGTTCTATTTAAGCACCTAGAAAGATATCAGTGTTTGTTAATTTCCCCAAAATAGGAGCTCTGATGGACCCCACGTAACTAAGGTTCTGGTTAACCACTTAGAATGATGTTGTAGTAATACTTTTGCCCAAGTGTCTGGTCCGAGGACTCAGGTACGCCTTCGGTTCTATTTAAGCTCTTAGAAAGATATTAGTGTTTGTTAATTTCCCCAAAGCAGGAGGTCTGAGGGACCCGACGTAGCTAAGGTTCTATTTAACGACTTAGAAGGATGTCATTGTGTTAATTTCTCCCAAGGGTCTGGTCCTAGGACACAGGTATGCCTTGTGTTCTATTTAAGCACTTGGAAAGATATCGGTGTGTGTTAATTTCCCCAAAGCAGAGGTCTGAGGGACCTGACATAGCAAAGGTTCTATTTAACCACTTAGAATGATGTTGTAGTAATAATTTTGCCCAAGTGTGTGGTTTGAGGACTTAAGTACATCTTAAGTTCTATTTAACCTCCTCGAAAGGTATCGGTGTTTGTTAATTTCCCCAAATCAGGAGGTTTGAGGAACCCGACGTAGCTAAGGTTCTGTTTAACCACTTAGAAGGATGTCATTGTGTTAATTTCCCCCACGTGTCTGGTTCGAGGACTCAGGTATGCCTTAAGTTCTGTTTAAGCACTTTGAAAGATATCTGTGTGTGTTAATTTCCCCAAAGCAGAGATCTAAGGGACCTGACGTAGCTATGGTCTTGTATAACCATTTCGAAGGATGTCGTAGTGTTAATTTCCCCCAAGTGTTTGGTCCAAGGACTCAGGTACGCCTCAGCTTCTGTTTAAGCGCTTAGAAAGATATCGGTGTGTGTTAATTTCCCCAAAGTAGGAAGTCTGAGGGACCTGACGTAGCTTAGGTTCTTTTTAACGACTTAGAAGGATGTCGTAGTGTTAATTTCCCCCAAGTGTCTGGTCTGAGGACTCAGGTACGCCTAATGTTCTGCTTAAACACTTGGAAAGATATCGGTGTGTGTTAGTTTGCCCAAAGCAGGAGGTCTGAGGGACCCGACGTAGCTAAGGTTCTGTTTAACCACTTAGAAGTATGTCATTGTGTTAATTTCCCGCAAATGTCTAGTACTAGGACTCAGGTATGCCTTAAGTTCTGTTTAAGCACTTTGAAAGATATCTGTGTGGGTTAATTTCCCCAAAGCAAGAGGTCTGAGGGACCCTACGTAGCTAAGGTCTTGTAAAACCATTTCGAAGTATGTCGTAGTGTTAATTTCCCCCAAGTGTCTGGTCCAAGGACTCAGGCACGTCTCAGGTTCTGTTTAAGCACTTGGAAAGATATCGGTGTGTGTGAATTTCCCCAACGCAGAGGTCTGAGGGACCTGACATAGCAAAGGTTCTATTTAACCACTTAGAGGAATGTCGTTGTGTTAATTTCCCCTAAGTGTCTGGTCCGAGGGCTCAGGTACACCTTAGGTTCTGTTTAAGCACTTGGAAAGATATCGGTGTGTGTTAGATTGCCCAAAGCAGGAGGTCTGAGGGACCCGACATAGCTAAGTGTCTGTTTAACCACTTAGAATGATGTTGTAGTAATAATTTTGCCCACGTGTGTGGTCCGAGGACTCAGGTACGCCTTAGGTTCTATTTAGGCACCTAGAAAGATATCAGTGTTTGTTAGTTTACCCAAAGCAGGAGGTCTGAGGGACCCGACGTAGCTAAGGTTCTGTTAAACCACTTAGAAGGATGTCATTGTGTTAATTTCCCCCAAGTGTCAGGTCCTAGGACTCAGGTACGCCCTAACTTCTGATTAAGCACTTTGAATGCTATCGGTGTGTGTTAATTTTCCCAAAGCAAGTGGCCCGAGTGACCCGACGCAGCTGAGATATAATTTAACCTCTAAGAAGGATGTTGTAGTGTTAATTTCCACCAAGTGTTTGATCCGTGGACCTAGGTACGCTTTCAGTTTTGTTTGAGCACTTAGAGGATATCGGTTTGTGTTAATTTCTCCAAAAGCTGGAGGTCTGAGGGTCCTAACGTAGCTAAGGTTCTGTTTAAGAACTTAGAAGCATGTCGTTGTGTTAATTGCCCCTAAGTGTCTGGTCCGAGGACTCAGGTACGCCTTAGGTTCTGTTTAAGCACTTAGAGATATATCGTTGTAAGTTAATTTGCCCAAAGCAGGAGGTCTGAGGGTTCCCACGTAGCTAAGGTTCTATTTAACTACTTTGAAGGACGCCGTAGTGTTAATTTCCTCCAAGTGTCTGGTCCGAGGACTCAGGTACACCTTAGTTTCTATTTAAGCACTTAGAGATATATCGGTGTGTGTTAAGTTGCCCAAAGCAGGAGGTCTGAAGGACCCGACGTAGCTAAGGTTCTGTTTAACCGTTTAGAATGATGTCGTAGTGTGAATTTTGCCCAAGTGTCTGGTCCGAGGACTCAGGTACGCCTTAGGTTCTGTTTAAGCACTTACAAAGATATCGGTGTTTGTTAACATCCCCAAAGTAGGAGGTCTGAGGGACCCGACGTAGCTAAGGTTTTTTTTAACCACTTCGAAGTACGTCGTTTTGTTAATTTCGCCCAAGTCTCTAGTTCGAGGACTCTGGTACGCCTTCGGTTTTGTTTAAGCACTTAGAAAGATGTCGGTGTTTATTAATTTCTCCAAAGTAGGAGGTTTGAGGTACCCGACGTTGCTGAGGTTCCGTTTTACCATTAAGAAGGATGTCGTTGGGTTAATTTCTCACAAGTGTCTGGGTTGAGGACCCAAGTATACCCTAGGTTCTGTTTGTGCAATTAGAAAGATGTCGGTGTGTGTTAATTTGCCCAAAGCAGGAGGCATGAGGGACCCGACGTAGCTAAGGTTTTGTTTAACCACTTTGAAGAATGTCATAGTTTGAATTTCCCCCAAGTGTCTGGTCCGAGAACTCAGGTACACCTCAGGCTCTGTTTAAGGACTTCGAAAGATATTGGTGTGTGTTAATTTCCCCAAAGCACGAGGTCTGAGGGACTCAACGTAGCTAAGGTTCTGTTTAACCACTAAAAACAATGTCGTAGTTTTAATTTCCCCCAAGTGTCTGGTCCGAGGACTCAGGTACGCCTTTGGTTCTGTTTAAGCACTCAAAAAGATATCGGTGTGTTTTAATTTCGCAAAGCAGGAGGTCTGAGGGTTCCGACATAGCTGAGTTTCTGTTTAACCACTTTGAAGGACGTCGTAGTGTTAATTTCCCCCAAGTGTCTGGTCCGAGGACACAGATGCGCTATAGGATCTATTTAACCACTCACAAAGATATCGGTGAGTGTTAATTTCGCAAAGCAGGAGGTCTGAGGGTTCCGACACGACTAAGGATCAGTTTAACCACTTGTCGTAGTGTTAATTTCCCCCAAGTGTCTGGTCCGAGGACTCAGGTATGCCTTAGGTTCTATTTAAGCTCTTGGAAAGATATTGGAGTTTGTTAATTTCCCCAAAGCAGGAGGTCTGTGGGACCCGATGTAGCTAAGGTTCTGTTTAACCACTTAGAATGATGTCGTAGTGTTAATTTTTCCCAAGTGTCTGGTCCGAGGACTCAGGTGCGCCTTAGGTTCTATTTAAGCACTTAGAAAGATATCAGTGTTTGTTAATTTCTCCAAAGTAGGAGGTCTGAGGGACCCAATGTAGCTAAGGTTCTGTTTAACCACTAAGAAGGATGTCCTTCTTTTAATTTCCCCCAAGTGTCTGGTCCGAGGACTCAGGTACGCCTTAGCTTCTGTTTAAGCACTTGGAAAGATATCGGTGTGTGTTAGTTTGCCCAAAGTAGGAGGTCTGGGGGACCCGACGTAGCTAAGTTTCTGTTTAACCTCTTAGAATGATGTTGTAGTAATAATTTTGCCCAAGTGTGCGGTCTGAGGACTCAAATACGCCTTAGGTTCTATTTAACCTCCTAGAAAGATACCGGTGTTTGTTAATTTTCCCAAAGCAGGAGGTTTGTGGGACCTGACGTAGCTATGGTTCTGTTTAACCAGTTAGAAGGATGTCATTGTGTTAATTTCCCCCAAGTGTCTGGTCCTAGGACTCAGGTATGCCTTAAGTTCTGTTTAAGCACTTTGAAAAATATCTGTGTGTGTTAATTTCCCCAAAGCAGAGGTCTGAGGGACCCGACGTAGCAAAGGTTCTATTTAACCACTGAGAGGGATGTCGTTGTGTCAATTTCCCCCAAGTGTTTGGTCCGAGGACTTAGGTATGCCTTAGGTTCTGTTTAAGCACTTGGAAAGATATCGTGGTGTGTTAGTTTGCCCAAAGCAGAAGGTCTGAGGGACCCGACGTAGCTAAGTTTCTGTTTAACCACTTAGAATGATGTTGTAGTAATAATTTTGCCCAAGTGTGTGGTCCGAGGACTCAGGTACGTCTTAGGTTCTATTTAGGCTCCTAGAAAGATATCGGTGTTTGTTAGTTTACCCAAAGCAGGAGGTCTGAGGGACACGATGTAGCTAAGGTTCTGTTTAACCACTTAGAATGATGACGTAGTGTTAATTTTTCCCAAGCGTCTGGTCCAAGGACTCAGGTACGCCTTAGGTTCTATTTAAGCACTTAGAAAGATATCAGTGTTTGTTAATTTCTCCAAAGTAGGATGTCTGAGGACCCAACGTAGCTAAGGTTCTATTTAACCACTAAGAAGGATGTCCTTCTGTTAATTTCCCCCAAGTGTCTAGTCCGAGGACTCAAGTACGCCTTAGCTTCTATTTAAGCACTTTGAAAGATATCGGTGTGTGTTAGTTTGCCCAAAGCAAGAGGTTTGGGGGACCCAACGTAGCTAAGTTTTTGTTTAACCTCTTAGAATGATGTTGTAGTAATAATTTTGCCCAAGTGTGTGGTCTGAGGACTCAAATACGCCTTAGGTTCTATTTAACCTCCTTGAAAGATATCGGTGTTTGTTAATTTTCCCAAAGCAGGAGGTTTGTGGGACCTTACGTAGCTATGGTTCTGTTTAACCACTTAGAAGGATGTCATTGTGTTAATTTCCCCCAAGTGATTGGTCCTAGGACTTAAGTATGCCTTAAGTTCTGTTTAAGCACTTTGAAAGATATCTGTGTGTGTTAATTTCCCCAAAGCAGAGGTCTGAGGGACCCGACGTAGCAAAGTTCTATTTAACCACTGAGAGGGATGTCGTTGTGTCAATTTCCCCCAAGTGTCTGGTCCGAGGACTCAGGTACGCCTTAGGTTCTGTTTAAGCACTTGGAAAGATATTGGTGTGTGTTAGTTTGCCCAAAGCAAGAGGTCTGAGGGACCTGACGTTGCTAATTTTCTGTTTAACCACTTAGAATGATGTTGTGGTAACAATTTTGCCCAAGTGTGTAGTCCGAGGACTCAAGTACGCCTTAGGTTCTATTTAACCTCCTAGAAAGATATCGGTGTTTGTTAGTTTTCCCAAAGCAGGAGGGTTGAGGGACCCGACGTAGCTAAGGTTCTGTTTAACCACTTTGAAGGATGTCATTGTGTTAATTTCCCCCAAGTGTCTGGTCCTAGGACTCTGGTATGCCTTAAGTTCTGTTTAAGCACTTTGAAAGATATCTGTGTGTGTTAATTTCCCCAAAGCAGAGGTCTGAGGGACCCGACGTAGCAAATGTTCTATTTAACCACTTAGAGGGATGTCGTTGTGTTAATTTCCCCCAAGTGTCTGGTCCGAGGACTCAGGTATGCCTTAGGTTCTATTTAAGCACTTGGAAAGATATCGGTGTGTGTTAGTTTGCCCAAAGCAGGAGGTCTGATGGACCCGACATAGCTAAGTGTCTGTTTAACCACTTAGAATGATGTTGTAGTAAAAATTTTGCCTAAGTGTGTGGTCCGAGGACTCAGGTACGCCTTAGGTTCTATTTAGGCTCCTAGAAAGATATCGGTGTTTGTTAGTTTACCTAATGCAGGAGGTCTGAGGGACCCGAAGTAGCTAAGGTTCTGTTAAACCACTTAGAAGGATGTCATTGTGTTAATTTCCCCCAAGTGTCTGGTCCTAGGACTCAGGTACGCCTTAACTTATCTTTAAGCACTTTGAATGCTATCGGTGTGTGTTAATTTTCCCAAAGCAAGTGGCCCGAGCGACCCAACGCAGCTAAGATTCAATTTAACCTCTAAGAAGGATGTTGTAGTGTTAATTTCCACCAAGTGTTTGATCCGCAGACCCAAGTACACTTTCGGTTTTGTTTGAGCACTTAGAAAGATATCGGTTTCTGTTAATTTCTCCGAAAGCTTGAGGTCTGAGGGTCCTAACGTAGCTATGGTTCTGTTTAACCACTTAGAAGCATGTTGTTGTGTTAATTTCCCCCAAGTGTCTGGTCCGAGGACTCAGGTACGCCTTAGGTTCTGTTTATGCACTTAGAGATATATCATTATAAGTTAATTTGCCCAAAGCAGGAGGTCTGAGGGTTCCCACATAGCTAAGGTTCTATTTAACCACTTTGAAGGACGTCTTAGTGTTAATTTCCTCCAACTGTCTGGTCCGAGGACTCAGGTACGCCTTAGTTTCTGTTTAAGCACTTAGAGATATATCGGTGTGTGTTAAGTTGCCTAAAGCAGGAGGTCTGAAGGACCCGACGTAGCTAAGGTTCTGTTTAACCATTTATAATGATGTCGTAGTGTCAATTTTGCCCAAGTGTGTGGTCCGAGGACTCAGGTACGCCTTAGGTTCTATTTAAGCACTTACAAAGATATCGGTGGTTGTTAACTTCCCTAAAGTAGGAGGTCTGAGGGACCCGACGTAGCTAAGATTTTTTTTAACCACTTCGAAGTATGTCATTTTATTAATTTCTCCCAAATGTCTGGTCCGAGGGCTCTGGTACGCCTTCGGTTTTGTTTCAACACTTAGAAAAATGTCGGTGTTTATCCATTTCTCCAAAGTAGGAGGTCTGAGGTACCCAACGTTGCTGAGGTTCCATTTAACCACTAAGAAGGATGTCGTTGGGTTAATTTCCCACAAGTGTTTGGGCTGAGGACCCAAGTATACCCTGGGTTCTGTTTGTGCAATCAGAAAGATGTCGGTGTGCGTTAATTTGCCCAAAGCAGGAGGTATGAGGGACACGACGTAGCTAAGGTTCTGTTTAACCACTAAAAACAATGTCGTAGTGTTAATTTCCCCCAAGTGTCTGGTCCGAGGACTCAGGTACGCCTTAGGTTCTATTTAAGCTCTTGGAAAGATATTGGAGTTTGTTAATTTCCCCAAAGCAGGAGGTCTGTGGGACCCTATGTAGCTAAGGTTCTGTTTAACCACTTAGAAGGATGTCGTAGTGTTAATTTCCTCGAACTGTCAGGTCCGAGGACTCAGGTACGCTTTAGGTTCTGTTTAAGCACTTGGAAAGATATTGGTGCGTGTTAATTTCCCCAAAGCAGAAGGTCGGAATGACCCGACGAAGCTAAGATTCTATTTAACCTTTTAGATGGATGTTGTAGTGTTAATTTCCCCTAAGTGTCTGATCCACAGACCCAAATATGGCCTGGGTTTTTTTTAAGCACTTAGAATGATATCGGTTTGTGTTAATTTCTCCAAAAGCTGGAGGTCTGAGGGACCCAACATAGCTATGGTTCTGTTTAACCACTAAGAAGGATGTCCTTCTATTAATTTCCCCCAAGTGTCTGGTCCGAGGACTCAGGTACGCCTTAGGTTTTGTTTAAGCACTTGGAAAGATATCAGTATGTGTTAGTTTGCCCAAAGCAGGAGGTCTGAGGGACCCGACGTAGCTAAGTTTCTGTTTAACCACTTAGAATGATGTTGTAGTAATAATTTTGCCCAAGTCTGTGGTCCGAGGACTCAAGTATGCCTTAGGTTCTATTTAACCTCCTAGAAAGATATTGGTGTTTGTTAATTTTCCCAAAGCAGGAGGTTTGAGGGACCCGACGTAGCTAAGGTTCTGTTTAACCACTTAGAAGGATGTCATTGTGTTAATTTCCCGCAAGTGTCTGGTCCTAGGACACAGGTATGCCTTAAGTTCTGTTTAAGCACTTTGAAAGATATCTATGTGTGTTAATTTCCCCAAGCAGAGGTCTGAGGGACCCGACGTAGAAAAGGTTCTATTTAACCACTTAGAGGGATGTTGTTGTGTTAATTTCCCCCAAGTGTCTGGTCCGACGACTCAGGTACGCCTTAGGTTTTGTTTAAGTACTTGGAAAGATATCGGTGTGTGTTAGTTTGCCCAAAGCAAGAGGTCTGAGGGACCCGATGTAGCTAAGTTTCTGTTTAACCACTTAGAATGATGTTGTAGTAATAATTTTGCGCAAGTGTGTGGTCCGAGGACTCAGGTACGCATTAGGTTCTATTTAGGCTCCTAGAAAGATATCGGTGTTTGTTTGTTTACCCAATGCAGGAGGTCTGAGGGACCCGACATAGCTAAGGTTCTATTAAACCACTTAGAAGGATGTCATTGTGTTAATTTCCCCTAAGTGTCTGGTCCTAGGACTCAGGTACGCCTTAACTTCTGTTTAAGCACTTTGATTTCTATCAGTGTATGTAAATTTTCCCAAAGCAAGTGGCCCGAGTGACCCGACGCAGCTAAGATTCAATTTAACCTCTAAGAAGGATGTAGTAGTGTTAATTTCCACCATGTGTTTGATCCGCGGACCCAGGTACGGCTTCGGTTTTTTTTAAGCACCTAGAATGATATCGGTTAGTGTTAATTTCTCCAAAAGCTGGAGTTCTGAGGGACCCAACGTAGCTATGGTTCTGTTTAACCACTTAGAAGGACGTTGTAGTGTTAATTTCCCCAAAGTGTCTGGTCCGAGGACTCAGGTATGCCTTAGATTTTATTTAATCACTTGGAAAGATATCGGTGTGTGTTAATTTCCCCAATGCAAGAAGTCTGAAGGTCCCGACGTACCTATGGTCCTATTTAACCTCTTAGAAGGATGTCGTAGTGTTAATTTCCCCCAAGTGCCTAGTCCGAGGACTCAGGTATGCCTTAGGTTCTATTTAAGCACTCAGAAAGATATCCGTGTGTTTTAATTTCGCAAAGGAGGAGGTTTGAGGGTTCCGACGTAGCTGAGGTTCTATTTAACCACTTTGAAGGACGTCTAAGTGTCTGGTCCAAGGACACAGGTGTTCCATAGGATCTATTTAACCACTCACAAAGATATCTGTGAGTGTTAATTTCGCAAAGCAGGAGGTCTGAGGGTTCTAACATGGCTAAGGATCAGTTTAACCACTTTGAAGGATGTCGTAATGTTAATATCCCCCAAGTGTCTGGTCGGAGGACTCAGGTACGCCGTAGGTTCTGTTTAAGCACTTAAAGATATATCGGTGTGTGTTAATTTGCCTAAAGTAGGAGGTCTGAGGGTCCCGATGTAGCTAAGGTTCTATTTAACCACTTAGAATGATGTTGTAGTGTTAATTTTTCCCAAGTGTCTGGTCCAAGGACTCAAGTACGCCTTAGGTTCTATTTAAGCACTTAGAAAGATATCGGTGTTTGTTAATTTCTCCAAAGTAGGAGGTCTGAGGGACCCAACGTAGCTAAGGTTCTGTTTAACCACTAAGAAGGGTGTCCTTCTGTTAATTTCCTCCAAGTGTCTGGTCCGAGGACTCAAGTACGCCTCAGGTTCTGTATAAACACTTACAAAGATATCAGTGTTTGTTAACTTTCCCACAGCAGGTGGTATGAGGGACTCGATGTAGCTAAGGTTCTATTTAACCACTTCGAAGTATGTCGTTTTATTAATTTCCCCTAAGTGTCTAGTCCGAGGACTCAGGTACACCTTCGGTTTTTTTTAAGCACTTAGAAATATATCGATCGGGGTTAATTTCTTCAAAAGCTGGAGGTCTGAGGGACCCAACGTAGCTATGGTTCTATTTAACCACTTAAATGGATGTCGTAGTGTTAATTTCGCCCAAGTGTCTGGTCCAAGGACTCAGGTACACCTTAGGTTTTATTTAAACACTCATAAAAATATCGGTATGTGTTAGTTTCGAAAAGCAGGATGTCTGAGGTTTCCGACGTAGCTAAGGTTTTGTTTAACCACTTTGAAGGATGTTGTAGTGTTAATTTCCTCCAAGTGTCTGGTCCGAGGACACAGGTATGCCATAGGATCTATTTAACCACTCACAAAGATATCGGTGAGTGTTAATTTCGCAAAGCAGAAGGTCTGAGGATTCCGACGCGGCTAAGGATCAGTTTAACCACTTTGAAGGATGTCGTAGTGTTAATTTCCCCCAAGTGCCTGGTCCGAGGACAAAGGTACGCCTTAGGTTCTGTTTAAGCACTTAGAGATATATCGGTGTATGTTAATTTGCCTAAAGTAGGAGGTCTAAGGGACCCGACGCAGCAAAGGTTCTCTTTAACCACTTAGAATGATTTCGTGGTGTCAATTTTGCCCAAGTTTCTGGTCTGAGGACTCAGGTATGCTTTTGGTTCTATTTAAGCAATTAGAAATATATCGGGGTTTGTTAATGTCTCCAAAGCTGGAGGTCTGAGGGACCCGATGTAGCTAAGGTTCTGTTTAACCACTAAGAAGGATGTCGTCCTTTTAATTTCCCCCATGTGTCTAATCCGAGGACTCAGGTACGCCTTAGGTTTTGTTTAAGCACTCACAAAGATATCAATGTTTGTTAATTTCCCCAAAGCAGGAGGTCTGAGGGACCCGACGTAGTTAAGGTTCTGTTTAACCACTTAGAAGGTAATCATTGTGTTAATTTCCCCCAAGTGTCTGGTCCGAGGACTCAGGTATGCCACAGGTTCTTTTTAGGCACCCGGAAAGATATCAGTGTGTGTTAATTTCCCCAAAGCAGGAGGTCTAAGTGACCCAACGTGGCTAAGATTCTATTTAACCTCTTAGAAGGATATCATAGTGTTAATTTCCCCTAAGTGACATGTCCGAGTACTCAGGTACGCCTTACGTTCTATTTAAGCACTTAGAAAGATATCGGTATGTGTTAATTTTGCAAAGCTGGAGGTCTGAGGGTTCTGACGTAGCTAAGGTTCTGTTTAACCACTTTGAAGGTCGTCGTAGTGTTAATTTCCTCGAACTGCCCAGTCCGAGGACTCAAGTACGCCTTAGGTTTTCTTTAAGCACTTAGAAACTTATCGGTGTATGTTAATTTGAAGAAAGCCAGAAATCTGAGGGACCCGATATAGATAAGATTCTGTTTTAGCACTTTCAACGATTTCGTAGTGTTAATTTCTGCACGTGTCTGGTCCAAGGACTAAGGTACGGCTTAGGTTCTGTTTAAGCACATAGAACGTGTGTGTTCATTTGGCCAAAGTAGAAGGTCTGAGGGACCCGACGCAGCTAAGGGTCTATTCAACGACTTAGAGGGATGTCGTAGTGTTAATTTCCCCCAAGTGTATGGTTCAAGGACTCAATTATGCCTTAGGTTCTGTTTGAGCACTTCGAAAGATATTGGTGTGTGTTAATTTCCCCAGAGCTGGAGTTTTGAGGGACCCGACATAGCTTAGGCTCTGTTTAACCACTTAGAAGGATGTCGTTGTGTTAATTTACCCTAAGCGTCTGGTCTGAAGACCCAAGTATGCCCTAGGCTTTCTTTAAACACTTAGAAAGATATCGGTGTGTGTTAATTTGCCCAAAGCAGGAGGTCTGAGGGACCCGACGTAGCTAAGGTTTTGTTTAACCACTTTGAAGGATGTCGTAGTGTCAATTTCCCCCAAGTGTCTCGTTCGACGACTCAGGTACGCCTCAGGTTCTATTAAAGCACTTGGAAAGATATCGATGTGCGTTAATTTCCCCAAAGCAGGAGGTCTGAAGGGCCCGACGTAGCTAAGGTCCTTTTTAACCGCTTAAAAGGATGTCGTAGTGTTAATTTCCCCCAAGTGTCTGGTCCGAGGACTCAGGTACACCTTAGGTTCTATTTAAGCACTTGGAAAGATATCCGTGTGTGTTAATTTCACAAAGCAGGCGGTCTGAGGGTTCCGACGTAGCTAAGGTTCTGTTTAACCACTTTGAAGGATGTCGTAGTGTTAATTTCCCCCAAGTGTCTGGTCCTAGGACTCAAGTACGCCATAGGTTATTTTTAAGCACTCAGAAACATATCGGTGTGTGTTAATTTCGAAAAGCAGGAGGTCTGAGGTTTCCAACGTTGCTAAGGATCAGTTTAACCACTTTAAAGGATGTCGTAGTGTTAATTTCCCCCAAGTGTCAGGTCCAAGGACCGAGGTATGCCTTAGGTTCTGTTTAAGGACTTAGACATATATCGGTGTGTGTTAATTTGCCCAAAGCAGGAGGTCTGAGGGACCCAACGCAGCAAAAGTTCTGTTTAACCACTTAGAATGATGAGGTGGTGACAATTTTTTCCAAATTTGTGGTCCGAGGACTCAGGTACGCCATAGGTTCTATTTAAGCACTTAGAAAGATATCGGTGTTTGTTAATTTCTCCAAAGCAGGAGGACTGAGGGACCCGATGTAGCTAAGGTTTTGTTTAACCACTTTCAAGGATGTCGTAGTGTTAATTTCCCCCAAGTGTCTGGTCCGAGAACTCAGTTACGCCTCAGGTTCTATTTAAGCACTTGGAAAGATAACGGTGTGTGTTAATTTCCCCAAAGCAGGAGGTCTGAGGGACCCGACGTAGCTAAGGCTCTGTTTAACCACTTAAAAAGATGTCGTAGTGTTAATTTCCCCCAAGTGTCTGGTCCAAGGACTCAGGTACTCCTTAGGTTCTGTATATGCACTTACAAAGATATCGGTGTTTGTTAACTTCCCCAAAGCAGGAGGTATGAGGGACCTAACGTAGCTAAGGTTTTGTTTAACCACTTCGAAGTATGTCGTTTTATTAATCTCCCCCAAATGTCTGGTCTGAGGACTCAGGTACACCTTCGGTTTCATTTAAGCACCTAGAAAGATATCGATTAGGGTTAATTTCTTCAAAAGCTGGAGGTCTGAGGGACCCAACGTAGCTATGGTTCTGTTTAACCACTTAAAAGGATGTCTTAGTGTTAATTTCGCCCAAGTGTCTGGTCCGAGGACTCAGGTACGCCTTAGGTTCTATTTAAACACTCATAAAAATATCGATATGTGTTAGTTTCGAAAAGCAGGATGTCTGAGGTTTCCGACGTACCTAAGGTTCTATTTAACCACTTTGAAGGATGTCGTAGTGTTAATTTCCTCCAAGAGTCTGGTCTGAGGACACAGGTACGCCGTAGGATCTATTTAACCGCTCACAAAGATATCGGTGAGTGTTAATTTTGCAAAGCAGGAGGTCTGAGGGTTCCGACACAGCTAAGGATCTGTTTAACCACTTTGAAGGATGTCGTAGTGTTAACTTCCCCAAAGTGTCTGGTCCGAGGACACAGGTATGCCTTAGGTTCTGTTTAAGCACTTAGAGATATATCGGTGTGTGTTAATTTGCCCAAAGCAGGAGGTCTGAGGGACCCGATGTAGCTAAGGTTCTGTTTAACCGCTTAGAATGATGTTGTGGTATCAATTTTGCCCAAGTGTCTGGTCCGAGGACTCAGTTATGCTTTAGGTTCTATTTAAGCAATTAGAAAGATATCGGTGTTTGTTATTGTCTCCAAAGCAGGGGGTTTGAGGGACCCGATGTAGCTAAGGTTCTGTTTAACCACTAAGAAGGATGTCATCGTGTTAATTTCCCCCAAGTTTCTGGTCCGAGGACTCAGGTACACCTCAGGTTCTGTTTAAGCACTGGGAAGGATATCGGTGCGTGTTCGTTTCCCCAAAGCAGGAGGTCTGAGGGACCCGACATAGCTAAGATTCTATTTAACCACTTAGAATGATGTCGTAGGGTTAATTTCCCCAAAGTGTCTAGTCCGAGGACTGAGGTATGCCTTTGGTTTTGTTTAAGCACTTAGAAAGATATCGATTTGTTAATTTCCCTAAAGCAGGAGGTCTGAGGGACTCGACGTAGCTAAGGTTCTGTTTAACCATTTTGAAGGGTGTTGTAGTGTTAATTTCCCCCAAGTGTCAAGTCCGAGGACTCAGGTACGTCTTTGGTTTTGTTTAAGCACTTAGGAAGATATCGGTTTGCGTTAATTTCTCCAAAAGCTGGAGGTCTGAGGGACCCAACTTAGCTATGGTTCTGTTTAACCACTTAGAAGGATGTCATACTGTTAATTTCCCCCAAGTGTTTGGTCTGAGGACTTAGGTACACCTTAGGTTTTGTTTAAACACTTAGAAAGATATCGGTGTGTGCTAATTTGCCCAAAGCAGGAGGTCTGAGAGACCCGACGTAGCTAAGGTTCTGTTTAACCACTTAGAATGATGTCGTAGTGTTAATTTTCCACAAGTGTCTGGTCTGAGGACTCAGGTACGCCTTAGGTTCTATTTAAGCACTTAGAAAGATATCGGTGTGTGCTAATTTGCCCAAAGTAGGAGGTCTGAGAGACCCGACGCAGCTAAGGTTTTGTTTAACCACTTAGAATGATGTCATAGTGTTAATTTTCCCCAAGTGTCTGGTCCGAGGACTCAGGTATGCCACAGGTTCTTTTTAGGCACTTGGAAAGATATCAGTGTGTGTTAATTTCTCCAAAGCAAGAGGTCTAAGTGACCCAACGTGGCTAAGATTCTATTTAACCTCTTAGAAGGATGTCATGGTGTTAATTTCCCCCAAGTGTCATGTCCAAGGACTCAGGTATGCCTTACGTTCTATTTAAGCACTCAAAAAGATATCGGTATGTGTTAATTTTGCAAAGCTAGAGGTCTGAGGGTTCCGACGTAGCTAAGGTTCTGTTTCACCACTTTGAAAGACATCGTAGTGTTAATTTCCCCGAACTGCCCAGTCCGAGGACTCAGGTACGCCTTAGGTTTTCTTTAAGCACTTAGAAACTTATCGGTGTATGTTAATTTGAAGAAAGCCAAAGGTTTGAGGGACCCGACATAGCTAAGATTATGTTTAAGCACTTTCAACGATTTCGTAGTGTTAATTTCCGCATGTGTACGGTCCAAGGACTAAGGTACGGCTTAGGTTCTGTTTAAACACATAGAAAGTGTCTGTTCATTTCGGCAAAGTAGAAGGTCTGAGGGACCTGACACAGCTAATGGTCTGTTCAACGACTTAAAGCGATGTCGTAGTGTTAATTTCCCCCAAGTGTATTCTCCGAGGACTCAAGTATGCCTTAGGTTCAGTTTGAGCACTTTGAAAGATATTGGTGTGTGTTAATTTCCCCAGAGCAGGAGTTTTGAGGGACCCGACGTAGCTAAGGCTCCGTTTAACCACTTAGAAGGATGTCGTAGTGTTAATTTCCCCTAAGTGTCTGGTCTGAGGACCCAAGTATGCCATAGGTTTTCTTTAAACACTTAGAAAGATATCGGTGTGTGTTAATTTGCCCAAAGCTGGAGGTATGAGGGACCCGACGTAGCCAAGGTTTTGTTTAACCATTTTGAAGGATGTCATAGTGTCAATTTCCCCCAAGTGTCTCGTCCGAGGACTCAGGTACGCCTCAAATTCTATTTAAGCACTTGGAAAGATATCGGTGTGTGTTAATTTCACCAAAGCAGGAGGTCTGAGGGGCCCGACATGGCCAAGGTTCTTTTTAACCACTTAAAAGGATGTCGTAGTGTTAATTTTCCCCAAGTGTTTGGTCCGAGGACTCAGGTACACCTTAGGTTCTATTTAAGCACTTGGAAAGATATCGGTGTGTGTTAATTTCACAAAGCAGGCGGTCTGAGGGTTCCGACGTAGCTAAGGTTCTGTTTAACCACTTTGAAGGATGTCGTAGTGTTAATTTCCCCCAAGTGTCAGGTCCAAGGACTCAGGTACGCCTTAGGTTCGGTTGAAGCACTTAGAGATATATCGGTGTGTGTTAATTTGCTCAAAGCAGGAGGTCTTGGGACTCGACGCAGCAAAGGTTCTATTTAACCACTTAGAATGATGTCGTGGTGACAATTTTGACCAAATGTCTAGTCCGTGGACGCAGGTACGCCTTAGGTTCTATTTATGCGCTTGGAAAGATATCGGTGTTTGTTAATTTCCCCAAAGCATGAGGTCTAAGACGCCCATCGTGGCTAAGGTTCTGTTTAACCACTTAGAAGGATGTCGTAGTGTGAATTTCCCCCAAGTTTCTGGTCCAAGGATTCAAGTACGCCTTAGGTTCTGTTTGACTACTTGAAGAGATATCAGTGTGTGTTAATTTCCCCAAAGCAGAAGGTCTGAATGACCCGACGCAAATAAGTTCCTATTTAACCTCTTAGAAGGATGTCGTAGTGTTAATTTCTCCCAAGTGTCTGATCCCCGGACCCAGGTACAGCTTCAGTTTTGTTTGAGCACATAGAACGACATCAGTTTGTGCTAATTTCTCCAAAAGCTGGAGGTCTGAGGGAACCAACGTAGCTATGGTTCTGTTTAACAACCTAGATGGATGTCGTAGTGTTAATGTCCCCTAAGTGTCAGGTCCAAGGACTTAGGTACGTCTTAGGTTCTATTTAAGCACTTGGAAAGATATCGGCGTGTGTTAATTTCCCCAAAGCAGGAGGCCTGACAGACCCGACGTCGCTAAGGTTCTGTTTAACCACTTAAAAGGATTTCGTTGTATTAATTTTCCCCATGTGTCTGGTCCGAGGACTCAAGTACGCCTTAGGTTCTGTTTAAGCACTTGGAAAGATATCGGTGTGTGTTAATTTGCCCAAAGCAGGAGGTCTAAGTGACCCGACGTAGCTAAGATTCCATTTAACCTCTTAGGTGGTTGTCGTAGTGTTAATTTCCCCCAAGTGTCTAGTCCGAGGACTTAGGTACGCCTTAGGTTCTATTTAAACACTCATAAAGATATCGGTGTGTGTTAATTTCGCAAAGCAGGAGGTCTGAGGGTTCCGACGTAGCTAAGGTTTTGTTTAACCACTTTGAAGGATGTCATAGTGTTAATTTCCCCCAAGTGTCTAGTCCTAGGACTCAAGTACGCCACAGGTTCTGTTTAAGCACTCAGGAAGATATCGGTGTGTGTTAATTTCTACAAGCAGGATGTCTGAGGTTTCCAACATAGCTAAGGATCAGTTTAACCACTTTGAAGGATGTCGTTGTGTTAATTTCCCCCAAGTGTCTGGTCCGAGGACTCAGGTACACCTTAGGTTTTGTTTAGGCACTTAGAGATATATCGGTGTGTGTTAATTTGCCCAAAGCAGGAGGTCTGAGGGACCCAACGCAACAAAGGTTCTATTTTACCACTTAGAATGATGTAGTGGTGTCAATTTTGCCCAAGTGTCTGGTCCGAGGACTCAGGTATGTATTAGGTTCTATTTAAGCAGTTAGAAAGATATCGGTGTTTGTCAATGTCTCCAAAGCAGGAGGTCTGTGGGATCCGACGTAGCTAAGGTTCTGTTTAACCACTAAGAAGGATGTCGTTGTGTTAATTTCCCCCAAGTGTCTGGTCCGAGGACTCAGGTATGCCTTAGGTTCTGTTTAAGCACTTACAAAGATATCGGTGTTTGTTAATTTCCCTAAAGCAGGAGGTCTGAAGGACCCGACGTAGTTAACATTCTGTATAACCGCTTAGAAGGTAATCGTTGTGTTAATTTCCCCCAAGTGTCTGGTCCGAGGACTTAGGTACACCTCAGGTTCTGTTTAAGCACTTGGAAAGATATTGGTGTGTGTTAATTTCCCCAAAGCAGGAGGTCTAAGTGACCCGACGTAGCTAAGATTCTATTTAACCTCTTAGAAGGATGTCGTAGTGTTAATTTCCCCCAAGTGTCTAGTCCGTGGACTTAGGTATGCCTTACGTTCTATTTAAGCACTCAAAAAGATATCGGTATGTGTTAATTTTGCAAAGCGGGAGGTCTGAGGGTTGCGACATAGTTAAGTTTCTGTTTAACCACTTTGAAGGACGTCGTAGTGTTAACTTCCCCGAACTGCCCGGTCTGAGGACTTAGGTACGCCTTAGGTTCTATTTAAACACTCATAAAGATATCGGTGTGTGTTAATTTCGCAAAGCAGGAGGTCTGAGGGTTCCGACGTAGCTAAGGTTTTGTTTAACCACTTTGAAGGATGTCATAGTGTTAATTTCCCCCAAGTGTCTAGTCCTAGGACTCAAGTACGCCACAGGTTCTGTTTAAGCACTCAGGAAGATATCGGTGTGTGTTAATTTCTACAAGCAGGATGTCTGAGGTTTCCAACATAGCTAAGGATCAGTTTAACCACTTTGAAGGATGTCGTTGTGTTAATTTCCCCCAAGTGTCTGGTCCGAGGACTCAGGTACACCTTAGGTTTTGTTTAGGCACTTAGAGATATATCGGTGTGTGTTAATTTGCCCAAAGCAGGAGGTCTGAGGGACCCAACGCAACAAAGGTTCTATTTTACCACTTAGAATGATGTAGTGGTGTCAATTTTGCCCAAGTGTCTGGTCCGAGGACTCAGGTATGTATTAGGTTCTATTTAAGCAGTTAGAAAGATATCGGTGTTTGTCAATGTCTCCAAAGCAGGAGGTCTGTGGGATCCGACGTAGCTAAGGTTCTGTTTAACCACTAAGAAGGATGTCGTTGTGTTAATTTCCCCCAAGTGTCTGGTCCGAGGACTCAGGTATGCCTTAGGTTCTGTTTAAGCACTTACAAAGATATCGGTGTTTGTTAATTTCCCTAAAGCAGGAGGTCTGAAGGACCCGACGTAGTTAACATTCTGTATAACCGCTTAGAAGGTAATCGTTGTGTTAATTTCCCCCAAGTGTCTGGTCCGAGGACTTAGGTACACCTCAGGTTCTGTTTAAGCACTTGGAAAGATATTGGTGTGTGTTAATTTCCCCAAAGCAGGAGGTCTAAGTGACCCGACGTAGCTAAGATTCTATTTAACCTCTTAGAAGGATGTCGTAGTGTTAATTTCCCCCAAGTGTCTAGTCCGTGGACTTAGGTATGCCTTACGTTCTATTTAAGCACTCAAAAAGATATCGGTATGTGTTAATTTTGCAAAGCGGGAGGTCTGAGGGTTGCGACATAGTTAAGTTTCTGTTTAACCACTTTGAAGGACGTCGTAGTGTTAACTTCCCCGAACTGCCCGGTCTGAGGACTTAGGTACGCCTTAGGTTCTATTTAAACACTCATAAAGATATCGGTGTGTGTTAATTTCGCAAAGCAGGAGGTCTGAGGGTTCCGACGTAGCTAAGGTTTTGTTTAACCACTTTGAAGGATGTCATAGTGTTAATTTCCCCCAAGTGTCTAGTCCTAGGACTCAAGTACGCCACAGGTTCTGTTTAAGCACTCAGGAAGATATCGGTGTGTGTTAATTTCTACAAGCAGGATGTCTGAGGTTTCCAACATAGCTAAGGATCAGTTTAACCACTTTGAAGGATGTCGTTGTGTTAATTTCCCCCAAGTGTCTGGTCCGAGGACTCAGGTACACCTTAGGTTTTGTTTAGGCACTTAGAGATATATCGGTGTGTGTTAATTTGCCCAAAGCAGGAGGTCTGAGGGACCCAACGCAACAAAGGTTCTATTTTACCACTTAGAATGATGTAGTGGTGTCAATTTTGCCCAAGTGTCTGGTCCGAGGACTCAGGTATGTATTAGGTTCTATTTAAGCAGTTAGAAAGATATCGGTGTTTGTCAATGTCTCCAAAGCAGGAGGTCTGTGGGATCCGACGTAGCTAAGGTTCTGTTTAACCACTAAGAAGGATGTCGTTGTGTTAATTTCCCCCAAGTGTCTGGTCCGAGGACTCAGGTATGCCTTAGGTTCTGTTTAAGCACTTACAAAGATATCGGTGTTTGTTAATTTCCCTAAAGCAGGAGGTCTGAAGGACCCGACGTAGTTAACATTCTGTATAACCGCTTAGAAGGTAATCGTTGTGTTAATTTCCCCCAAGTGTCTGGTCCGAGGACTTAGGTACACCTCAGGTTCTGTTTAAGCACTTGGAAAGATATTGGTGTGTGTTAATTTCCCCAAAGCAGGAGGTCTAAGTGACCCGACGTAGCTAAGATTCTATTTAACCTCTTAGAAGGATGTCGTAGTGTTAATTTCCCCCAAGTGTCTAGTCCGTGGACTTAGGTATGCCTTACATTCTATTTAAGCCCTCAAAAAGATATCGGTATGTGTTAATTTTGCAAAGCGGGAGGTCTGAGGGTTGCGACATAGTTAAGTTTCTGTTTAACCACTTTGAAGGACGTCGTAGTGTTAATTTCCCCGAACTGCCCGGTCCGAGGACTCAGGTACGCCATAGGTTTTCTTTAAGCACTTAGAAACTTATCGATGTATGTTAATTTGAAGAAAGTCGGAGATCTGAAGGACCCGACATAGCTAAGATTCTGTTTAAGCACTTACAACGATGTCGTAATGTTAATTTTCCAATGTGTCCGGTCCAAGGATTAAGGTACGGCTTAGGTTCTGTTTAAGCACATAGAAGGTGTTTGTTAATTTTGTCAAAGTAGAAGGTCTGAGGGACCCGGTGTAGCTAAGGGTTTGTTCAACAACGTAGAGGGATGTCGTAGTGTTAGTTTCCCCCAAGTGTATGGTCTGAGGACTCAAGTATGCCATAGGTTCTGTTTGAGCACTTCGAATGATATTGGTGTGTGTTAATTTCCCCAGAGCCAAAGTTCTGAGGGATCCGACGTAGCTAAGGTTTTGTTTAACCACTTAAAAGGATGTCGTAGTGTTAATTTCCCTTAAGTGTCTGGTCTGAGGACCCAAGTATGCCTTAGGTTTTGTTTAAACACTTAGAAAGATATCGGTGTGTGTTAATTTACCCAAAGCAGGAGGTCTGAGGGACCCGATATAGCTAAGGTTTTGTTTAACCACTTTGAAGGATGTCGTAGTGTTAATTTCCCCCAAGTGTTTCGTCCGAGGACTCAGGTACGCCTCAGGTTCTGTTTAAGCACTTGGAAAGATATCGGTGTGTGTTAATTTCCCCAAAGCAGGAGGTCTGAGGGGCCCGACGTAGCTAAGGTTCTTTTTAACCACTTAAAAGGATGTTGTAGTGTCTGGTCCGAGGACTCAGGTACTCCTTAGGTTCTATTTAAGCACTTGGAAAGATTTCGGTGTGTGTTAATTTGGCAAAGCAGGCGGTCTGAAGGTTCCGACGTAGCTAAGGTTCTGTTTAACCACTTTGAAGGATGTCGTAGTGTTAATTTCCCCTAAGTGTCTGGTCCTCGGACTCAAGTACGCCTTAGGTTCTATTTAAACACTCAGAAGCATATCGATGTGTGTTAATTTCGAAAAGCAGGAGGTTTGAGGTTTCCTACGTAGCTAAGGATCAGTTTAACCACTTTGAAGGATGTCGTAGTATTAATTTCCCCCAAGTCTGTTGTCCGAGGACTTAGGTACGCCATAGGTTCTGTTTAAGCACTTCGAGAAATATCAGTGTGTGTTAATTTGCCCAAAGCAGGAGGTCTGAGGGACCCGACACAGCAAAGGTTCTGTTTAACCACTTAGAATGATGTCATGTTGACAATTTTGCCCAAATGTCTGGTCCGAAGACTCAGGTACGCCTTAGGTTCTATTTAAGCATTTAGAAAGATATCGGTGTTTGTTAATTTCTCCAAAGTAGGAGGTTTGAGGGACCGGACGTAGCTAAGGTCTTATTTAACCGTTTTGAAGGATGTCGTAGTGTTAATTACCCCCAAGTGTCTGGTCCGAGAACTCAGTTACGCCTCAGGTTCTATTTAAGCACTTGGAAAGATATCGGTGTCTATTAATTTCCCCAAAGCAGGAGGTATGAGGGACCCGACGTAGCTAAGGTTCTGTTTAACAACTTAGAAAAATGCGGTAGTGTTAATTTCCCCCAAGTGTCTGGTTTGAGGACTTAGGTACGCCTTAGGTTCTATTTAAGCAATTGGAAAGATATCGGTGTGTGTTAATTTCCCCAAAGCAAGAGGTCTAAGTGACCCGACATAGCTAAGATTCCATTTAACCTCTTAGAAGGATGTCATAGTGTTAATTTCACCCATGTGTCTGGTCCGAGGACTCAGGTACGCCTTAGGTTCTATTTAAGCACATAGAAAGATATCGGTATGTGTTAATTTTGCAAAGCAGGAGGTCTGAGGGTTCCGACGTAGCTAAGGTTCTGTTTAACCACTTTGAAGGACGTCGTAGTGTTAATTTCCCCGAACTGCCCGATCCGAGGACTCAAGTATGCCTTAGGTTTTCTTTGAGCTCTTAGAAACTTATCAGTGTATGTTAATTTGAAGAAAGCCGGAGGTCTGAGGGACCCGACATAGCAAAGATTCTGTTTAAGCACTTACAATGATGTCGTAGTGTTAATTTCGAAAAGCAGGAGGTCTGAGGTTTCCTACGTAGCTAAGGATCAGTTTAACCACTTTGAAGGATGTCATAGTGTTAATTTCCCCCAAGTGTCTGTTCTGAGGACTCAGGTACGCCTTAGGTTCTGTTTAAGCACTTAGAAAGATATCGGTATGTGTTAATTTCCCCAAGCAGGAGATATGGGGGACCCTACGTAACTAAGGTTCTGTTTAACCATTTAGAAAAATGTCGTAGTGTTAATTTCCCCCAATTGTCTAGTCTGAGGACTCAGGTACGCCTTTGGTTCTGTTTATCCATTTAGAAAGATATCGGTGTGTGTTAATTTCCCCAAAGCAGGAGGTCTGAGGGACTCGACATAGCTAAGTTTCTGTTTAACCTTTTGGAAGGATTAGAAGTTATCAATATTGAAATTTCAAATAGTTTAAAATACACTATGAACGTTTAGACCCCCAAATTAAAATTTCCAATTCAAGCTTTATGACAAACACAAAGTGTGCGGAAAATGAACAGAGGCTATAAATAGAATTGATAAACAATCTAAGCCTATTTAAAATCACATCCACAGCAGAAAATAAAAGGCAATGATAAGGGAAGAGAGATGCAAACACAAGGACAACACAACGATGTGTTATCGAAGAGGAAACTGAAGCTTTCGGCGTAAAACCTCTCCGCCGCCCTCCAAGCGGTAATTAATCCACTAGAAAATGTATTTGGGATACATGAACAGTAATAGACCCTTCAAGCCTAATCTACCCAATGTACCTAAGCCCTCCAAGCTTCTTGCTCCAACGATGTTACGCCGAACCTATTTCTTTTCTAGCTTCCCGGATTCCGCTATTTGACCATAGCATCAACCAATGTGAAATTGGTTCCTTCCTAACTGCTTCCCAAAGCACCAAACAGCCCTCTCACATAAATGGATATGGTGAGAAAAGGTTTTGGTAATGAGTCTCTCAAGAATTTGACAATGAGAGGAAGAGAGTAGAGGAATTTGAAGAGTCTCTTAGGTAAAGATTATGGATGAGTCAACCTTGTTTTCTCTAGGGTTTCTCTCTCAAAATTCTCTCTGGAAGCTCTCTCTAAATCGTGGGTATAAGGGTATATATATAGTAGGATGATAAGGAATGTGAAATGTCAAATTTTCCCAAACAGGGTGTTCTGGCGACTTGATCTCGCGACTGGGTTGAGTAGCGAGTTCAAGCCACGAGCAAACGGCCTGGCCAGCCTAGGACTTTTGTCCTGTAGTACAACAGCTGGCGCTACACTTCAGCTTCTGGCACGCTTGGCATGTGTGCATCATTCTGGCGGCTTGCAGCCGCGAGCCACCCGCGAGATCCAGCCGCGAGTCCCTGCTTCTTTGCACACACTTGAGCAATTCTTCATACTCTCTCACACACTACCCTTACATGATTCCCACCTAAATACAGGGTTACTAATTGCTAAAATACAAGCAAATTTGGCACAAAATAAAGCCAACAAGATGGTTGATTAAATTCAACCTTACAAAAATATACCTTCCTGAACTAGCCCCACAGTGGGCGAGATTAGAAGGTATCAATATATACCTTCCAGAACTAGCCCCACGATGGAGCCCCTCTGATTTGCTACATCATCAACATATACTTTCAGGATAAAGGTTCTTTCAAGGAGATTTATTGAACTCAGCCACCAGATTCGCAGGGATTTGGCCCATGGCTAAGGTACGAGGCATGTACTCAATGTCAAAAGCCCCTAGAACTGTGATCCTACCATCCTTAACTGTTGAACTCACTGATGCACCAGTACTCCCCACAGACGGTGCCAATTGTAGGGTCACAATTTTCGGCCCAGGCTCAAATTATATGGGGTCTTGGTCCTATGAGCCCAATACAATGAATTTGTGGAGAGTGAGTTAAAGAACTGGGCCCAAATGAATTGGACAACGAATAATATAGATGTGAAAGATGATTAAGCATGAACAAGCAGCATATAGCTGAATGAATTCACTATCCGAGGACACAAGTGTTCATGTCCGAGGAGGCATTCGTTCATATAAATTGCCTAAACAGAATACAAATGCTATTTAGATTACTCCAGATTTCTTTCTTTTCTCTTCCTTCTCCCTTTTCTCTGGGGTCTCTACCCTTATTTATACTATATCTCTTCCTTTATCTTTACCCTACACGTGGATAGCTGATGGTTTATGCTGATACTTGTCCCATCAATCCCCTTTAGAAGTCTTCTAGAGTAGTTGAAAGGCTGAAAAGCATGGTTCAGTAAGCTGCAGTGCCTTTAGTGCGGTAGCAGCTTTCTCCTAGATATTTTTAGGCATTCCTTTGTCCTGTTCCTTCTTAATACTTATCCTGTTCCGCGGAATGGTCCGGAGTATCGCTCTTAATGGCAGACCATCCCTTTTCTCTTCGACATTGCCTAGCCGAGGAGGGGTTCTTTCTTGAACCACTCCCTAAATGATTCCAATTGGATTCCATTCCTTCACTTACTAACGCAGAGCCTTTCGGAAGTGTTTTTTTTCTTGTCCTCGGGCTATCTCAAGTCCTCAGATTGGGCCCTTGGTCTATCATATGCACAGATTCGGGTTGTTTGGCCTTTTCCCCCCATACTAACAATACCCCAATCAACCAAAAAAAAGAAAAAAAAAAAACCTTCATCTCCATAAAATCATTCAACAATGACCCAAACATTTACACCAAAAAAATTTTCCATACCGATGAAAAATAATGCCCAAACACCTACACCAAAAATTTCATACCTATAAAAAGTGAGCTTGCCCAATTTTGTCTACACATCAATTTCCCATAATCAATAAAAAAATTTCCAACAATGTCCACAATCATATGCAACACAAAACTCAACCAATGACCAACATTGTCCAAACTTGACAATACCAAACAACTCAACAGTTCAAAAAAGCCCCAAAAAATCAACATGTCCACACAATAATTTCTATCCAAATCATATAACATCCAAAAACTCCTACAAGAGAAAATGACAACAAATAAAGGGCAATGTCTCATCATAAATTTCCCAAAAAATACAAGAAATCAACAAATTTACCAACAAAAAAAAAAAATGAGCTCACCCTGAAATCTTTGTTGGATGGGTGTGGAACATGAGTGCTTGGGTTTTGAAGTAGTCCCTCTTCATCATTCCATTCTATTGATAGGTGATACTTCTTCCCATTAAATGTAAGAAAGTAAGGTGGTCCAGGAGTAAATGCCATGGAAGTGGGGGGAAGAAAAAATGGAAATGGGTTTCAAAAATGGGTTTTTCAAAGAGGCTCAAAAACTCAAAGATCTAAAGAAATATTCAAGGGAATGATAGAAATCAAGTTTAGAAGCTTGGAGAAGTGATTTATTAAACAAGAAATGGTGTGGGAAAAGAGAAAATGCAAGAAGAATGGAGTTTGGAATAGTAATAATGGAGGAAGAGGAAGAAAGAAGAAGAAGAAGAAAGAAAGAAAAAAAAGATGATGAAGCAAAAAAAATAGAAGGGGGCCAAAATTTTGTCACCCCATTGTCCCTTTTTACTTGAGTTGCTGACTGAGTTGACTCGTTCAAACTTGAGTTAACTCATCAAAAAAAAAAAGTTAAAAAAATAATGAAATGAAAAAAAAAAATGAATGACAAAAAAAAGTGAATGAAATGAAAAAATTGGAAAAAAAAATTAAGAAAAAATGGTCCTTAAAATTTTAAAAATTGTTTTCAAAATCTATGGCATTAATTTTTTTGAAAAAAGAAAGAAGAGAGAAGGAAAAAAAAAAAAAAAGAATTCCACAAGGGTAAAATTGATTATCTTCAATGAAACAAAAAGGAATGGAAAATTCCCTAAATTGAGTAGATAAAGTCTCAATCATCAAAATTATAATTTGATTTTTTTTTTTTTTTTTTTTTTTTTTTTACAGATTTTCAAGTTGAGCGGATAAGTTCTTATTCTTATTTTAGACTGGGTGAACAAAGTTCTCAGTCTATTTCCAAATCAGGCGAATACAATTCCTAGTCGCCTCATTCCAAGTTAGATTGGGCGAATAGAGTTCTTAGTCTACTTCCAGATCGGAAAAATACAATTCCTGGTCACCTTACTCCAGATTAGGCGAATAGAGTTCTCAGTCGGCTTCTAGATTGGGTGAATACAGTTCTCAGTTACCTCATTTTAGATCGGGTGAATATAGTTCTTGGTCACCTCATTCCAAGTTACATTGGTTGAATAAAGTTCTTAGTGTACTTCCAAATCGAGTGAATACAGTTCCTGGTCATCTGGTTCCAGATTGGGTAAATACAATTCTTGGTCACCTCATTCCAAGTTAGATCGGGTGAATAGAGTTCTCAATCTACTTTCAAATCAGGCGAATACAATTCCTGGTCACCTTACTCTAGATTGGGCGAATAGAGTTCTTAACCATTCCAAGTTAGATTGGACAAATAGAGTTCTCAGTCTACTTCCAGATCGGACAAATACAATTCCTAGTTTCCTTACTTCAGATTGGGTGAATAAATTTCTCAGTCTACTTCCAGATTGGGTGAATGCAGTTCCTGGTCATCTCATTCCAAGTTAGATTAGGTGAATAGAGTTTTCAATCTACTTCCAAATAAGGTGAATACAATTCCTAGTCACCTTACTCCAAATTGGGCAAATAGAGTTCTCATCCATTCCAAGTTAGATTGGGCTAATAGAGTTCTTAGTCTACTTCCAAATCAAGCGAATACAGTTCCTAGTTACCTTACTTCAAATTAGGCGAATAAAGTTCTCAATCGGCTTCCAAATCAGGCGAATACAATTCTTGATTACCTCATTTCAAATCGAGTGAATACAGTTCTCGATTACCTCATCGGCATTCAAGATTTTATCCAAGTTTACCAATTATCAAGTAGATTAGATGTCCATAGTTCTCATTTTTTGTAAAACAATAAAACACTAGTTCTATGTCCCAAGATTCTAGGTTCTAGGGTTAGGAAATCTTTGAAAAATCAACCTCGATTAAATCATGGTTGCTAAAATCAATGTCTTTGTTTTACATTAACATTTGCTTTTCAAGCTCTATTAATGTGAGGCATTTTATAGACACTCAATTTTGCACGTAAAATTAATTTTGGAAGATGAATAAAATAACCTTTTCAAATACCCAAAAATCATAGTTGCATCTCATGCATTAAATCATTCATTGCATATCATAAAAAAAGATCTTGAGATTCTAATGGTTGCGTCGGTATGCCCGATTCCCAAATCGGACCATCGGATTGGAAGATATCACAAGATCCAGTTTTCACGATCTGCATGAATTGTATAAGGGTGAAGTTGATCACGTGTGATTAATTGAAATTAATTCTGATTGGTCAAACAATTAAAATTAATTAAATAATTTGTGTGATTGGTTGTTGGTTTTTATTAGAAATAGGCTTGATTGCATAGGAATAAAATGGATAATCAAATAACAAGGGAATTGTTAATAATTAAGTCTTTTTAGAATATTTATCTATCAAACAATTATTGTTTTAAGGACCTGATTATCAAAATAAAAAGGGAATTATCTTGGAACATGAGTTGAAAATACGTCTAAGTACAATTCCCAACTTAGAAAACTCCTAAAAAAGAGTCTAGATCAAACCAAAGTTGAGAATTGGACTCGGCACTTGAGAGTGCCAATCGGCATATAGCAAGTGCCGATCAGCACTTCCCTAGTGCCGATTGGCACAGCTTCAAGGCCCAGGTCAGAAATTGTTAGATCAAGCTAAAACACATCTATTTCGATTTTTTAGGGATAAGAATTTGACCTAATTCGTATTTGATCCAACCTAGCTTATTTCCTAAGCACCAAACCTCTATAAATAAAGAATTAAAATCAGAAATTAGGACCCCCTTTTCTGACCTCTTTCTCTCCTCTTACATTAAAGAAATTCTGGAAATTTTGCTTTAGGATAATTCTCTGCTTGTGGAATACGTTCATGTAGGTAAGTTTCCATCTTTCTATCTCCATGAAATTCAATTCTCCATGTTGTTTATAACATATTCTTTCTTTTATTTGTGTTGAGATGATGAACATTTGTTTTTGCATATATGTTTTGTTCATATAATTATGTAATGCATATGATTGAATCCTAGATTTGATGCTTTATGTAACTTTATAAAAAATCAGATCTGAAATATTTTCTCAAATCCTCATTGTTTTCTAAAACCAAAAATCAAATCTGAAATATTTTTTCAAAACCCCATGGTTTTCTTAAACTAAAAATCAGACCTGAATTTTATTCCAAAAAATTCATTCTTTTTTACTTTGAAAAAACTAGATCTGAATTTTATTTTAAAAAATTCATTCTTTTACTTTGAAAAATCAGATCTGCGATTTCTTTTGAAAACCATTTTGTTTCCTTTTGGAGATTCATTCTGTTATTTAATTAAGAAATCAGATTTGACAACCCTCTTTTTTAAAAATCTATTCCTTGTAATTATGAAAAAAAGTCATATTTGAATTTTTTTTATCAAAAAATTCATTTGGCTTAATTTGAACTTTCCTTAAAAATTCTTTTCTTACCAATAAAATTTAGATGTGATTTCTTCTTGCATATAAATGCAACAGACCTAGGATTTTGCACATTAACCAACTTTAGATCTAGGAATATTGACACAAAAATTTGCCTATCATCTTTTTAATGGGTATTTAAAAGGTCATTTAATGTCTAGAAGACCAGACTCTGTCTGGGCAAGGTGAGTGCCTAATACCTTCCCATCCTGTAACCTAGCTCTCGAACCTTAGAATCTTAGGTTCGTAAATTTAGTGTCTTATTTTATTTTGGGTAGATTGTAACTAGGAAACAAGGCCTTGTATTTCTTTACTAGATTGTAACTAGGAAACAAAGCCATATAAAATTCTTCCTATCAAGATGTAATTATTTCCAATTAATAAGAAGGTGTATTATTCAAGATATGTTGTAATTTATATATTTTTCCTATTTTACTTATAAACTAAGTGGTGACTCCATATGATCCTGAAAAGGGAAGGTGCCGATGCCTACACCCTTTTCTAAGAGTAACCAAAAAATCCCCGATCTCTCACAAAACCCATACAATCCCATTTCATTATTTGAATTTTGTGTGTGTGTGTGTGTGTGTGTGTTTTTATCATTTTTGTAGATTTATTAGATTGTTGGGTATGCAATTGATTCTTGTGCGGTGACATTGAATAGGATTGGATTATGGGCTATGGATTTTTGTAGTAGTAATTAGAGGTGGAGCCAAGATTTTAGCTCAAGAGGGGCAATATTGAAAGTAAAAAATAATTGTGACAAAATGTGCCACATAGGACAATTATGGCAAAATGTGCATATCTGTGTGTGATACTAGTATTATTGTTTTTCTCTACTACTCACAATAGTTCACTTCAACAACAATAAATCTAAAATTACAATTTTTCTTTACAAAATTTATCGCAATCACTAAATGAGAAATACTATATCCACAATATTTTCACAACAAATCATACGTGACAGATTGTTATTAATTGGAAATAAAAGTAGGCAAAAATACACTTTTGGCCCCTTCATTTTGGGCCAATTCTCGATTTGGGCCCTAAATTGATTTTGCTCCTAAGTCAGTCCCTCATTTCAAAAAATCGATTCTATTTTGGTCCCTGCTATCAACCCAATAACGGAAAAATCAAACGTGGTAGACGGAACACATTGTTGGCATATTAGATGCTGATGTGGCTAATTATGGAGCTGACATGGTCATTAAGAAAATATTTTAAAATACCACGTCAACATATAAATTAATTAAAAATAAAAGAAAAAAATTTTTAACTTCTCAATTTTAATTTTAATTGTAAAAAATAAAAAACAAAGAAAAAACAAAATAAGATAAAATACAATCTAATTAAAAATAGTTATTAAATTTTTTTTCTTTTTTTCTTTTCATTATTTTTGGAAGAACAAAGTAACATGTTCTTCGTGTTCTTTGGGAAAAAACATGAAGAACATGTATGGTTACCCAGAAAATTAAAATAATCAATATTTTCTTTTCTTTTATTGCATTTTCTTAGCAAATAAACATTCAAAAATTCATTCAAAATCCCTATTCTCCACCGAAACCTCCAACAAATCAAACCCATAAAACCAGAAAAATCATCAAATCCACATGAAAAATACAAACCCAGAAATTTAAAATAAACATAGCAATAACAACTCGAAACCCAACCCCGACCCACATCATTGTACTTTGCATTTTCAGTTAATCGCCTCCTCGAATCCAACAAATCTGACCAACCAAAACATTGAAACCCAAAAAATACCTTGCAATCCAAAGCCTAAACCAACAACCAACGATCACCGATCAAACCAACCAACAAACCAATCTTGCAATTCGAAACCCACATGAATAGATTAGACCACCAATCACCACCATTGCTACCGATCAGTCCATCAAGCCACTGCAACCCATGCTAACAACAAACACATCCAACAATCCACCCCCACCCACCACTGGACCAACCACCACTTCACAACCATTGACCCAAGAGAGAGCTCTAGAGATTTTCCCAAATCTACGATCTAAGAGAGAGACTTTTGAGCTTTACAGATTTAGAAAGATGAAAGAGAGAGAGAGGGAGATTTTGATCTGAAAGAGAGAAAGCTTTAGAGATTTCATTTGGGTAAGGAAAACACCAGCTTTCTTACTTGAACTATTATGATTTAGGACTTATTTTTGTTGTTGTTGTGCTTGTTATGAAGGCCACGCAAACTGAGCAAACCCAAATTTATGATCTCTCTCTTCCCTTAACCACCAACCCAATCGGCTCCCTCCAACACAGACTGAGGTCCAATCCACCGACTACAACTCTGTCCACTGCTACTTCTTTATCTTCTCATCGTGGGATGACTCCACCACCACCACTAGTAAGAGAGGAAAAGAGAGAGGGTGAGTTAGAGAGGGAGATTTGAACTTGCTTTTGAAGAGAGAGAGAGAGAGAGAGAGAGAGAGAGAGAGAGAGAGAGAGAGTTACGAATCATTTGTGAGTTTGGATTTTGTTTTGGGTTTGTGGGGGGTTTTCAATTTTTTTTTTTTAAATTTTAATTTTGTGTCTAAAATTTGATATATTTAAATTTTGTGATGTGCTTGTTTGCCAAGAAAGTTCAAGAATATTTGAGAAAGTTGCTATGAATTTTTTTCTCAATCTTTAAAATTGAAAAATATTTTTATTTTTTTAATTAAGAAAATACTGACATGGCTTTTTGAATTCAAAAAATGCTGATGTGGCATTTAAAAAATGTCAAATAAAATATTTCATTATTATTTTATTAGTCATGTCAATATTTAACATGCCAACAATGCACTCCATTTACCACATCTGATTTTTCTATTACTGGGTTGACGGCAGGGACCAAAATAAAATGGATTTTCTGAAATCAAGGACTGGCCTAAGAGCAAAATCAATTTAGAGACCAAATCAAGAATCGGCCCAAAATGTAGGGCCCAAAAGTTTATTTTCACTAAAAAAGTAATGTCTGTGGTAAGTTTAAATTATAATCAATAAAAACTTACTGCCTATAATTTATTGCATAAATATTATGAAAATGTAATAGATGTAGCACTTCTCATCACTAAATTGACAAGTTATAAATGATCAACAATAAAGTAAGTGGTAGGCCAAACAACTTAAAAAAAAAAAATTTGATGGGATAAAATATTGTATGTATAACATTTTTTTTCTAACAAATATGAAATTTATGGTAAAAAAAATGTTGTGTAGGAACTAGGTAGCATTATTTATTGTTGAATTGTGGCAAGAAATGTAAAAATATTAAAAAGGCAAGAAAGAGAAAACTTTGAGTCTCGAGTGGGATCCATTGAACTCTCTTTTAGGGTATGTTTGGTTGGAGGTGAAATAGGGAGGATGGAAAAAAAGGGAGAGAAAAGTGGAGAAATGATGTTTTTAGTAGGTGTTTGGTTGGAAAGGAGGGAGGAAAATAAATTGGTGGGACCCGGGTGTTTTCTCCCTAGACCCACCAAAATGTTTTCTCCCTAAATTGGGGAGAAAACAAGAGAAAAAATGTTTGGATAAAAAACACCCCTATACTATGCTAATGTGCTGGGTAACTTGGGTTTCTTTTTCTTTTTTTTGAGAAACTAGACCAAAAGCCTGGGCATTTTATTCAAAAAACCAAATTAATGAACATCTCTAACCACAAAGGGAACAATATCTTCAGGTAAATCTTCTAACCAAACCTGAAACCCAACACGAGAATTAGCTTTTTTAGCCAACGCATCAGCAACAGAGTTGCATACACGGCTAGTATACGAAAATTCAACATATTGAAAACCAGTTGATTGGAACCGAATATCATCAAGGATGTTCCCATAGCTTGCAAACTGACCCGAACCATTCTTAAGCGCCTTAATGATAGTAATAGAATCCCCTTCGACCACCACTTGAGTCAAGCCAATCTCCAAAGTAAACTGGACTACCCTCTGACATGCCAAAGCCTCCAGCTCTGCCACAGACTGCCTGAAAGGAATAGGCATGGTTAACGCCCCAATCGGATCACCCCTGTGGTCACGAACAATCACTCCTACACCTGCCAAGTTCGAAGCTTGAAAGACCGTAGCATCAAAGTTGATCTTGTAGAAGTTCGGATCAGGAGGTCGCCACCGTTGTATCACCTGAGGATGTGGAGGATTCAGTTGGGTAACTTGGGTTTCTACTGTTCACAATTTCTACAAATTTTTTTTTTTCCTTTCTTGCAATTTCTACAATTTTTTTGATACATGTTTTGTCATTTTCTATACTGTGTCAAATGGTTCTTTTCTTTTCTTTTATAAATTTCCTTCTTTAGTTTTTTTCATCCTTTTCCTTTTTCTTTATTCTCCTTTAGTTTTTTTTTTTTTTTTTGGTCCTTTTCAGCATTGTTTATTTTGTTGGTGCTTTTATTTTTTGTTCATCCTTTTTTTTCCTTATTTGTTACTTTTATTTTTTCATCTACCAAGGGCATTTTTTTTATCTATTAGGGGCATGAAAGTAAATTTATAAAAACTATATTTCCTATCCCTCCATTTTTCTACATTCAAACCAAACACTATGAGGGAAAACTAAAAACTTTTCTATCCTCCCATTTTTCTATTTTCTCCTTATTTTCTATGCTCTCACTTTTTCACTCTTCCAACCAAATGGACTCTTAATTTTAAAATGACGAAAATGTAGTATGTTCTATATGGACATATGGGCTTTGCAAGGGACTTTCTCATTCGTGTGAGGGGTAAAATTAAGATGAAGAAAAATTGAGGGGGGCAAATTGCTTTTAAGCACTAATTGTACAGGTGTTTTGGGAAAGGTTAGAGGGGGTAATTGCCCCCTCTCATCCCCTCTGGCTCCACCAGTGGTAGTAATCATTTTTGGTTTACATGTTCATATTTTTGTTGTGGTTTTTGCAAAAGTTGTTGGGCAAGTTCAATGTTTTTAATGCTTTATTAACGTGAATAGTTTAAGGGTTTGGTTAAGGGTGCTTTAAGTATTTGTTATTGGACTATTTAAAAAAAAAAATTAATACAATTTTCATGAAAAATATAAAAAGTTGTAAAAAAAAGTTAGTAATTTTTTTATTTTCTCATAAAATAGTTTCTAAATTGTTTTTATAAATCAACGCTCTTAAGGCACCTGTTAACTTTTCTTATAAGTTTTTTTTGAGAAGGGACTTTTCTTATAATTTAAATCTTGTTAATCATTTGGTGTATTCAATAGGTGCTGTTATCTTTTAAGATGCAGATATCTTGTAAAATATGCAAAATTTAATTGTTTGGAAAATCTGCATATATCTTTTATTTATTTATTTATTTGTATGGGTTTGAATGGTTTTTGGATCTGATGGTGTTTGTTGGTTTTGAATTTTTGGTTAAAATTTGCAAAGGAAAATCGATTTGCTGCTAGTTCGAATATTATGCGTTTGATTTTCCTATAATTGCGCTTATTGCGTTTCTTCACGTTCATCCCAACTAAAATGAAAAATAAAACATTAAATTTATTATTTTCCTAATTATTTTAAAAAATTTAGAGGTTTTTAAAATTATTTAATTACATAATCCATGTGGCGTAATTTAATTGGATGAATTTGCCTATGGCAAGTTGAGTGAGTGAGTGTCACTTAACAACTAACACTAGTATTTACTATTTACGCTTCGCTAAAGGAAATCAGTAAACTACTGCGGCCCCTCATGGAAGAAATTATTAGGTTATAGAAAGAATGTTGAAATGATTCGCTGGACCAATAAAGCACGTCCACTTACTCAAGTGTGGTAAATGTAAATCCCAATCCCTTATGGCCTGTTTGGAAGTTTAGAGAGGGAGGAGAGTAAAGGGGAGGAGAGTATGGGGAGCAGAGTAGAGGGGAATAGTTATCCTCCACTTTACTTGGATGTTTTTAAAATTAGTAAGGGGGAAGGGAGTAATTAGTTTTTCCTCTTGTTTAGATGTTTTAAAAACTAAGATAGAAAGAAGAGAAAATGATTTAAATAGACAAATTTACCCCTATTTGAAAATGGACTTGCAACATTGATCTATGATTAATTTGTTAGATTAAATAATTATGACTATAGCATGCAATATTTTTTTTGATAATTTTTTTTTTTCTGTTGTGAATTAAATAATCAACATTAGTCTATAATTAAATATTTTTTTTTGCTTTTTTATTATACTAAAAGAAACTATTCTTAATTGATAATAATTAAAATAAGAAAAAAGATATTTGGTTTGTTTGTTTACTGTAAAAATCAACAAAATATAAAATTTTAAGTATTACTTTCATTTATTATTATTTTTAATATTTTTATAAATCTTTTGATTTTAAAAATCAACTACCAAAACTGATATTAACTTTTTTGACCCTCAGATTTAGATATTTGGTACAAACTTGGTCTTGAAAAGGCACAAGAACACGATAACTATGGCAATGCATTTGTTAGCTACTCATTTATTCCTGAAGGTGAAAAAAAAAAAAAAAAAAAACATGACCTTACCGAAATTATATACAATATAGTAATTTACAATAAGTTTAGGAAAATAATAATTTGTAATTTTGTTAATTTAAAAATGATAAATTAGGGAATTCATTTAGTCAATAATTTATCTACTTTACTTTCTTTTCAAATTTTTCCAATTTGGGGGAATTAAAAATGAGAGGTTAGAGGTAGTTGAAGCCCATCCAAACCCCTCCCTTTCTTCCTTAAAAAACTTCCAAACAAGATAATTAAATTACTCTTTCTCTCTCTTTACTCTACCCCCTCCTTTTTCAAACATCCAAACAGAGCATTACTCTTCTTCTTCCATCTAAGTGTGTGTTAGGCAAAAATTATTTTTACTAATTTATTTTACTATTTATTTTATTTTTACAATTATTTATAAGTTCCTTTATACTTTTTTATCTATACTACTATTTAAGGGGCTTCCCCTGTTTGGATTCCTCATTTTTCATGTCTAAAATGCCCTCATCATACCCACTTACAAGTTTTCAACTAACGGGGATAGATATGTAAATTAAAACTCCTACACTTTAAGACCCACAAACTCACGTAAAATTTGCAGTTTCTATCTCACTTTCTATCTCTCATTCTTATTCAAATTGAAGACATTTAGTTTAGCTTTACATCCTCCTTTCTTTTTCTTCAGATTAAAGACATTTATTGTTAGAGGTTCCAACAAATTTTTTGCAAGTTCCTCTTTGTTTTCTTTTCTTTTGTTTATGATTGACTTTCTTTAAGTTCTACTTTTTTTTTTCTTATATGTATCACGTTAACTCTTTCTTTTTTTCTTCTTTTTTTTAAATGTAATTTTGAAATAAATGGTTCCTTCATATACTCTTTTCATGTTGTAGGTATGGTGATCCAAAGATATTGTTAAAGGCTCCAACAAATTTTCAGGTTCTATATTTTGCAAGTTCCTCTTTTTTTTCTTTTCTTTTGTTTATGATTGGCTTTCCTTAAGTTCTACTTCTTTTTTTTGTCTTATATATATCACGTTAACTCTTTTTTTTTCTTCTTTTTTTTAAATGTAATTTTGAAATAAATGGTTCCTTCATATACTCTTTTCATGTTGTAGGTATTGTAATCCAAAGACAAGGCTGCCTTATACTACAAAAGAAGCATTCAAAATCATTCGTGAACAGTTAAGTAGCCTTTGTTTACATTTTATTTAAAAAATTTGAATTGAAATAAAAATAGTTACCACAATACTCCCTAATTAATGATAAAAATATAAGTGACCAATTACTATTTCCTTCTCATTCCTCACTTCACTTCTTTTTTTTTTTCCTTCTTCATATATATATTTTTTCTTTTTAAGATTTTTTTTTTTTTTTTTTACCATCATTGTATATGTTTTTGACGTTAAATTTTTTTATTTAGGTGTAGCAACCTTGAGTTCAACTTTTTTTGTTTTTTTTTTAAATGTATCACGTTAACTATCTTTTTTTTTCTTTTTTCTTTAAATGTAATTTTGAAATGTTGGTGGTGACTGAATTTATATGTTTTTGGCGTTAAATTTTTTTATTTTTTTATTTAGGTATGTAGCAACCTTGAGTTCTACTTTATATATATATATATATGTATCACGTTAATTAACTCTCTTTTAAAAAAAAAAATTTAATTTTGAAATGTTGGTGGTGACTGAATAATTTTAAACGTGAGTAAGGAAAATGAAGTTTAAAAAAATAAAAAATAAAATAAATCTTGATAAAAGAAAAAAGGAAAAAAGAAAAAAGAAAAAAGAGAGAGAGAGAGAGAGAGAATGTGAGGTGAGTTTGCTTTGAAAACTAACAGAAAGTTGTCCTATTTTATAGGGAGTTAGATATGTATATTTATTCTGAACAATTTTAATAGGATTTTCAGGAAAAATTATCTCATCAAAATTTAAATCAAACACAAACTCTAACAAACTTATGCTATTATCTTTAATAACATGCACGCTAACTTTGGTTTGTTGATTAAATTTTTTTATTTTTTTATTTAGGTATGTAGCAACCTTGAGTGCTACTTTCTTTATTTTTTATTTTTTATTTTATACTAGGATTTCTTTTTCAATTAGAAGCTTTTGTGTGTTTATACAAATCCAGTTGATAATATAAAAATTAAAAAAATGATAATGATAAAATAAAATAAAATAAAATAAAATAAGATAATGTAATAGTTTAAAAAAGAAATGTGGGGTAGTGTTTGACACTTTTTTTTTTTTTTTTTAATTTACGTGGGATAGTTTTTCCTTAGTTTATGGGAGGGGTAATTGATTTCTTTCAAACGTGGGTGGGAAGTTTTTTTCTTTAAATTTTTTTTTTATCAACATTGACTATTTAGTAGGGAGTTAATAATTAGTAGGTTTTTTGAAATGTTGGTGGTGATTGAATAATTTTAAACGTGAGTAAGTAAGGAAAGTGAAGTTTAAAAAAATAAATCTTGATAATTAGTGTCTAACACTTTATTTTATACTAGGATTTCTTTTTCAATTAGAAGCTTTTTGTGTGTTTATCCAAATCCAGTTGATAATATAAAAATAAAAAAAATGATAATGTAATAAAAAAAAAAAAAAAAAGAAAGATAATGTAATAGTTTAAAAAAGAAATGTGGGATAGTGTCTGACACTTTTTTTTTTTTATTAACGTGGGATAGTTTTCCTTAGTTTATGGGAGGGGTAATTGTTTTCTTTCAAACGTGGGTGGGAAGTTTTTTTCTTTAAATTTTTTTTTTTATCAACGTTGACTATTTAGTGGGGAGTTAATAATTAGTAGGTTTTTTGAAATGTTGGTGGTGACTAAAAGTGAGGTGAGTTTGCTTTGAAAACGAATAGAAAGTTGTCCTAGTTTGTAGGGAGTTAGATATGTATCTTTATTCTAAACAATTTTAATAGGATTTTTAGAAAAAAAAAAAAAAAAAAAGGATCTCATCAAAATTTAAATCAAACACAAACTCTAACAAACTTATGCTATTATCTTTAATAACACGCACGCTAACTTTGGTTTGTTGATTAAAGTTTTTTCTTTTTTTAATACTTGATTTTACCCTAATTCTTTTATCTCTCTCAGGTTCACCAACACACAAATTTTTTGGATTGCATTGAGGAGTCATTGGAATGGAATATTAGATAAGTTCGGGTGAGAGACTTTACAAGAATTATTATATGTACTAAACCTCACATAAAGTGGTTGTTATCTAAGAAAGTGTTGTAAACAAATTTATTTTGTAATAGAAACTATATTTCTTTTTATACAATTAACGTGTATCTCTTGCCATAAAATTTTCAATTTAAGCTTTTATTTACTTATGTTATGGATGTGTAGTAAATGACTAAATTCTAGGATTAAAAAAACTACATTTTAGGATTAGACAAAAAATGGTAACTTTCATACATAAAATTTGAAAAAAGAACAACATCAACAACACCAAAAAGGTAAAAAAAATTAAAAAAAAAAAGAGAGGAAAACTTGAGATGTTTAACGTGGGATAGAAAGTGAGATTTTTTTAAATAGTATATGGATAGAACATGGGATTTTTTCAAACGTGTAGTTTTTCTTTTTTTATTAAACTTTTAAATAAGGATATGGTCACACCAATTCCTCACCTTAATCTTTTAAATTTCCCTAAAATTTAGTATTTTATTTTCTTTCAAAATAAGATATGTTAGTGCCTAAATATAAGGATATGGATGGAGAAATTATAGTAGTAGTTTTGTAGTAGGAGTCCTTTTTTTTTTTTTTTTTCCCAAAATATGGAAGAGATTAAAAAAAAAAGAAAAAAAGAAAGAGAGACAGAGAGGAAAACGGGAGATGTTTAACGTGTGATAAAAGTGGAATTTTTAAAATAGTACATGGATAGATGTATACTAGCCTCTAAGCACACGCGTCAGAGGCTTTTCTATTTTTTGGATAAATGTTAATTTAGAGCATTTATTATAATTTGGGATTACTACATTTTCCAATCACACCCCTAGGTTTTTTTTGTGATTGGAAAATGTAGTAATTCCAAATTATAATAAATGTTCTAAATTAACATTTATCCAAAAAATAGAAAAGCCTCTGAGCACACGCGTGAGGTTAGTATTATTTATGGTTTTAGGCTATTTTAACTCAGTTTTATTTTATTTTATTTTTTTATACAGTAAATTTTATTTAATTTTTTCAGTTTTCAGCGTCCTTTTTCTCAATCTCGTGTCTTTCAATGGAAACTCACCGGTGCACCCTTTCGTGTCTCTCTCTCTCTTCCATTACAAAATCCCCCGCACTTTTGTCCGATACTCTCTCAAAATCCCCAGCACTTTCTCAATCTCATCCCTCCTACCGGAAAATCCCTGTCACCCATATCCTCCTCTCTTTTTATTTCATAATTTGAAGCTACGGTCTCAAGCTCTATCTATCTGTTTATTTTTACTTTTTTGAAGTGTTGTTAGTGACTGATTTGGTTTTTTTATTTTCAGTTTGATTGCCGAGGAAAGTTGTATGGGAGTGTTGGATTTTTGTTGTGTTTGGAAGAAATTGTGAGCGAGGAAAAGCAGCACGGGATTTGGGGATTTCTAGGTATTGTTTCTTAGAGTTTGTTTTGAATTCCTGTTTTACGTTCCTGTTAGCAATTAATTGTGCTAGCTATTTTCGTTGGGTTGTTGGGATTTATAGGAATTTCTGTTTGACATTAGTTGAAGTATAATTTGTTATTTTAGAAAATATTTTGAACTACTTTTGAGAATTGAGTTCTTTTTAGATACAACTCAATTTTTTAAGAAATTGTTATGATGTTAATTTAACATAATAACATATTAGCAACAAAAAAAAAAAAAGAATTCCTCTACCTCACCTGATATGTTTAAGTCTGTGTTGAGACCATACTGTAACCAGATGCTGCAACTATAGGCCAGAGAGACCACTTTTTGTTGGATTTTTCTCAAACTTGTAGCCAACCTTGTTGCTTTGTTAGTTGCTTGTTTGGGACTTGGTTAAGACTTAAGAGTGACTAATTGAAGGGCGGTAGCTTTCTTTTGATAGGACTAAGTTTGAATTGCTTTGATCCTTATTGTTACTTGTTAGATGGTAGTCCATCAATTATTCTGGATTTCTTTGAAAATTTTGTATAATTTTGGATGATCTTTTCTGGGGCATTAGATATGGTGTTGGAATTTCTCTTTGTCCATATTTGGCTTGGCCGCTAGTTTCTTATTTATGTGGATGCTAGTAAGGATGGATCTATTTTTTCTGTGTGCGTAAAGTAGTAAAATGAAGTTATAGTAATGAAGTTAATAAAGTTATAGTGATGGTGTTCAAGATGATGTGATGTTGATATAATTGAAGGGCTTTCATAGATAAAGCTATAAATGAACCAAGTCAATCATAAATAACTCGAGCTTGGTTTGATAAAAAGCAAGTTTCACTTGCAACTCTTCCATAATTTTTACTTTCAAATCATTCAGGGTCTTTAGCTTACAACATATCATCATATAGTAGCACTGGATACTAGGACCTTGAAATGAAAATCCGTCATAAGAGTTGGCATTGCTAAGGGGTCCATCATAGTATATATTTATATGGATCATTATCAACTTATAGATCATCAAGTGTAATTGTGTTAGTGACAAATTTATAACTTTTAATCAACATCAATCACAAAACTTTGCGTATGAAATGCCAATAATACTAACCTTAACCAAATTTACATATACTCACCGCAAGTCACATACAAAAATAGTCATTACCAATTTCATACTCTTTTAAAATTCCAAATCATTCTAGGGGCATGACTTTCAAAACCCATTCAAATAAGTTATGATGAACAAAAATATTATATACCAACCAGTCATCCATTGAAATCTCTATTACAAAACTTAAACAAATATATCTTGAAATAATTTATGGTAAAAAGACTACAAATACTATCTTAGGTATTAAACTCATAATCCATTTCATATCCATGATAAAGACCTAAAAATACTAAATATTTTTAACAATTGATCACAATATTTAGTACTAAATATTCCCAATTATTAATCACAATATTAATTTCTTAAAAAACTTAGCATATTATCACAATATTTACACTAACAAACAAATATTCCCATATGTTGTAATAACATAATTAATCACAATATTTGGTACTAAATATTCCCAATAATCACAATATTAATTTTTTTTTAAAAACTTAGCAAATAATTTAATCACAATATTTACACTAACAAAAAAAAAAAAAAAATTCTCAATATGTTGTAATTTAATCACAATATTTAGTACTAAATATTCCCAATAATTAATCATAATATTACTAGTCATTATAGATATTTTTTCTTAAGTAGATTCATGATCTTATATAAATGTGTCCAAATATTCAGACATTGGTTTGGCGGTAAGTAATCAAGTTCATCATTCAATTGAGCACTAATGTCAAAACTCAAACTGCTTCACTTGTTATGATTAAATGCAAGCTATCAAAATAAAAGGACTGAACAAAACCAATTTTAAGATATGACTAGTTTTTTGGACATAACATGAGTAATTTGAAGGCGATTACACTTTTTATAATTAATCATAATATTAATTTCAAAAAAAAAAAAAAAAACTAGCAAATAATCACAATATACTAACAAATAAATTAATCACAATCTTTACACTAACAAAAAAAAACAAAAACAAAAACAAAACTTTTCCTAATATGTTCTAAATTTTTCTTTAAAAAAAAAAAAGCAAATAATCACAATATTGTAAAAACATTACCTGAGATGAGTGTTGTGTGAGACAGCTTAGGAAAGTTGTGAGTGAAGAGAATATACTGAGAGTTGAAGGTGTGAGAGTTGAAGAGACGGGTAAGAAGGAAAACAGGTCCCAGTTGGGACCCACGGTAACACGTGGAGGGCTGGGGACCATTCATAGAAATCAAGTCCAAGAGGCTCGATTTCCAGCTCAGTACCCACATGACCAGAAACTGTTGATTCTGTGGGATGAGATTAGTAAATTGAGTCCAGTAGACTTGATTTCTATGTACAAAAACCGAGTCAAGCGGACTCGATTTCTATGTACAAAAACCGAGTCCAGTGAACTTGATTTCTGGGCCTACGTGGACACTTTGTCCACCTTAGTTGCTAGCAAAATAGGAAACTCGAGTACAATATACTCGATTTATAGCCTGAAAATCGAGTCTTCTGGACTCGAATTGTTAGAAACCAAATATATTTGAAACATTGTCTAACTAATAATATAGTTTGGGTTTTATAGTTATTTTTTAAAAAAAACCAATGAAGTTAATAAAGTTATAGTGATGGTGTTTAAGATGATGTGATGTTGATATCAAGGATGTCAATACCGTACCGGAGGCCGTATCGGTTTGGCCATCAGTACGATATATTTCGGATACCGATCAATACCGGTGTACTGTTTCGGGTTTACCGCTATTTTTTATATTTATAAATAAATATATATATATATATATATATATATATATATATATATATATATATATATATATTATAATAAATATAAAAGTTTACCATAAAACATTTCTTCAATTCAGAACTAATTATTCATGGTTTTAGACTTTAGTATCAATTAAAAGGGAAAAAAAAAAAAAAAAAAAAATAGAAAGCTTAAAAGTTACCATTGCATACTAAGAAAACAAATAATACTAATAAGTTAATGCAAATAAGTTACCATTCTGTTCTAACAAAAATTCAAAAATTACAAAACTTAAAAAAAAAAAAAAAAAAACTTTTTTCTGTACCGACCGGTATGCCCGAAACTGGCCAGTATTGCTCGAAATTGTCCGGTACAGCCAGTACGAGGCCCGTACGACCGGTATTTTTTCCAGTACAAAACAGGGGGATCGAGCGTACCGAATTGCTGGCCGGTACGGTATATTCCGGCCATACCGGCCGGTACGGTACGGAATTGACAACCTTAGTTGATATGATTGAAGTGCTTTCTTAGAGAACTATTACAAATGCACCTTAATGAGCAAGATGTGGCCCCCATAGCAAAGTCCAAATTCAATGGAATTGCCACCAACATGCATGACTGTTAAGTCCATGCCTACATTCTTGATTACATGAGTAGCCCCATTTGTTGAAGCATGAGTTTGGCCAATGTCAAACACCATTGGATCACTTGTATTCACACCAACTGTGTGTTCTTGCTCCACACCAACTGCAATAGGTTCATGTATTGTGGATTCTTGGTTAGTCGAATCAAGAGATTGTAACTCCTCTTTTGTCATATTCTCAAGAACCTTTTGCAATCTTGAGAGCTCTTCATTCATGGCCTTGTTAGATTCAGCCAAGGCCTTGACTTTCTTTGAAATAGCCTTGTGAGATTCTGTCAAGACCTTCTCTGAAACTTCATTCACCATTTTCAAGATTTCTTATCGGCCATATTCACCCGTCTCAAGATTGATGGCTCTGATACCAAATGTTAGGAATTTGGTGGTTCCTAATGTGGATGGATAGGAATTATAAGGGGATTGATGGGAATTGTAGGGAAATTGACTTAATTTGAGGTAGTCACTCTCCATAGAGAGAGAGAGAGAGAGAGATATGCACTACTAATGCACTAAGAAGTTGGTGTATTCTTCAATTGATATCTAATGTTGAATTACAATCATGTATAGGAAACTAGCTCTAATGTCATAAGCTCACATGGCTCAAAATAATTGGCTAGTTAATTCAACATATGTTTTATGAATTAAGCCATGTGTTAAATGAGCTACATGTGCTCAAATCCTAACTAACTCATCCTAATCTCAACCAACTAGCTAACTACCTAACTAATGAGATTACAACAATTATTTCATATTCCTAACATTCAGGCTCTCTTAGCTGCACCGTCACAAGAACATGGCCTTGCCTATCTTGATTCCTATTGTGCTACCTTTGTCTTTGAATTGGGACAAATGGCTCCTCATTCTCCCCATCCTCTAAAGCATCATTCTCAGTAACATTATTACCAGCTTGTTGCTATGGAAACACCCTATCTCTTCCCAAATGCTTAATCAAGGTATTTAATTGCCTCCTCAACAATGCTACCTCAACTACGAAATCAAGTTGACCCCCCTGATCCCCTTTTCGTTGGCTGCAATGTCTTCCCCATCTACTACAGAAACAGTAGACTTCTTTCCCTTAACCTTTCTTCCCTTCTCACTTACCATGACTTGTTGCTTTTGCAAACCTAATTGCTAATGCAATTGAAGGCTATGGTTAACTAAAGGAAGGTGTTTAGGATTAGAATTAACAATTAAGATTGAATCTTGATGGGTTCATAGATTTGGGATGAAGAAAAAAAAATGCAAAGAAACTTGAATCCTAAGGATCTCAAGCTTTAATACCAAACTGAGTCACAAAATTCTTTTGTTGGTGGCAGACAGATTTTGGATTCAGCGCTTATTGCTAATGAATGTTTAGACAGTAAACTAAAATGTCGTACTTTGGGGGTGGTGTGTAAGTTAGACATTGAGAAAGCATATGATCATGTGAATTAGGATGCTTTGTTTTATTTGTTGGAGAGGATGGGCTTTGGGGATAAATGGAGGAGATGGCTAAAGACTTGTGTCTCTACCGTTTTCTTCTCTGTTCTGGTTAATGGATCTCCTGCTGGTTTTTTTAGTAGCTCTAGAGGTCTTAGACAAAGGGCTTTGTCTCCCCTTCTCTTCCTTTTGATCATGGAGGTTTTAAGTCTCATCCTGAAGATAACGGAGGAAGGTGGTTTCATTTAGGGTTTTCATGTAGGCCCTATTAATTCTACTGGTATCTGTGTTTCTTACCTTTTATTTGCTGATGATACCATTCTTTTCTGTGATGCCTCTAGAGAGCAGATTCTTTCTATTAGGCTAGTTTTGACTTGTTTTCAAGCTTTTACTGGTTTGAAGGTGAATGTTGGGAAAAATGAAATTGTCCCTATTGGGGAGGTACGTAATATTCAGTCTTTGGCTAATATCCTTCAATGCAAGGTGGGCAATTTGCCTATGATTTACTTGGGTATGCCTTTGGGAACTTTGTACAAAACAGCCTCTATTTAGAATCCGATCCTTGAGAGGATGAAGAAGAAGCTTTTAGACTAGAAGTGGCTTTATTTGTCAAAGGGTGGTAGACTCACCTTGCTGAAGAGTACCCTCTCAAGCCTTCAGACTTGTTACATTTCCCTTTTTTCTATCCCTAAAGTTGTGGTGACTAGATTAGACCACATTCAAAGAAACTTCTTGTGGGGTTCATCAGTTGAGAGTTTCAAATATCCATTGGTGGCTTGGGATAAGGTGTGTTTACTGCGTGAGTTTGGTGGTTTAGGAATTTGGAAGTTGGCGCCTTTTAATCAAGCCCTATTAGGGAAATGGCTTTAGAGGTACAGTCATGAAACCTCACATCTGTGGCGAAGGTTCATTGCCATGAAATATGGGGAGGGAAAAGGGGGTTGGTGCACTAGAGCTTGTTGTAGGGCTCATGGTTGTGGGTTATAGCAGAGTATTAGCGAAAGGTGGGACACTTTTGCTAAGCATTTCTCTTTTGTGGTGAGGGATGATTCTCGCATTCTTTTTTGGCATGATAAGTGGACTGGGGACGTTCCTCTTAAAATTCTTTATCCTTAGTTATTTTTGTGTTCAGCTAATAAGGAGGTTTATATTTCTGATGTGTTAAGCCCTCCAGTGGGTGATAATGATAGTGTGTGAAGTTTAAGATTTCATAGGGAATTCAATGATTGGGAGTTGGCGGCTTCCTACTCCCTTCTTCATTTCATCCAAACCCGAATTCCTAGGGGTAGAGGGTGTGACAGGCTTTGTTGGGAACTTAATGGCAGTGGGAAGTTTGATACTCGGTCCTTTTATCATAAGATTTGAAATGCAGCTCCTTCCATTTTCCCTTGGAAAGTTAAGGTTCCTAAAAGGGTGGCTTTTTTTATGTGAATAGCAGCTCATGGTCAGATTCTTACTTTGGATAATCTTATGCTTTGCGGTCGCCCTTTGGCGAATCGTTGTTGTTTGTGTTGTTGCAATGCGGAATCTATGGATCACCTATTACTTTTTTCTCTGATAACTCATTCTTTGTGGATGTATATGCTTCGGTTGTTTGGGATTAATTGAATCATGCTAGGTTTAATTATGGACTTATTATTTAGTTGGTATCATTGGCTTAGGAAGCATAGCTCTAATATTTGGGATTTGGTTCTAGGCTGTTTAATGTGGACTATTTGGACTGAATGGAATCAACGGTCTTTTGAGGATAAGGGGAAAACTGTAGTTCAGTTTTTAGAGTTTTGCCAGTAGACCCTCTTTGATTGGTCTCGATGTTGGGGTTTCACGGATTGTTCTACCATTTTGGATTTTCTTTCATCTATTGGAATAGATTAGGGGCTGCTTCTGTCTTTTTGTTCCTTTTTCCTTTGTTCACTACCGTGAACTCTTTGTGTTTCTCTTGCTATTCTTTTATTAATAATATTCTCTTTTTACTTATCAAAAAAAAAAAAAAAAAATGAGGTAGGGAATGTGTGTAGGCTAAAACTGTTTTGGGTTTGTTAAGTAATGAGAGTTGCTTAGAACATTTAGTAGGTGATTAGGCACCTTCGCAAGAACTCTAAGTTCCAACAAAATGAAAAGCACACTAAAGCTTAAAATCACTAATTCTCAAAAATTGATTACAAAAATGAGAGTACAAGAGTACTTGATGCAAATCACATTATGAAGAGCAAAGAGTTTTTTATTGTTTTCCTTTTCCTATTTGAATTAGAATTTATTTACTCTATCATGTTGAATTAAAATCCTTTTTCCTAGTTGAATTGGGATTTTAATTGTTTTTCTTTTTCTAGTTAAAATGTTTTTCCTTTTATCAAGTAGAAGTAGGTTTATTAATTCTTATCCTAAAGGGAGTAGGATAACTTCTATTCCTATATATACTCTTTATAGGGTGGTGGTTTATTGTTATGCGTTTATTAATAAAAGTTTGCTATAGAGGTTTTCTCTTTTATTTTGCCCACTAGCCTAGTGTTCTTGTAGAACTTAGGTTTTGTAGAAGAGTTTGTAGTAATTGTGTGCTATAGATTTCGCTTCTACACGCATACATTGCATCACTACTTATACAATTTGTCTTACAACTAACAACCATTAGTTTCTTGCCAAGTGTCAAACTAACATTGGTTACATCTAATACAAGTAACTAATTCATTAACAAGACTAACTAATTCAAATAAGAAAGATTGTCATTTAAGCTAACTGCCTTAAGACTCTTGTTTGGACACAAAGATAGCTGTAACTAACTATTCTCAACAGCTAATGTTGCTAGCTTGACTCAATCAAAACATTTTAAAACAGCTTAGAAAATGTTCCTGCATCACTCTGAACACTAGGTGTTGGGTTGCATTATCAAATAAGAACATCTATTCCAAGGCCCTTACTGGTTTGCCTCTCCTATTGCTCAAGTTGCCCCTTGCTAACAGCGAGTCTACTTTAACTTGAATCTAAGGACCCGTTTGGTAGAGTAGTTTGAGTAATATTATTTGTATTTTTTTGAAATGCGTGTGGGTGAAAAAGTATGTAGAAATGTGTGTAATGTTGTTTAAAAACTGAAAACATGTTGCTAAAATGCTCTACCAAACGGGCCCTAATTCTTTGTTTTTACCTTTAAGTTGAGATTTTGTTCTCATATTAAATTTGTATATTTCTAATTTTAATATGCTTAATTTGTTCATTGGTTTTTGTAAGAATTCTTGTAAGAATGGTTTCTTGGTTGATAGAGCAACCGGGTATTTTCTATATATACATATTTATGTGAATAACCATTTAAAAAGTGAGAAAAAGCGGGAAAAATGAATTTTTAAAAAGCTTTACATAAAAATCAAAATCTAAAAGCTAAAAGTTTAAGCAAATGCGAAAGATGGCTTGTGGACATGAATTTGCATAGTGGGTTTATTATAATTATAATATATATATATATATATATATATATATTTGTCTTTGCTGCGGACTTTGGAGTAGTTGGTCCTCGGTACTTCTCTTCGCCACAACCACCCGTTTTGTCGGAAAATTATTAGGTACTCCCGGAGTACCATAAATGCGTGCTCCCTCCTCTCACATGAATGGTGGGTCCCACCACGAATTTAATTAGTGGGACCCACCATTCATGTGAGAGGAGGGAGTATGCAATTATGGTACTCCGGGAGTACACAATAATTTCCTCGTTTTGCCGGCCTGATTTGCGTTGTTGGGCTTAGTATTGTATTTTGGGCCATACTGTACATGTTTTATTAGTATTCAAATCTGGGCTTTCGGACTTGGGCCTCTTAAGGCCCTTAGAAAAATGGGACGTACAAAATGTTTTCCCCCTTTGTCTTTTTTTTTTTTTTTTTTTTTGTTGTTGCTGAACCCCCTTTCTGTCTGTTAATACCTAATGTTTACTGAACTTTTATTTTCTTTATTCTTTACCATTATTTTATACTTTTATCATTACGGGAGTAAAAAGCTAGAGCATTATTAATCGTCTTTAGGTTAAAGATGGATTTTTCTTTTTTTCGGTATACTAGAGATGGATTTTTCCACCGAAATTTAAGGGATTTAAAAAGTGGGTGCATTATCAATCATCCTTCGTGCATGTCTCCATCGTGGTGGGTCAAGTGTCCAGCTTTGCCAGGACTATATGGTCATTTTGTCATTGATGTAAATGCTAATTTACTGAAATAACTGTCCAAATGTGCTTATAAAAGTGGAAATTGGTCACTCATTTTTGCTTAAACTTGATTCTCAAAAAAATTAAAGGTTAGAATTCCCCAATTGTATCTGGAATTCTCGATTGTGTTTGTTTGAGAGATGTTGCAAAATGAGTTATTCTACGGAATTTTAATAGCTTTGATAGCCGTGGGCGTGGTATGGTTTTGGAGAAGAATGTTAGATAATCAGAATAATGAAACGCCTTCATCATGTAAGTTGCCACCCATTTGCCTACTGAACTATTAACGTTAATGCTTTTGTTGTGATTTTTGCTGAATTTTAATATATATTCCCTTCCTGTCTTTTGATTAATTAGCCTACAACTATGCCCCGACAATTTCCGACGCTACAAACTTGCAATTGAATGCTGTGCAGGCGGGTTCTGCTAATAATTCTAGTTTTAATCAAAACTTTACACCAGGGCCTGTCACACGATTGAACGCAGCCCAACATCCAGCACGAGGCCATTTTAAATCTAGTCCAATAACTGAGAACGGGCTGGATCGGGTGGGGTAGGATTCAAGGTCACCAGAAACCCAAACCCAACCCGTTAAGATCAAGTTTAATGGATGAGGAAACCGAACCAGGCTGCATGGTTTATGAGATCATCGATCTCTGGGCGGGCTTTTACTTTTCTAATTTTTTGGGTGTTGGGTCTTTTGCTTTTTTGGACTTATTTTCGTTAGGATTAGTGTCCTAAAATCCTATTGTATGATTCTGTGTGATATTATGTATAACATGTTATAAATAATGACGTTTTATTATCTAAAATAATGGTAGCATGAATATTTGGATATTATCATATAGTCTTTGAGATGCATAGTATGTGATCTAGTCACAGAAGATATAAATCACAAGTTCTTTGTAAACTCAAAACCTTAGTTAGTAGTCAGTGATGAAATTGGACATTTCATTTGGGAAGACTATAACATGTTAACTAAGATGGTTTGTTTTGATCACGAAAGTAGAGATTTCTATTTGATATGTTGATGTGTCTTAAGTGTATAAGACATATTGAATTAGATCGCTGGGAGATTAGTTATTCTATTAACAACTGTTAACTAAATAATAAATCTCATGACTTTAATTTACATAAACTTTCAATTCTAAGAGGATAGTAAACCCGATCATGAAATGTAGGTTATTTTGATATATCAGGAGTGAGATTTAATTCAACTGTCAAAACCTCAGTATGTTGGGCAGTCACATGTAGTGTTAAAAGAACACATATTCTCAAGATGAAATTTACAGTCTCTTTGTAGAAATATAAAATATTTATTTGAGATAAGTTTAATGAGTTTGATTATTCAAAGTGTTAGACCTAACAACTTTAGTAAAGAGTTACTAAAGTTTATATTTTATAAAATTTGATTTCATAAATATATATGAATTACTTAAAGAATTAAACCTGGTACTCAAGGATCAAGAGGTAGTCATTTTTCAAGTGGCAGTTATATATTATGATTTTGTATTACTATGAATATTTTCATGAAGGGGTTAATTGTTTAGATAATAAAGTCTTGAGATTTAATTTTATTAATAAAACCTAGAGTGCAATTATATTTATATAGTAATATTAAATATAATTAATGGTAACTTTGGGCTTGTTAAGAGTTGACAAATAAGTCTGAAGCCCATTGGAGCTAGAGTTTTATTTGTCCCTTTGGTCTCATCCTAAGCCATACACTAAAGCCCAATTAGGCTGACCTAAAAGGCTATCTCAATTAGATAATCAGTTGTTTATTTAATAAGAGTTATTAAATATAACAATATATAAATTTTATTATTGATGCAACGACATCTCTAACGTTTAAGTGAAAAAATATTATATCATCCATACCATCCAGCCAGCTCTTCCATTTTGGGTGATCATCTCTAACCACCTTCTAAAATTTTGTGGTTGTCTATGCTTCCTGCCCAACACAAAATTCTACTCCCCACCATTAAACAAAGCTTCACAACTTCACAAATAATTCTTGTTACCTTTAGAGATCTCAAACCAACCATTTTCATTGTAGAAACCAAAATACACACTCAGTAGTTCAACCACTATAAACTATACAACAAACTAAGCTATAACAAATCTTGGTAACACAAAATCTCATAAAGGATGTAAAAGCATATTCCAAGAGGTAAAAAACAACAAATTTTTAATACAAATAGTTAGAGTCTACCTTTTAATTTGGAGTATGTACATGTTTTCTTAAAGAGTATAATCATATGAAACTTGAAAGCAAGTTCAAAGAATAGGTGTAGTACATAAAAACCAATCATTCACTTAAGTTGGAGAAAAAAAAAATCCATTTTGGTTCAATTGAAAAAGCATAAAAAAAAAAAAAATGATAGTCATGTTTTTACATCGCACAAAAAATGACATTGAGAAAATAAGGCCAACAAATACATCTCACCCTGATTAAATCAACAACACAACATCACATTCCCTACTTATCTTTCTCCTTACCACTCTCCATGTATTATGACTTCTAGAACAACAACAAAAATCACTTACAAATTTTATCAAACGGCTTGTGTATGTGTAAGAAAAACAACACTTAATAAAAAGAGAGAATTTTAAAAAGAAAAGAGAGTACCATGTTGCAGCAACACCAACATCAATATAACCAAGGGTTGTTTTTTCTCTCTCTCAAGGCCTGTGCAAGCTCCTTTGTGCCAAAAAAGTGAAAACATAAAATGAGATTTTTGTAGGTACCTATGTATTTTCGATACCACATAAATAGGCAAGTTTGGTTATGAAGTTAAAAGATTTCATGTACATACTCCAAATTAAAAGATAATATGATATCACATAAAAAGACAAGTTTGGTTATGAAGTCAAAAGATTAAAAATCTGTAATATGCCTTTTGATTTTGCATAATGATAGAGGCATTCATTAAAGCTTGCTATTTGTTAAGTCTCTCTCAACCCGCTCTCTGAATCTCTGCCTCAAATTTATAATATCTAATACCATGCCCATCTTGCATAATCATATATAACTCTCAAACAACTATACTAATCAACCCCAAACTTCAAAAAAATTTCCAACAAAATCCAAAGTAGTGACAGCTCCAACATAACATTCTGTAGGCTACCATATAAGACAACCCAGAGATTATAATAATTTATAAAAAGGGAAAACCAATGTAAATGAAGATGACAATAACACTATATATCAAACCATAACCTTTTGTAATTTCTTGTAGCTGAATTCTTTTAAACAGAGAACAAAAGGCATATTACAAATGAATCTGAGAACAAAAACCTAAGCATTCTATCAAACACATGTTCAGCAATCTCAAACAACTATACTAACCACCCCAACCTTCAAAAAAATTCCCACAGAATCCAAAATAGTGGCAGCCCCAACATAACATTCCATAAGCTATCATATAAGAAGACCCAAAGATTATAATAATTTATAAAAAGGGAAAACCAATGTAAATGAAGACGACAATAACACTATATATCAAATCAAAACAAACCCAGAATTGAAATCAAATAGCAGAATCCTAGGAAACCAAAAATCCAATAAAAATTGCATAACCAAAAAAAAGGGAATAAGAAAATCCAAACCAATTTAAAATGAAGATGAGAAAAACACTATATATCAACTAAAACAAACCTAGAATTAAAACCAAATAGAAGAATCCCAAAAAACCAAAAATCCAATAAAAATTGCATACAAAAAAAAAGGGAAAAAGAAAATCTAATAACAAAAATTTCATGATTCTTCTTTGCCATAGATTTGACAACAAAAGAAGAGGAAGAAAACGTGGAAATCTGCAAAGAAAAAAAAAAAAAAAAAAACTTAAATCCAGAACCACCCATAGCCACAAACCAACAAAATTCCATGAAAACAAAAACAAAAAAACTTAAATTCAGAGCAACCTACAGCCAAAAACTAACAAAATTCCATGAACAATTGAAGTGGATAGAGAGAGAGCAATATATAGAAATTACGCAGAGTAAAAAACAAGTTTTAATTACCTCAAAATAATTTGCAGACCTAGAATATGATGGGTTGGATTGAGCGATGATGGAGAGGCAAAGAGAAATCGATGCAGTGGCGATGATCCATGGTGGCGGTGGCAACGAGAGGATCTGAGTTTTGGGGTGCCAGCGTATATTAGAAAATAGAGAGGTTGTGGGGTTTAGGTTGTTTAGCTCTTTGATTTAGACGTGAAAAATGAATTGATAAATTCTAATATAATAATAAAACGTTAAAAAGAATTTTGGGTGGCGTGAAGGCTAAAGGGGGAGTTGATTGGGGTGGGGTTCTAAATTAATAAATTCTAATATAATAAAATGTTAAAAAGAATTTTTTTTTAAAAAAAGAAGAAGAAAGGTGACGTGGAAAATTGTGGAGCTAGCAGAGGCTTCGGTTATATTAGAAAGGTAAGGTGAAACAAGGAATTCTCTCAAAGAAGTGCTCTCAAGAAGAAAAATAGTTCTAAGAGGAAGTTCTCTAAGAAAAAACCTAATTTAAACTTAAAGGATAACCCCCCTTAAATAGGCAAAATTCGGAGTGAACAGTGTCATGAATAATATCAGGTGAACAGTAATGGATGAACAGTGACAAGTGAATAGTAACAGATGAATAATGATAGATGAATAGTGACAGGTGAATATTGTTGGGGTTTATGCCCTAAAATCCAATTTATTGGTATGTCATAAATAATTAAATAGTTTAATTATATGAGATTATCTATAAATGAATTAATGGAATATTATCATAGTCTATGAGATGCATTGTATGTGATTTATGTGATTTAGTCACAAAAGATATAAATCACAAGTTCCTTGTAAAATCAAAATGTAGTTCGTAGTCAGTGATGAAATTGGGCGTTTCATCTACGAAGACTATAACATATCAATTAAGATGATTTGTCTTGATCATGGAAGTGAAAACTTCTAGTTTGTATATTGATATATTTTAAGAGTTAAGACATATTGAACTGGACCGTTGTGAGATTTATTATTCTCCTAACGACTATCAAATGAATAATAAATCTCATGACTTCTATTTACATCAACTCTAAATCCTAAGAGAATAATAGACCTGATCATGAGATGTAGGTTGTTTTGATATATCAGGAGTGAGATTTATAAGTAACGGTCAAAACCTCAGTATGTTTGGCAGCCATATTTAGTGTTGATGGAACATATATTCTCAAGATGGAATTCATAGTCTCTTAACAGAGATATAATATTCCCTTGAGATAAGTTTAATGGTTTTGGTTATTCAGAGAGTTGGGCCCAACCACTTTGGTAAGGAATTACTAAAGTATATATTTATGGAATTAGATTTCATAAATATATGATGAATAACTTAAAGGATTAAACCAGGTACTCAAGGATTAAGATGTAGTAATCTTCAAAGTCGCAGTCTATATTCATGACTTTGTATTACTACGAATATTTTATGAAGGGGTTGCATGTATAATAAAGTCTTGGGATATAATTTATTGATAAGACCTAGAGTGCAACTATATTTATAAAGTGGTATTAAATATAGTTAATGGTAACTTTGGACTTATCAAGAGTTGACAGAAAAGCCCAGGGCCCATTAGAGCTAGTGTCTTATTGGTCCATTTTGGTCCCATTCCAAGCCACACACTAAAGCCCAATTGGAAAGACCCAATAGGCCAGCCCAATTAGATAATCAGTTAGTTATAAAGGGAGAAACATACAGAATTTTTTATATGAGATACATCACTGTGAAATGGTGTGTATGTGTGAGTGAAGCCACTCAATTATTCTCCCTTGGAAACTGATTGAGAGACCACACTTCTTGGGCGTAAAGTGGAATTGGAGTGAAGATTAAAAGTGTTCCCAAGTACTTATAATCTTTTGTTTTGAATTTCACCGCACCAAGGTACGCTATTTTTGCTAATGTAGTATACGGGCTTCTACACCCTGTCTTCTTTTCTGATCATGGCCGCACTAACGGCAACTAGCGAGACGGCTAGGTAAAGAAATAACTCTTCTTCAGCTTTGGGAGGACTTAGCAATGGCAGGGAAGAGAGGTATGCCTTTAAGTCCTCAAATGCCTGTTGACACTCAGCCGTCCACTCAAAGGACTTCTTCAATGTGTAAAAGAAAGGTAGACACTTGTCCGTTGCCCTCGACACGAACCTGTTTAGCGCAACTACCATGTCGTTGTGGCATTACACTTCTTTCATGTTCCTTGGTTGTGTAATCTCCATTATGGCCCAAATTTTGTCTGGGTTGACTTCGATACCTCTCTAAGACACCATGAACCCTAAGAATTTTCCGGTCATCACCCCAAATGCGCATTTGCTTGGATTGAGCTTTATGTTGTAAGAGCGGAGGGTACCAAACATCTCCTTGAGGTCATCTAAATGATTGTCCTCCCTTCAAATTTTCACTAGCATGTCGTGCACGTAAACCTGGACATTTCTTCCCATCTGATGTGCAAACATTTTGTTTATGAGCCTCTGATATGTTGCACCTGCATTTTTGAGACCGGACGACATCACCTTATAACAGAAGAGGCCTTGGCTGGTGACGAACGAAGTTTTCTTCTGATCAGCCTCATCCAATATGATCTGGTTGTAACCAGAAAATGCATCCATATTACTCAATAACTTGTGTCTTGCTATCGAGTCTACCAGGATGTCAACCCGCGGGAAGGGGTAGCTATCTTTGGGACACACCTTGTTTAAGTCAGTAAAGTCTACACATATTCTCCATTTTCTGTTGGGTTTCTTAACCATCACTACATTAGCCAGCCAGTTGAGGTAGTACACTTCCCTGATGAATTTTGCATCTTGCAATTTGCGAACTTCTTCCACTATAGCCTTGTCTCACTCTTGGGCGAACACTCGCTTCTTCTGACAGATATGGGGAAAGGAAGGTGATACATTCAACCTGTGAACCATGATTGAAGGGTCGATCCCAAGCATGTCTTCGTGACTCCAAGCAAAGACATCCTGGTTTTCTCTCAGGAATGTTGTGAGTGTTTGACGGACTAGCAAACTAGCGATGGTGCCGATCCTGGTCGTTTGCTTAGGTCTGGAGTTAACGAGAAGTATCTCTTCCAACCCCTCAATGGGCTCTACAACCGTCTGTTTCTCTTCTATGCTCATAGTTTGCAAGTGGTCGTCCATTTCTAACATCGCTATGTAGCACTCCCGTACTGCCACTTAGTCTCCACGTACCTCTCCTACTTCGTACTTGATGGAGAACTTGATCATCAAGTGATAGGTTGAAGTCATGACCTTCCACGAATTAAGAGTAGGATGGCCCAATATGGCATTGTAAGTAGACGAACAATCGACGACAAGGAATGTAACATTCTTAGTAATTTGTTGAAGTAATCACCAACCGTCACAGGAAATGTGACCGCATCGAGGGGGTATACTCTCGTTCCTCCAAACCTAACGAGTGGTGCATTGGTCGGTACAAGCTGTTCTTTCTTAATCCTTATCCACTAGAATGCTGGGTAATAGAGGATATCGGTAGAGCTTCCATTATCAACTAGGACATGGTGAGTGTTGTAATCCCTTACTCGTATGCTAACAACGTATGCGTCACCGTGTGGGCGGTGGAGACGTCGAGCATCTTCGTCCGAGAACCTAATTATAGGGTTCTCGACCCGTGCCATCTTTGGAATGAAACCCATTAGCTGGATGCTCTGAACCATCCTTAGGTAAGTCTTATGTGCCTTTCTAGACGAACCGAAAGTTGTGGTGCCCCCTACAATCATCCTTATGTCTCCTAGGGGTGGCCTGGGGCACTCATTATCCCTTCTTGCGGCCTACTCCTGTGGTGGGTCTGACTTTCCCTACTGACGAATTAGGGCTTCAATCTGTTGCTTCAAGTCATAACATTTAGATGTGTTGTAACCGTGATCTCGATGAAAACGGCAATACTTGTCTCTGGACCTTTTGTTGGGATCTCCCTTCAACTTGTTGGGCCATGTCAAGGTCGTATCATCCTTGATCTGCATCAATACCTAATCAATTGGGGCAGTCAATGAGGTGAAGTTAATGAACCTTCCAGTGGGGTTTTGGAGCGCCTATCCTCCCATTAGTTTTCGGTTCTAGTCATCTTTCGTCCCCTTTCTTGCCATGCATCTTCTTGCCTTTCCCTCTTCTTGGGTTTCTCCTCTCGAGCTATTAGCGCATCTTCTGCATTCATGTACTTAGTAGCTCGATAAAGCACATTTGACATGGTTTTTAGGTCTTTCTTGTATAAGGAGAACAAAACTTCCCCTTCCGCAGATCGTTGGTGAATACCGCGACAAGTATCTTGTCATCAGTTTCGTCTATTGAAAGATCTTCTTTGTTGAAACATGCTATGTAGGACCTCAGCGTCTCATCTTCTCGCTACTTGATGCTCATTAGGAATGCAATAGATTTCTTGTACTTGTGCCCCCCCTATGAAGTGCGATGCAAACTGCACACTTAGCTCTTTGATGGTACCGTTGGAGTTGGGTGTCAATTTGCTGAACCATATCCTAGCGAGACCTTTCAACGTAGTTGGGAAGGCTTGGCATATAATCTTGTTCGAAACACCTTGTAAGTGCATGAGGGTTTTGAACGACTATAAGTGGTCCAAGTGATCCTTTGACCTGTCATAGGCTTCTATCTGCGACCTACGGAACTTTGCAGGAAGGGGGCACAAAGTGACCGATGCTGTAAATGGCAAGTCCGTCTAGTGGACCAGCTCGTCAAGGTCGTTTAACACCCGCCTCTTGTGGGTGTTCATCATGAAGTCCATCCTCTCCTTCATCATCTGCACCTCTATGGCCATATGTGGTGGTGTCGTATCTGCAACGAATGGATGGCTGGTATCTTGTCGCTTTTGTCTGCTTGGGGCATTGCTGCCTTCTGGTCCTTCTCGATTCCTTCTTTCAACGTTGGTGCCCACTTGCTCCTCTCTGTGACTGTTAGGCCCAACATCCCTTTGGCACAATTGTTCCTCCAAGTGCTTAGTAAGGCATTCCACTATCACAGCTAGGGTCTGTACCTATCTTTCAAGGGCAGTAGTGCGTGGTTCATCTCTGTTATTATTGTTGGTTGCCATCAAGTGAGTGAGTACCATACAACTCTTTTTCATAGAAGTGATAATATGGCTGCTATTGTTTTCTTCCCTATAGACAACGCCAAATAATGATGCAAAAAATCGTCAGTAAGTCGCACAGTCCTCACGGTCTCTAGAAAAAATCTACGCAACAAAAAAGAAGAAGACCTCACAGAGAGTACTGGTGTGGTACCAGTCAGACACCCTCCGAAGGTTAAGTTAGAGAACTTTCACAACTCTAGAGTGCCAGAGTTTAGGTAAATTATGCATACCTTGATTTGTGAGGGCTTTGGGGGTTTTTATAGTAGAGTAAAGATGACCTTTGTTTCTTGGCAGGGAATGTATTTCCTCGTAGAGAAGATCCTCATTAATACATGTATTTTACGGGATCCTTTCCTTATAAAGGTTTCCTTGATTAGGGTTAATCATGGGGTACAAGATATTTCCTTGTATAGATATTCGTGGAGGTCAAGCTAGGCCATGCTAGACCCGTCAACATCTTTATTCTCGTCGACCTCTTTAGTCCCATTGGCCTCTCACCTCGTTCAAAGACCTCCCGTTAGCTTCATGGAGATGCGTTCTTAGATGTCATAGGGCCGTCAGCCATATGGCACTGTTGTTTTAGATCTTCGTCTGTTTGTACAAAGCTAACGAGTCTAGAGGGATTGTCGGCCTCTCTTAAGTGCCATGACTTGAATCTTATGACGAGAGTACCCTTATTAGTTGATTTTTTTTCCTTTAATTCCCTTTGTAATTTGAAGTGGTTCTCTGAGTTAAAATTTGCTTTTCCATTAATATTTTAAATGGTAATATAACAAAATAAGTAATTTTGTATGTTATTTTGCTTCAAAACACAATCACAAATTTCAAAAGATATATGCTAAAGCTAAATATATTAAATTACTAATTTTTTTTTTCTTTTCGACGAACTTTTATTTATTTATAATTTGATAATTATAATATGGAGGTTTGAACATCTTTATTAGAAACACTAGAAAGTGCCTGTTTAGCTATAAAAACTCTTAGCTATTTAATTACTTCTTCTTCCTTTTTTAAGAAACGGCTATATAATTACTTAATTAGCATCTTCTTAAAAAAATAATTTTACTTTTTTTTTTGGAGAATACTGATAGGCCACAAACTGAATGACACTTTATGATAGAAATTAATTAATTAATTAGCCAAGTTATTAATTAATCAATTTATCATGCAAACGCGTGGTAGCACAAACAAATCACCAATAAACTAATTATGCAGCAGAAAATAAATAATACGATGATTTGTTTACGAATGGGGAAAACCCAAAAGAAAAAACCCCACCGAGTGATTTTTAGGTCACTACTCCCGAAACTCCACTATTATCACAACAAGCGGTTACAAGTAAAGAAATCCCAAGTACCTTACCAACCTACAGTTGAACCCTTATCCCAATACCTAATTGGACTTGTTCTATAGTGACAGTTCCCCTTTCTGATGCACGGCTCCCAAGTACGTGACTAATCAGTTGCGCGGATCTCAGTACACGACTTCAAACACCAACTAAGAAGATTGTCGGTTGCAAAGTTCTTCAGTTCATCTACACGATGAAGATCAAGAAGATACTTGGTCACAAAACCCTACGGTGCAAATACATAGCAACTTCTTCAAGAGAAAGAGATGTACTAGGTCAAGAACTTTGTCTTCGATCACAATTTGCTTGAACAGAGTTTACTCAATGCTTGTGCAACTTGTGTATAGTTTGATGGCTCTTAAAACAATCGTTTTATATGTCTAGGGTTTTGATAAAAGAAGGCCCAAAGACATATTCACGGATCCCAAGAAAATCAGATTTGAATCCTGAAATTCTTAAATCTCGACAGATAGGAGGTGTCGAGCAGCTATCGATCAGTTGTCGAGATTTAATGAATTTGCACTCTTTACTTGATTTCTTGAATAGACTTGAAGGATTCAACACTTGATCTTGAAACGTGGTTTCTTGAAGTATTTAAACACATCTTAAGTCTACCCAAATACAAGTAAAGTGTGTTTTGCCAAAGGATAAGCCAATTACATAAAATCATGACATATGTTCTTAACATGTGAAACACATATGTCCTAATAATCTCCCCCTTTGGCAATCCGTGACAAAACCACAACAAACAAATGAACATATGAGAGATGTCATAAATCACTCAACTCATATTCACTTGTTGAATACAATAAAATCTATCCTAACACAAACTCTTGAAAAACTTTGCAAGAAGAGAGTTTATGGCAAGTAGACTTTGACAACATGTATTTCTGAAACACTTTAAACAAAACTCATCAAGGTATCTTTGTGTGAGACAGAAATAATAGATTGCATACAAATAATAAGAAGCATGTGTATAAAGAGAGAAAAGAAACAACACATGAAAGGGTAGGTGAAAGAAAAACATACATCAACATCATGGAGGAGAAAATAAGTACGATGTATGTCTATAAATGGTCATTAGACCTCATGTACATGAACAATGTATCTAAAAAGGAAAGAAAAGAAAAGATACATAATATCCTCACTACATCCCTCAAAAGAAAAACAACACTCCCCCTAACACAATGACCCAAAAACTAACTCTCCCCCTAAGAGTGACTACTCTCATATCCAAAACTACTTCCCCTTTTTGTTACGAGTGACAAAGGGTAGAGTGTCAAGTAGACATCTCATCGGTAGAGTTAGCATCTCCATCAGCATCATTGGAAGCATCATCGTCATCACCATTATCATCATCCTCATCCTTAGAATCAGAAGCCAAGGGAGGAGGTGGTGAAGGGGTAGCCTCAGGAGAAAATCCACCTATGGACACCTGTTGTCGTGCAATACGACCAACACGAACGTTCACCTGATACAACTCCGCAGAGAGTGTATCCAGGAGAGCATCCATGCGCTGCAGTTGCGCCATGACGTCTCCTAAAGATACATCGCCCGAAGAAGAAGGAATGGATGCAGATGGAGCAAAACGGGATGGTGCAGAGCGGGAGGAAGGTGTTGCTGAATCCGACTGTCGCGACCGAAATTGGGCCTCGCTATGTTTAACGGTAGCGTAATCTATGGCACACATGACGGTAAAATGGTTGGAAGAGGGAAAAGGAACGGAAAAATGGCGTAAGATCCTTGTGATAGCGGAAGGAAAGATGAGCTTATCATAGGACGCCGAATCTAGATGAACATCTATAATAGAAAGAATGAAATGAGAAGAAAAATCTATAGTAAGATGCTCAAGAAGAGATAACAAAAATCGAGCATAAGGCTTTGTAATGGAGTTATAGTGAGAAAGTGGATGCAAAACAAAAGTCATCACCATGTTCATGAATCTAGGACCTTTTGTAAAAGGTCGACAAGGTGTAAACAGAAACTTACCCCAAGCAGTAGGGCGCTCACAAAAAGCATACATGAGCTCATCCCTGGACACAGTCCTAAGACATTCACAACCAGGATAGTCAGGAAACTCTATCCTAGGGACCCGAAGCACATCTGCAACAAGTTGCGGTGTGACAGGAATGCGCGTACCTCGAACGCAAGTGAAGAAGAGAGGTACAGAATGATTAATCCCGTGCATATTGGAGAAAAACTCCTGGATAAGCACGAGAGGATAGGTGACCGGGACGTCACACAGTGACTCCCATCCCCTACTGTGAATGACAGAGGGAAGGTCGGTGTTGGCAAAGTCCAACAGAACGACTTGGTGTTCCGAATGAATGCCTCGTCTAGAGAAGTTCTCCGGAAATGCCTTAAAGGCGTCATCATCATGAAACCAAATGGTAGAAGGTGAAGGATCAGAAGATGAAGAAGCATTGAAACGAAGAGGGTTCTGGGCTGGAGTGGATTTACGTTTAGGTGCCATAGACACGACTAACATAAACAGAAATAGAAGGAGAAAAAGAAAAACCAATCAAAAAGTCCCAAGCAGCTTCAATAATATCAAATATATTGAAAAGAAAGTACGTATGCATGGGAAATACATGAACATGTGACATGCAAAACAAATTGCATCATGGGCTCAGCATAATCCAAACCTATCAGCACACAACCAAAAACACACATCTAAATACATGACAATACTGTTATAATGCTATGTGATGCAATGTATGAGGTTTTAAACTCATTTAAGTGAAAACCCATCCAAAAATTTCAAGAATAACTCATCAATTTTGAAAAACCCCAAAATTTTTCAAAAAAAAAAAAAACCCACCAAAACTTTTCAAAAAAACCCCAAAACCTAGTTTCAAAACATGAAATGCATGAAGAAAAAGAGATTAGAAACTTACCAAGAATAAAAGAAACTTGAAAAAGCTTGAAAAATCACAAAGGAAGAGGTTTGGAGTGAGAGAGAGAGTGTTTGAGAGATGAACAGGTGTGGACAGATCGAGAGAGATCGAAGAAATGAGAATCTATATATAGACCCTTAGTAAAGCTCGATAGATGTAGGTGTCGAGAGGTGACGAGGAAGCTATCAAGGTAGGTGTCGAGGAAATAGTCATCGACAACTGAGGTATCGAGCAAGTATCGAAGAACAACTCATCAGATCCAAAAACAGAAGCTCGATCGATCCACCAGGTGTCGAGGAGCTATCGAGGAGGCAGGAGCTTTCTCGATCGATCCACCAAGTATCGAGGAGCTATTGGAAAAGCGATAAGAAACAACTGAGGAATCTCGACAGACAACAAGGTGTCGATGAGGTATCGAGGAGGTGTCGAGCCACTTTTTAAAACCAATTTTTCGAGAATGAAAAACACAGACATGAATGCAATCCAACATGCAACTCAACCAATGATCTAATCAACACAATAATCTCACAAACTCATCTCTCAATCAACAATTTTAAGCATAAGGATCTCAAAAACACACTCACACACACTAAATAAGTCTAACCAATTTTTATATTTCAAAAAAACAAGTCAAGACAGTTTAGTGAGCATACATTGACACATGTAAAACCTTGTGATGACCAAATCACATTGTACCTGCACATGTGTCAAGAATAACAAAGAATATTGCATGTTGTGTGTGAAAAATATCGCAAGATTGCATAAGTGTATACATGTTATGATGATTTTAGATATGAGAAAATCACTTTAATTTATACACAATCATAACTGTTTGATGGGGACTATCACCTTTGAGATACATCCTATAACTCCCACATCTCCTAGAATACATGCTTGCAATCATTTTAAAGCATTTTTTATCTTTTTTCTTTTGATTTTGCTTTGCATATTTATCTTTTTAAGCAAAAAATGCATGGGCATATAAAAGATAGAAAAGAAATACCCATTTAAGTTAAGCTTTTGACATTGCACTTTTGCTATGCCGAAGCATACAGATGTCATTGACATTGCACTTTTGCTATGATGATGCATACACGTGTCATATTATGAGTGGCGAGCAATAGTGGTAAGATGGTTATTTATGTCTTTCTCTTAGGATTTTCTAGTCCTTCCTGTCAAAAAGAGTTATACGAGTGTTACGTACGAGAGATAACTTAATCTTACTCATCACAAACAAGAGCCACGAAGCTCACTTGCTTAGTTGTGCATAGAGATGCTCATCCAAGCTTCAAATGATACAAAGTTTAGGAAACTTTGTTTCAATGGTCATCCAAGATACACAAGTACCAATCTACACAAAACACACATTGTTTTTGTATTTTTCTGATTTTTTCAATTTTTTAAAATTATTTTAATATCAAAAACAAAATAAACAAAAACTGAAAATAAACAAACAAAAACATGTTAAACAAAGCAAAGCATAAAACTAGATTGACTAAAAAAAAACAAAACACACAAGTAATGCAACAAAAAAAAAAAAAAAAAAAAAAAAACAAGAAGATAGAAGAAAGTGATAAAATCACTTAGAGTCCTTTTTCTTCCACACCTTGGAAGAACCTTTCCTTTGATTAAACCCTTGAACCGGTGGTGAGGGGGAAGAATTGAAACCGTTCAAGTTCGAAAGGAACATGAGGGCCTTGAAAAGATAACCGAGAGGAGCGAGAGAAGATTGAAGCTGATTCTGGCTTCCAGATGCTATCATGCCGTTACTTTATTGAGTGGTAAGCCACTTGTAGCAATTTGGTCAAGTATGACCGGCAGCTCCACAATGATGACAGAGATGCTGCCTCTTTTGTTTAGGCTTTTGAGAGTTAATCTTCTTAGCCTTAGGGTTTTTAACATCTTTCGTTTCAAGCTTAGGAAGTGCTCCTAAAATAGATTTACCCCTGTCTAAGTTCTCACTAGCTAATTCAGTTTTAATCTCATTGTTCTCAATTTTAACATTATTAGCAGGAGGTACAAAAACAGTAGTACTAGAAGAAATTGTTCCTCTTCAAGCTTCTTGGTCTTCTCAACCAAGAAATTGTTCTCGAACCTCAGTGCTCCAATAGTCTGATTAGCTTCATCAAACTTTGTGGAAAGCTCCTCACGATCAAGTTCCATATCACTGAACTTCTTGGTGGTTAGCCTATATAATTTATCATGCTTTTCAGAAAGCTTGTACAACTTTTCATAGGCTGTATGAATGTCATCTTGATCATCCATCTTCTCAAATTTGGATTCCACCAATTCCTCCTCTTTAATCACATCTTCAGTAATCCCATCAGTAGGATCAACAGTGGCAGTGAAAGCATTCAAGATTCCGTCATCCTCATTGTCAGAATCTTCCTCAGGCTTAGTGTCGCTCAAGGTAGCAGCAAGTGCATTGCTCTTCCTAATGCTCTTAAGATACGTAGGACACTCATGTTTCATGTGCCCGAAGTCTTGACACCCAAAACACTTAGGTCCTACAGGAACAGTGTATTGACCACCTTCCTTAGTGTCCTTCTTCCCTTTGTCTTACCCTTTAAACTGAGAAGAACTGGATTGCATGCGGTCCTTATCGAAGCCCTTTCCATTAGCATTCTTTTTGAATTTCTTGAACTGCCTGGTGATGTAGGACTTCATCTTAGAATCTTCATCATCGGAAGACTCATCTGTGTCACTGCTCTTTGCCTTCAAGGCCATGCTCTTGCCCTTACCCGACTTTCCAATCCTTGATAACCCTAGCTCGTAAGTCTGCAGATTACCAACCAGCTCTGTCAAAGGAATTTTGTCAATATCCTTTGATTATTCTATCGCTGTAATCTTGGCATGGAATCTCTCGAGTAGAGATCTGAGCACTTTCCTTACAATCTTGGATTCAGGAATGGTTTCCCCAAGATTGAAGACTGAGTTTACTATGTCCTTGAGCTTGGCATAGAACTCATCGAACGACTCATCCTCCTCCATCTTTATTTCTTCAAAGCTTGTAGTAAGCCTCTGAAACTTTGAATCCTTGACAGCCTTTGTACCCTCATAGGTTGTATGGAGGATGGTCCATGCTTCCTTAGAGTTTCTATGGATGATATCTTCTTAAACTCCTCATTGGTGATTGCACTGAATAAGGCATTCAATGGTCTGCTGTTGAATTTTGCCACCTTGATCTTTGCTTCATCCCAATTGGTCGGGGCTTCCTTTGGCTTGGTCCAGCTAATCTCCATAGCTTGCCATACCTTTTCATCTAGAGACTGCAAGAAAACTCTCATGCGTACTTTCCAGTATGCATAGTTAGTACCATCAAATAAAGGAGGTATGATTAATGACTGTCCTTTATCCATGACAAACAGGGGTCAATGGATCAACACAGCAAAGATTAAACCTAATCAGAGTGTGCCCGCTCTGATACCACTTGATAAGCCATAAACTGAATGACTCCTTGTGATAGAAATTAATTAATTAATTAGCCAAGTTATTAATTAATCAATTTATCATGCAAATGTGTGGTAGCACAAACAAATCACCAATAAACTAATTATGCAGCAAAAAAAAAATAACACGGTGATTTGTTCACAAATGGGGAAAACCCAACGGCAAAAACCCCATCGGGTGATTTTTAGGTCACCACTCTCGAAACTCCACTATTATCACAACAAGCGGTTACAAGTAAAGGAATCCCAAGTACCTTACCAACCTACAGTTGAACCCTTACCCAAATACCCAATTGGACTTGTTCTGTAGTGACAGTTCCCCTTTCTGATGCACGGCTTCCAAATACGTGACTAACCAGTTGCGTGGATCCCAGTACGCGACTTAAAACACCAACTAAGAAGATTGTCGACTGCAAAGTTCTTCAGTTCATCCACATGATGAAGATCAAGAAGATGCTTGGTCACAAAACCCTACGATGCAAATACACAGCAACTTCTTTAAGAGAAAGAGATGAACTAGGTCAAGAACTTCGTCTCCGGTCACAATTTGCTTGAACAGAGTTTGCTCAATGCTTGTGCAACTTGTGTACAGTTTGACGGCTCTTAAAACAATCATTTTATATGTCTAGGGTTAGAAGAAAAGAAGGCCCAAAGACATATTCACGGATTCCAAGAAAATCATATTTGAATTTTGAAATTCTTAAATCTCGACAGATAAGAAGTGCCGAGCAGCTATCAATCAACTGTCGAGATTTAATGAATTTGCACTCTTTGCTTAATTTCTTGAACAGACTTGAAGGTTTCAACACTTGATCTTGAAATGTGGTTTCTTGAAGTATTTAAACACATCCTAAGTCTACCCAAATACAAGTAAATTGCGTTTTGTCAAAAGATAAGCCAATTACATAAATCATGACATATGTTCTTAACATGTGAAACACATATGTCCTAACAAATACTAAATATTTTTAACGCACACACACAGGGAGAAGGGAGAAGGTTTTAAAGAAACTTACAGTGGTGTATATCCAAAAGGGCCTAACTCTTGAATATACAACATAGGCTTTAAACCTCTTTAACTTACACTCATTTTCTAATGTGGGATTTACCCACTGTTTTTTCTTTTGAGAATGCTAAATATTTTTAACACACACACACAGGGAGAGGGGAGAAGATTTTAAAGAAACTTACACTGGTGTATATCCAAAATGGCCTAACTCTTGAATATATAGTACATACTTTAATCCTCTTTAACTCACACTCATTTTCTAATGTGGGATTTACCCATTGTTTTTTCTTTTGAGAATACTTAATTAGCATGTGAAGGGTATTATATGACATCTTAAGAAACTATATTAAGATAACAAAATTATGCTACTACATTTGAATATTGTAAAAGAAATATTTACCATTTTAGCCTCTCTTTTTTTCTCAAAGCATTTATCTAGAATTCTAAAATGAAATTAAGATTTAATTTTTGGCAATGTGAATCAAGATTAAGGTAAAAGGAACTCAAAGTCAAATAGTATAAAATTATTCACAATTTGTTTCCAATAATTTTTTATTTATTTATAATTCGATTGGTACAATAGGAAAAATGTGATTTGAACTTAAATATCTTGAAAACTCTAAAAGATGCCAACTAGATAAGTTACGAGGATTTTGGCAATTTCTTTGCAATGTTGGCATAGCTTATTTTGATTGATATAGTCTCAATGCTTACATTAAATAATGAAAGTAATATTGCTCCACCCTAACAAGTTAATGAATAAATTTAAGGTAAATTACAATTTGCATTTTGTGATTTCACCCATCACAATTTAATCTACAAAATTTTAATTATTATATTCAATCTCCCAAGATTTGAATTAAAGTGATACCATTGAGAATAGGTCAAAATTAAGAGATATTGTACTTTTTGGCCAATCAAATTACCTTATTGCGGTTTGACCCAATCACAACTTCATCCCACAAAGATTTTCAATTATTACATTTTAAAGTATTCCTAAATATTTTTTTTAAATTTTTTTTTTGGTAAACTATTTTATTTTAATTCAAATCTTAGAAGATAACATGTTTGTTCCAAAAATAAAAAATAACATATAATTTATGATAGTATCAACTATCAAAAACAGATAATGGACCGATTCACAATTTGGCCCGTTGGGCCTCATTTTGTTTTGCTTAGAGCACTCTCATCAGGTGTGCCAAATGCCAAATATTTGGCATTTGGCACACCAAACACCAAAAATCATCCCTCATCAGCTCTTTCAAATCTCAAAAAATTTGAGACATAGCTACAGTACCGTCTCAAATATGAGACGGTATGGACAGCCATGCCAAACACTATTTGGCTTATTTAATTTGTTTTTTCTCTCTCCTCCTATCAGATGTCTCTCTCTATTATTTTAATATATTATTTTAATGTGTAGTAAATATTATTTTAATGTATAGAATTATAAAATAGAACATCTGATAAATAGTATTTTGTAAAATGATGTGCTAAAATGATTAAGTAGGTTTTTGGTGTGTCAAAATGATATTTTTTATGAGAGAGCTGATGAGAATGCTCTTGAAGACCCAATTCTATCAACTTTATTCCTCTTTGGGCCCTTATTGATGCTGATAGACATATTCCTCCTACTAGAGTACTACCTCTTCTATTTTGCCTAAGTAAAATTGTCTTTATTTATAAAAAAAATAATACTAATAATAACCACAAAAAATTAATGGTTATTTTTCCAAAATTTTAGGTCCTTTCTCAACAGGAAAAAAAAAAAAATGCATAAAGTACACTCGTCAAATTAAAAAAGGCAATAAGTGCCGTAAGAGTTAATCATCATTTTTTCTACCTCTATTAATCATCATGTCTGCACCGAAAGAAGATTGTGACAAATGCTAGAGACAAGTCTGCACCAAAAGAAGAAATCACTGGACTCCAGCTTAAAAAAGAAAAAGAAAAAGAAAAAGATAATGAACGACAGAAAATTAGAGAGTAGGTCCGTTTGATACGTTTATTTAAATAAACCGTTTTTAATTTTTTTTGAAAATATGTATAAGTGAAAAAATATATGAAAATATGTGTAATAATATTTAAAAATTGAAAACATGTATTTGAACTAGCGTATCAAACAAAACCTAAAGATAAATCTTCTCGAAAATAACAAAGGGTCAAGTTCTTTTGTAATGGCTGGTGGGTATTGATCATGTATGATTTGGTACTCCATTTCTATTTGAGTCATCGTTGATAGAGCTTGATTTAATGTTTTTATGTTTAGATTTAATTTTAATCTAAAATATTTTTAGTATTAAGAGTATTTTTAATAGTTAATGATAATTTATTGGTTTTAACTTTTACTTGTCCCTGATTTTATATTTATTTTAATGTGTTAAAATGTAATTATATTTCTTTTAATGAAAAGATGTAGACATTTATTTAAATGTGAATGCGAGATTATTATGAATATGTGCGAAATAGTAAAGTGAGAAAATGTGAAAAAGTATTTTTTTTTAATATTTTTTTTTTATATTTTGGAAAACTAACAATTTAACCCAACCTGCAAGCCCTTTTCAACTACGCTTTTTCTATGGGTGTTTAGTGCGGTTTGGCATCCCTATAAAGAGACAAGTGGGGATTGGGAAAAGAATAGTGACATGATATGAGGCCGGAACTTTCCTTTTCTCCTCCCCCACTAGTCTAGTCTGAGCTCTCAATCAATTTCTAGCATCTTTGTATAAAAGTCTTGATAAGAATAGATTTCTAGCGCGTCCCTGTGTAAAAGAAGTCAAATAAGAACAGAAAAGTGAGAAGGGTTCGGTAAAAGTAATAGAAAATACTATTTATTTCCTTTGTTTGTTTGGTTGAATTGAAAAGAAAAATAAGAGTAAAAAATTTGTAATTTATACAGGTAGAAGAATCCAATTCAATTCTTCTTCTTCTTTTTTTTCTTTTTCTTATTTATGTCCAATTTCAAACATTTTCATGAACAAATTTTGGCTATAAATTACAATTAACAATAGGAAAATAATAGATGATATGTGTTCTTGTCATATACATTGTACATGATTTATTAAATTATACTCTTTTTTTTTTTTTATATAAGAATTAAACTACACTTAAGTGATATTATACAATTGATTAGGATTTCTATTTAGAAGGACAAGATTTAATGCAAAACTAATCTGAAAAAAATAGTAGTCAATATTAATAACAAAAAAATAGATAACTAATGTAATTGTTTTACAAAATCTAAAATAAATGTAAAATGTAATTTTTTTTTTCATTTTAAAAGTGTTAAGAGTGTAGTAATATACCTACAATATAGTATATAGGTTCAATTTCTTTAATTACTTTAAAAATATATAGGATTCAACATTTTTTTTCTGCACTTGTAAATAATTAAATCTAGGTTTATAGCAAAAACCCCGAGTTTGGGACTATAGAAAAAACCAAGAGATGTAAGAGAAAAAAGATAGCAATTGTTAGGAGCTTTTTGCTTATTTTTGTACAATCAATTTCTTTTTTTCTTTCTTTTTCTTATTTCTTGTTATACCCTCAATTTTGATTGTTCTAAGCATGGTTTTAAAAACTAGATTGATCAGTCCAATAGGAAACCGAACCCTTAATCTACTTAGCAAATAGTGTGTACAATTTCCCTCTCCTTTGTATGTGTTTGTTTCTAAAAAAAATTGACACATTTGAAGCTTTTGCCGCCACTAAAATTTTAAAAATAAATAAATAAATTTATTGACATTAAAAGAAATGCAATGTCAAATTTTTAAGGAATAAAAAATACATATCAGAAATTATTATTATTATTATTTTTTTTTTTTTATTTATTTTTTTACAAATTCATTTTAGTTTTTAAAACTTAAAACACCCAAATATAAAGCTTGCAAACTCAGATTTGCAAAGAAGAAGAAGGGCCAGGCAAGGTGACGGATCAAGCAATGAAAAATTGTTCTAAGCATTTGGTGATGCTGGAGTTCGATTTAAAAGAAATCAATGTCGTTCGTACTTTTGCAAATGGCCACCGATGTTATAGATCTAAAACTTAGAAAAACCATAATTTACAAACTTGGCTGTCTCCTCCTCTGTTCTCACTGAAAGCACTTAGTTCCTTCACTATCTTGATAATTTTCATTGAATTGTGCGACATAACATTTGACATCAAGAAGGTTTGGCATGAGGATTTGTACCCGGATTTTGCGTCTAAGGAGGCTCGTGCTTACGTTTTGAGAAAGAAGATGACAAATAAAGAAGGGTCTTAAACTAGTTGTTTTGTTTGATAAATGTTGTCAAATTCTCAAGCTCTAGATCTCAACCCTAAAATCCTACAGATCTTTATAGGATTTGTACTGAAATGGGATCTGTATATGTAAAGTTGTTATTTACAACATTGTATTTTGTTGGTTTATATTCCGTGCCAAATTTGATTGTAATGTTATTCAATCTTTTGTACCCTGTATGTATTGTGGGATTTCATTGTAAGGGTTATGTGTTAGAGAAAGAGAGAGAGAGTACGAAGACTCAAGCAATTGAAGACTGAAGAGATTTCGCAAGTAGCTCGCGACTAAGCATCCCGCGATAGGAAGCATGTGCCATGCACATAACTGGAATGTGAAGAGTCAGGCCAGATGGAGATAGCTTTGTCTCGCGAGTATCTCGCCGATAAGGCCTTACCGCAAGACACTTGCGAGACATTCTGTTTTGCCAGCCTGTCCAGTCTGATTCACACTTTCTGTGCTTACACTATTTATATCCACATTACCCACAAATATTTAGGACAGCTTCTGAGAGAAAACCCTAGCCAAACAACTTGAGAGTTAGAGATTGTCATACCTACAATTCTCTACACATTTGTTTTGGGAATTTCCTTATCTCCTACCTCTCCATTTCCATGTCATTGAGAGGTTGATAGCCCAAACACTTACCACACCCTTTGAGAGTGTCAAGTGATCATTTGGTGCTGCTGGGAAGCAATGGAAGAAGCCAAGGATGGCAGATGCAACATGGAGCTTGTTGCGGGATCCGGAGAGCTAGACAAGACATGGTTCCAAGAAGTCCTGTTGGAGTAGGAGCTTAGACGACTTAGGTATAGAGAGTAGATTAAGTTTGGAGGGTCTCTTGCTTACCCATGTATCCTAACTAATTGTCTAGTGGATCGATTACCACTTGGAAGACGGCGGAGAGGTTTTTCGCCGAGTTCTTCGGTTTTCTCTTCGATAAAACATCGGCGTGCTATCTATGTTTGCATCTCTCTTCCCTACTCTTTTACATTTCATTTTATTGTTGTGATTATATGAATATGTGTTAGAGTAGTTTGTTTGTTTATCCACTCGTATTTACACTATTCCGCACTTAGTAATAAGTTAGTGTAAAATCAATCGAGCCGTAACTTTAATTTGGGGGTCTAAACAGCTCTTGTGTTTTCAACACATTTTCAAGCTTTCAGTATAAAATCTGGATCTTAAGATCTTATAGGATTATGATCTCATAGCAATATCAAAGATTTTGGGAGATTCTGGCATTTTACCCTTAATTTTAAAAAAAATTGGCAATATGCCCCTGTTTGCAAACTATATAGGGGTGTGCCCCTGTTTCGATACTCGATTACCTTAAAATCGAGTTTCAATGAAATACTCGATTAGTAGAAAATCGAGTTATGCCCGATCAAACTTAAAAAAAAAAAAAAAAAAAAAAAAAAAAGCATAGAACTCGAGTTTCAAGAAATCGAGTTCCATGCAAAAATTTTTTATAAGTGTGATTGCCCCATATTCAGGGAGCCCTATAGTGGTGTTTTTAAGCCCTATAGTGACGTTTTTAAAGCCCTATAGTGGCGTTTTCCTGCAAATTTTTTATAAGTGTGATTGCCCCATATTCAGGGAGCCCTATAGTGGCATTTTTAAGCCCTATAGCGGCGTTTTCCTGCAAAATTTTTATAAGTGTGATTGTCCCATATTCAGGGAGCTCTATAGTGGCATTTTTAAGCCCTATAGTGACGTTTTAAAACCCTATAGCGGCGTTTTCCTACAAATTTTTTTATAAGTGTGATCGCCCCATATTCAGGGAGCCTTATAGTGGCCTTTTTAGGCCCTATAATGACGTTTTAAATCCCTATAGCGGCGTTTTGGAACTCGAGTTCCATGTATTTTTTTTTTTAATAGTTTGATCAGCCATAACTCAATTTTCTACTAATTGAGTATTTCTTTGAAACTCGATTTTAAGGTAATCGGTATTGAAACAAGGGCATCTCCCTATATAGTTTCGAAATAGGAGCATATTGCTAAATTTTTTTAAAATTAAGGGCAAAAGGCTAGAATTCCCAAAGATTTTTTGCTATAAAAGAAAATTCCTTTTTTTTGGGGGGGGGGGGGGGGGGGGGCGCTCCAAATGAAAGCCCTATAGCGCCAAACTGATAATAAAAAAAAATTGTAGTAAACAGATCATCCCAACACCCCACCCCAAATTGATTTTATTTTTTTTAAAACCCTATGTCTCATCTCACCCTAACCTAATCTACAAAATCACAGAAGACAGAAGTGAAGAGAAGATAGTAGAGAGTAGAGACAAGTGCCAAAAGGATAAAGAAGTTTATTCTATTAGTGATGAATTTGAGTTTGGTGATATTAATGACAGTAAATTAAATGAAACTCCAAATCCAACATTAAGAGAATTTGAAGATTATCCAATGGATGGCAAGCGATGTGGTTGCATTGATGAGAATCTTGTTAGTAATGACCAACCCTACTTTAAGGAACTCAGTCAAGATAACCAAAACTTTGGTTTTAATGATTGTGTTTGTGGTATTGTTTGAAATATTATTATTTGATTTGTGTTGTTTATGTGAGATATTATGTATTGTTGTTATTTGTTTTTGTGTTGTTATGAGACATTATGTATTGTTATTTGTTTTGTATTGCTTATGTGAGATGTTATATATGTTTGTGTTATTAGAACTTAAAACTTGGTATTTGTAAGTTGTAATTTAAACTTTGAACTTTGTTAATGTATTTGTAACTTGGTACTTTGACTTTTATTAGTAATTTGTGTCAAAATTACTTTTTGTCCAATGTTTGTAGTTTAATTGACAACTCCTCATGCACAAAGTGCTTAGGGTTTAGGGAAAATTTTTTTTCCAGTTGTAGGGTTAGTAGCATAATGTAACTAAAAAAAAAGTTATTTAACATATATTATGAATTGTGGGTTTCAATTAGCTTAACTAATAAAGTCTCTAATTGTTGAATAAGAGATTTGTGATTCATTCCCCCTCTACACCAAAAATCGATTGGTGTTTTGGTCTAATAACAAAGAGCATAATCATCAGAAGCAGACGCTATAGGTTGGAACTCTAAAAAAAAAAAAAAAAACATATATTATGAATTATAATTTAAGGTACTTTTTATTTATTTTTTATTTATTGAAAAGTAAGATCTTACGATTCTCATGTCAATCTTATGATTTGATCCTCAAATCCTTTTATTGATTTTTTGTAGGATCACAATCCTAACAACCTTGATTAGGATTGATATAATTAAGCATTATGCTTGATTAATTCAGTGCTTGCATTCAATCAAACATGAATTTTTATTTTTATTTTTTTTTACCTAGGTTTGTGATTTAAAATTTACATTGAATTTAATTGTGTCATTGCACATTATGGAAATACATATCATATTTTTATTGTTAAGTTATAATCAAGTTTGTAGTTAAACTTTCTCTAATTTTCATTTCACTTGATGATTTATTAAAATATTATGAATATGCAAATAAGAAATCGATTCAAGAACTCTTTTGTTTGAAAATTTTCCCTCTTTTAATTGTTCCATATCAACTAATATTATAATAATAATAATAATTTTTTTGGAGGAAAATTGTAATAATAATAATTAATGGTTGAAATGGCGATTTTTACTTAAATACGATGTTCTACTTCTACCTATTTGCTTGCCGAGTGTTGGGTTAAGATAGCTTGACCACAATTAATTAATTCAATTATCCAAGTTAATTAATTAGATTCAATTGCATGCAAATCGTGGAGACACCAACAAATCACCAAAAATACTAAATGTAACAGAAATTAAATTGACACGGTAATTTGTTGACAAATAGGAAAAACCTCTCGTAAGGCAAAAACACCACCAGGTGATTTTAAGGCCACCACTCCCAAGAACCCACTAATCAACAATCAAGCGGTTACAAGTGATAGGCCAAAAAAGTATTGACCTCTTATGATAAATTAATTGATTAATTAGCCAAATATATTAATTAATCAAATTAACATGCAAATGCGTGGTAGTACAAACAAATCACCAATTAAACTAAGTATGCAGGGGAAAATAAATTGACATGGTGATTTGTTTAAGAATGGGAAAAACCTACACGGCAAAAACCCCACGAGGTGATTTTAAGGTCACCACTCTCGAGAATCCACTATTATCACAACAAGCGATTACAAGTAAAAGAATCCCAGTACCTTATACCAACCTACAGTTGAACCTTTACCTCAATACTCAGTTGGACTTGTTTTGTAGTGATAATCTCTTCTTGTAATGCACGGCTCCCAGTACGTGACTAATCAATTAAGCGGATCCCAATACGCGACTTCAATCACCAACTAGATAAGGATGTTGGCTGCAAAGTTCTTCAGTTCATCACACAAGGAAGATCGAGAAGCTCCTTGGTTACAAAACCCTACGGTGCACAAACACAGCAGCTTCTTCACAAGAAAGATGAAATAGGGCAAATTCTGTCTCTGGTCACAATTTGCTTGAACAAACCTTGCTCAACACTTGTGCAACTTGTGTCACTTTTGACGACCCTTAAAATAATCTTTTTATATGGCTAGGGTTGTGAGAAAAGAAAGCCCAAACATACAATCACGGATTGAATGAAAAACAGTCCTAAAAGACTGAACTTCATAAACCTCGACAGATACCTATCTGTCGAGCTGCTGTCGAGCAACGAGCTTCAATAGCTCTTCAAGGCTCAATAGATGCTAGTTGTTAAGTTTTAATGAATTAAATCTTGGACAAACTTGCATGGCTTTAACACTTGAACTTGAAACAAGGTTTCTTGAAGTATTAAACACATCCTAGATCTACCCAAATACAAGTAAAGTGCGTTTTGTCAAAGGATTAGCCAATTACATAAAATAGTGACATATGTTCCTAACAAGTGAATCGCATATGTCCTAACAATCTACCCATTTGGCAATCTATGACAAAACCACAACTAACAAATGAAATACGAGAGAAGTCATAAATCACTCAACTCATATTCACTTGTTGAATACAATAAAATCTATCCTAACACAAACTCTTCAAAAACTTTGCAAGAAGAGAGTTTATGGCAAGAAAGACTTTGACAACCTGTATTTCTGAAACACTTTAAATAAAACTCAACACGGCATCTTAGTGTGAAACAAAAATAATAGAATGCATACAAGTATAAGAAGCATGTGTATAAAGAAAGAAAAGAAACAACACATGGAGAGATAGGTGAAAAGAAAAACATATATCAATATATAAAGAATATAAGTACAATGTATGTCAATAATGGTCACAAGACCCATGTATAAGAATAATGTATCTCAAATAGAAAGAAAAGAAAAAATATCTCAAATCCTCACTACATCCCTTAATATGCACTCTTCCCCTAACAAAAATCTCATATACTAACCTTCCCCTAACTATGACTACTCTCATAACCAAAACTACTCCCCCTTTTTGTCACGAGTGACAAAGGGTAAGAGTGTCAAATAGACATCTCGTTAGTGCCAGAAGAGCTAGCATCTTTTTCCTTATCATCATCATCGTTGTCAGAGTTGTCATCATCCTCGGATGTCTCAAATGCCTCGGGAGGAGGAGAGGGAGACTCCACAAAGCCACCAAGGAGAGCCTGCCGTCTAGCAATACAGCCTACACGAGTGTTCACTTGACACAACTCATTAGTGAGAGTATCAAGGCGAGCATCCATGCGCTGAAACTGCACCATGATCGCGTCCAGAGTCACACCTCCCACTGAAGTAGAGGGAGCAAAGGTGGATGGAGCTAAAGGAGTGGGAGGAGCTGTCATACCAGACCACCTTAAACAAAACTGTGCCTCGCTCTGTTTAACGGTAGAGGCGTCAATGGCACATATCACGTGAAAGTGGTTGAAAGCAAGAATGGGAACAAAAAAATGGTGTAAGATCCTTATGATAGCGGAAGGAAAGATGAGCTTATCATGGGATGCCGTATCCCTATAGACATCTATAATAGAATGAATGAAATGAGAGAGAAAATCTATAGTGAGATGCTCTAACAAAGAAAGCAAAAATTGAGCACGAGGCTCGGTAATAGAGTTATAATGAGAAAAAGGTATGAAGAATAAAAGTCATAACCAAGTTCATGAATCTAGGACCTTTAGCAAAGGTCGAACATGGCGTAAACTAACGATCACCCCAATCAGAAGGGTTCTCACAAAAAGCAAAGATGAGCTCGTCTTTGGACACAGTCCTCAGACGCTCACAACCAAGGTAGTTAGGATGCTCTACCTTTGGGACATGGAGCACATCGGAGAGAATCTCCGGTGTGACAACAATGCGCGTACCTCGAACGTGAGTAATGAAATGAGGTAATAAATAATCGAATCCATGCATGTTAGAGTAAAACTTCTAGATCAGCACAGATAGACAAGTGATCGGGACATCACACAATGACTCCTAACCCTGACTGTGAATGACAGTGGGTAGGTTAGTGTCGGAGAAGTCTGACAAAATGACTTGGCGTTCCGAATGAATGCCTCATCTAAAGAAGTTCTCCAAGAAGTCCTTTCGGGCTTACTTATCACAGAACCGAATAGAGGAGGGGGTGGGATCAGAAAAAGAAGATGCCCTGGAATTAAGAGGGTTCTAGGATGGAGCAGATTTACGTTTTGGTGCCAGACGCACTAACATAAACTAGAGAGTACGTATGTATGGGAATGCATGAACATGTGAAAAAGAGAGTATGTATGCATGGGAATGCATGAACATGTGACATGCAAATGAAAATTGCATCATGGGCTTAACCCAATCCAATCCTACCAGCACATAATTAGATAACACACATCTAAATGCATGAAAATATAGTTATAATGCACATGAGATGCAATGTATGAAGTTTTTAAGATCAATTCTTCAAAACCATCCCAAAATTTTTGCAAAACCCTCTTTGATTTTGAAAAACCCCAAAATTTTCAAAAATCCCAAAAACTTAGGTTAAAAATCATGAAATGCATGAATATGAGGGATTTAGACACTTACCAAGTGAAGAGAGACTTGATAAAGGCCGAAAATCTCTTGGGAAAGAGGTTTGGAGTGAGTGAGAAAGGTTTGGGAGATGAACAGACACGGACAGATCGAGAGAGATTGAGGAAAGTGAAAACCAAATCACGCTAACCCTATATATAGGTGTTCAATAATTCTCGACAGATAGCAAGTGTTGAGAGGTGTCGAGTTTCAAAAAGCTTCGACAGATGCAGCTATCAAGTAAGTGTCCAGAGGTGTCCATAGCAAAACAAGCTCGATGGATTGAGGTAGTTGTCAAGGAGCTATCAAGGGGACAAAAACTTTCTCGATCGATCCACCTAACTATCGAGAAGTGTTGAGATTGTGATAAAAAGCAACTAAAGAGCTCGATAGATAAGCCAGGTATCGAGAGGTGTTGAGTAGGTGTTGAGGTTGTTTTAAAACAACTTTTTAAGAGGAGAAAACACAAATTTGAATGTAATCAAACATGCATCTTAACCAAAGATCCAAACAACATTTTGACCTCTCAAAAACATCTTTTAACAAGAAAATGATAAGCATTTTGATCCCAAAACACACACACACACACACACAACAAGTCTAACCAATTTTATATTTCAAAAACAAGTCCAGACAGTTTAGTGAGCATACATTAACACATGTAAGCCTTGTGATGGCCAAATCACATTGTACCTACACATGTATCAAGAGTAGCAAAGAATATTACGTGTTGTGTATGAAAAACATAGCAAGATTGCATAAGTGTCTACATGTTATGATGATTTGAGATATGAGGAAATCACTTTAACTCACACACAATCATAACTGTTTGATGGGGACTATAACCTTCGAGGTACATCCTATAACTCCTACATCTCCTAAAGGACATGCTTGCAATCATATTTAAAGCATTTTGATTCTTATTGCTTTTATTTTCTTTGCATATTTTCTTTTTAAGCAAATCATGCATGGGTACATATGAGAGAGAAAAGAAATACCCAATGAAGTTAAGCTTTTGACATTGCACTTTCGCTATGCCGAAGCATACAGATGTCATTTTATGATTGGCGAGCAACAGTGGTGAGATGGTTATTTATGCATTTCTCTTAGGATTTCTAGTCCTTCTCATCAAAAAGAGTGATACGAGTGTTAAGTACAAGAGATCACTTAACCTTACTCATCACAAACACAAGTCACAAAGCTCACTTGCTTAGTTGTGCATAGAAATGCTCATCTAAGTTACAAACGATACAAAGTTTAAAAAACTTTATTTTAATAGCCATCCAAGGTACACAAGTACCAATGTACACATAACACACACTGTTTTTTTGTATTTTTCAATTTTTTAATTTTTTATACGAAAAACAAAATAACCAAAGCTGAAAAGAAAACAAATTAAAACAAATTAAAGAAAGCAATTCATAAAACTAGATTGACTCAAAACAATAAAGCAAAACACATAAGTAATGCAAAAAAAAAAAAAAAAAAAAAAAGAAAAAAAAAGGGAGAAAGAAAAAGTGATAGAATCACTTGGAACCCTTTTTCTTCCACACCTTGGAAGAACCTTTCCTTTGAATAAACCCTTGAACCGGCGGTAAGGGGGAAGAATTGAAACCGTTCAAGTTTGAAAGGAACATGAGGGCTTTGAGAAGATCTCCAAGGGGAGCAAAAAAGGATGGAAACTGATTCTAGTTTCTCGATGTGATCATGTCGTTGCTCTATTGAGTGGCTAACCACTTATAGCAATTAGGTCAAGTATGACCGGCTACTCTACAGTGATGACAGAGATGCTGCTTCTTCTGTTTAGGCTTTTGAGAGTTAGCCTTCTTAGCCCTAGGGTTTTTAACTTCTTTCTTATCCTGCTTAGGGGGATGCTCCTAAGATAGATTTACCCTTGTCTATGTTCTTACTAGCTAAATCAGTTTTGACATTATTATTCTCAGTTTCAACATTATTACTAGGAGGAACAAAAACAGTAGTACTAGTAGAAGCAATACTAGGAGAAGTGAAACCATACCCTAAACCGATTCGACCAGAAGCATATTTCTAAAGACTGGGCATCTCATCCAGCTTAGCACGTGAAATCCTTTATAGTTGAGCTCTGACTTGGAACAGCTCTGCCTTAAGCTTCTTGGTCTTCTCAGCTAAGAAATTATTCTTAAACCTCTGTGCTCCAATAGTCTGATTGGCTTCATCAAACTTTGTGGAAAGCTCTCCTCGTTCCAGCTCAACATCACAAAGCTTTTTTGTGGTCAACCTATACATCTTCTCATGTTTTTCTGAGACCTTGTATAATTTTACATAGGTTGTGTGGATGTCATCTTGTTCATCCATCTTCTCAAACTTGGACTCCACCAATTCCTCTTCTTCATCCACATCTTCAACAATCTCCTTAGTAGGATCGACAGTGGTGGTGAAGGTATTCAGGATTTCGTCATCCTCATTGTCGGAATCATCCTCAGGCTTGGTGTCACTCAATGTAGTAGCAAGTGCCTTGCTTTTCCTAATGGTCATGAAATATGTGGAGCACTCTTGTTTTATATGTCTAAAACCTTGACACCCGAAGCATTTTGATCCGAGGGAACAGTGTACTGACCGCCATCCCTAGCATCTTTCTTCCCTTTGTCTTGGCTCTTGAACTGAGAAGAAATAGACTGCCTACGTGTCACTGCTCTTGGCCTTTAGTGCCATGCTCTTGCTCTTACTTGATTTCCTGATCCTTGTCAAGCCTAATTCATAGGTCTGCAGATTACCAATGAGCTCTGTCAGAGGAATCTTGTCAATGTTCTTTGATTCCTCGATCGTGGTGATCTTGGCATGGAATCTCTCGGGCAAAGATTTGAGCACTTTTCTCACAATCTTGGGTTCAGGAATGGTTTCCCCGAGATTGAAAGCTGAGTTAACTATGCCCTTAAGTTTGGCATAGAACTCATCAAACGACTCATCCTCCCCCATCTTAATCTCTTTGAAACTTGTTGTAAGCCTCTGTCATTTTGAATCCTTGATAGACTTGGTTCTTCATAGGTTGTCTGGAGGATGGTCCATGCTTCCTTCCTAGTTTCAGTGGAGGATATCTTCTTAAATTCCTCATTAGTGACAGAACTGAACAAAGCATACAATGCCCTGCTATTAAAGTTTGCCGCCTTGATCTTAGCATCATCCTAATCGGCCGGCTCTTCTGTAGGCTTGGTCCAGCCTATCTCCACAGCTTGCCACACTTTCTCATCTAAAGACTGCAAGAAAGCTCTCATGCGTACTTTCAGGTATGCATAGTTAGTGCCATCAAATAAAGGAGGTATAATAAGAGACTATCCTCTATTGATGACAAACATAGGTCAATGGATCACACAGCAAAGATTTACCATAATCAGAGTGTGCTTACTCTAATACCACTTGATAGGCCAAAAACGTATTGACCCCTTGTGACAAATTAATTAATTAATTAGCAAAGTATATCAATTAATTAAATTTACATGCAAATGCGTGGTAGCATAAACAAATCACCAATTAAACTAAGTATGCAATGAAAAATAAATTGACAAGGTGATTTGTTTACGAATGGGGAAAACCTACACGGCAAAAACCCCACCGGGTTATTTTAAGGTCACTACTCTCGAGAATCCACTATTATCACAACAAGCGGTTACAAGTAAAGGAATCCCAGTACATTATACCAACCTACAGTTGAACCCTTACCCCAATATCCAGTTGGACTTGTTCTATAGTAACAATCTCTCCTTGTAATGCACAACTCCCAGTACATGACTAACCAATTGCGTGGATCCCAGTACGCGACTTCAATCACCAACTAGAGAAGGTTGTTGGCTGTAAAGTTCTTCAGCTCATCACATAATGAAGATCGAGAAACTCCTTGGTTACAAAACCCTACAGTGCATAAACACATCAGCTTCTTCAGGAGAAAGATGAAATAGGGCAAATTCTGTCTTCGGTCACAATTTGCTTGAACAAACTTTTCTCAACACTTGTGCAACTTGTGTCGCCTTTGACAACCCTTAAAATAATTCTTTTATATGTCTAGGGTTGTGAGAAAAGAAAGCCCAAATATACAATCACGGATTGAATGAAAAATAGTCCTGAAAAACTAAACTTCATAAACCTCGACTGATACTTATTTATCGAGCTGCTATTGAGCCACGGGCTTCAACAGCTCTTCAAGGCTCGATAGATGCTAGCTGTCGAGCTTTAATGAACAACATTTTTCTCACTTGAATCTTGGATAGACATTCATGGCTTTAACACTTGAACTTGAAAGAAGGTTTCTTGAAATATTAAACACATCCTAGATCTATCCAAATACAAGCAAAGTGCGTTTTGTCAAAGGATTAGCCAATTACATAAAATAGTGACATATATTCCTAACAAGTGAATCACATATGTCCTAACAACAAGTATAATGAATCTTACCAACTACCTTGGCTTATCCCGAAATACCAACTTACAGTTGAACATTCACTCCAATAATTGGACATGATCTTGTTATAGAATTCTTTCCTTTGATGCACAAATCTCCAATCTGTGACTAACCCCTTTGCACGGATTCCAGTATGTGACTAACTCTAGCAACTTGAACAGATGTTGTTGGCTACAAAGTTCTTCACTTCATCAACAATGAAGATTTAAAAGCACTTGCTTACAAAATTCTATGGCGTACAAATGCAGTAGTTTCTCACAGTGAAAATAAGTCTCTTGGTCTTTGTATCTGTGTGTGATGACTTTTAAAATAAGCATTATATATGTCTAGGTTTATGAGAAAAGGAACCCTAAACAAATATACAATCCTGAGTCAAAATTAAGATCTAGAAAATTGAAAATCATAATTCTCGATAGATCGAGCTTCTATCAAGCTATCTATTGAGCTGCACATTAAGTCTCGATAGCAAACATCTGTTAAGACTTAATGAAAGTCTTTTCTTCACTTATTTCTTGGACCAATCTTCATGGCTTTCAATACGACACTTTCCTTAAGTATTAAACCCATCTTAGATCTACCCAATTACAAGTAGAGTGCATTTTGTCAAAGAATTAACCAATTACATAAAATATGATCCTAACACCGAGGAATGCCGAAACTTTCATGATTTCATCTATAAATGATTTTCACTCGGTATATGTTTTTTTTTTTTTTTTTTTTTTTGATAGGTCAGTATATATACGTTAGTTATGAATTGTTGTAGATTCTCAGCCAAAAAAATTAAAAAGATTGTTGTAAATCTATTTAAAATTGATACCATTTTAGATGATAATTATTTTTATTTCCTCACTTAAAAATAAAAAATAATATTTATCCTTAGAAATTTTGAACATTGTATTTTGATTAAATCTACATTATTACTTATTTATAAAGAAAAAGAAGGGAGAAAAACACTTTTTTCCTTTTATGTTTAGGATAATTTACAATTCCCCTTTCTATCTTTGAAGCCAATTAATTTTCTTATTTATATTTGGAAAATGAGCAAATACTCCAAATTTGTCACCTTATCAATTAAATAAAATGATTTTTTTTTAAAGAAATTATTAGTTGTATACCACGAAAAAGAGAACAAGTTGAGGATTGTATTGTTGTTTTCTTAAATTACATTTATAATCATTTTAATTTTGTTGGATTTAGCTGAAAAATAACAGATTCAAAATATTTACTTATTTTTAAATATAAAGGGATAAATTGGCTGGCTTCACAAATAATGGGGTAATTGTGAATTACTTGAATATAAAGGGGAATGTTCTTTAGTCATTACATAAATATATTGAGATTCTTTCAACAACAACAACAAAAAAAAAAAAAAAAAGAGGTAACTAAAAGGGTAAAATCGTAAATTTCATGAATACATTTTTTATATTTCCTCATAAAGTTTTTCACCTTCCTCTCTCCAGAGAGAGAGAGAGAGAGAGGAACAAAAAGAAGGTAAGAAAGATAGAAAAAAGAAGAAGTTTTCCACCAAATCTGGTAATAGTTTTTAGAGCATCTCCAATAGGCTCTCTAAAACCTTTTTTTTTGGAGAGCAAACACACAAAAAACACCCTTCAACAATCTCTCCATCTTTCTCTCTCTCTCTCTCTCTCTTTTTTTTTTTTTTTAAGAGTTGCTACAATAGGTCTCTTGACCTAGAAAGCACTATAGCAACTTCAAATCATTTTTCTCTCATAAAAAAATATATATATATACATGGCCGGATAAAAAATAATTTTTTTCTCTCTCATCCCTATATTTCGATGGCTACAAAGTACAATAAAATACATTCTGAACAAACACAAAACAGAAAATGCAATGAAATCAAATATAAAATCTTTCTCATAAACTAATGAAATCAGAACAAAAAAAATAACCGATTTGACCCATTTCGACCACATGTCGTTGTCAATGGGGAAGAGATTAAGCAACAGTAGGGAGGAAGACAAGCGGCGGTAAAGGCAGAGCAAATTAGCAGACGATGGAAGCAATTTTCCTCCCTTGGCGATTTCTCCCTCTTTCTTTATCTTCGTTTGATGAGAATCAAACGGTGTGATTGTGTGTGATCTTTAAGTTTGTGTGATTTTATGGGATAAAGGGAAAGAAACGTGTAGTCTTCCACCTTCCACCTGTTGTTTTTTATATATTTAAATGATACTAAGGTTTTTTTTTGGGGGGGGGGGGTTTAAATTAAAAATAACTAATGCTAAGTTAATTTTTTGCAAGGGAAATTAATTAGAAGTTAATGAAATAGAAAGGGAAAATGATAAGCTAATGAATATTAGTAATTAAAATTTAAGGGATAATCTCTTAAATTAAAATTAGACTGTTGACAAGTAAAACCCATGAAAATTTAAATGGAAAGAATGAGATTTTAAAAAATGAAGATTAACTGTTAACAAAATAAAGATTAAAGGAAAATTAAAGAATGAATAAAGAATAAATGAAGAGATGATATTTAAATGGGATAGAGTAAGGATGGAGAGTTTGTTGGAAAGATTGTTGGAGATGCTCTTAATAGGCTTAAAAGAAAATCTCTAGCAACCCCCTATCTATCTTCTATTTCCACCTAATCAAACAGGAAAAAAGAAAAATCCAGTTCCTTTGTAGCATTCTTAACTTTTAATCTTTTTTTTTTTCCTCTATAGATTTTTTTTTTTTTTTTTTTTTTTCCAAAAAGCATAATTGCTCCCATCAAAGTATGGAGGAGCATTAAGCAATTGAGATCAGCCCATCTCAAACAGGGTCTAGGATCACACTTAGGTAATGAAACCACAGCAAGTGTAGGAGGAGCATTAAGCGATTGAGATCGGCCCATCTCAAATAGGGTCTAAGATCACACTTAGATAATGAAACCACAGCAAGTGTACCCGCTCTAATACCAATTGAAAGCTTGAATTTGTGTAAAAAGACTAGAGCTGTTTAGACCCCCAAATTAAAATTACAACTCAGTTGATTTTACTCTAAATTAATCTAAGTACGGAATAGAGTAAATGCAAGTGGATAAACAATATAACTACTCTAAGCCATATTCATTAAATCACAACAGTAAAACAAAAGCTAAAAGAGTACGGAAGAAGAATGCAAACACAAGATAACATGCCGATGTGTTATCGAAGAGGAAACTGAAGAACTTGGTGAAAAATCTCTCCACTGCCCTTCAAGCGGTAAATCGATCCACTAGAGAATAAGTTGGAGTACACAAATAAAAAGAAGACCTTCCAAGCCTAGTCTACCCCATGTACTCGAGCCCTCCAAGCTCCTGTTACCAACTGACTTAATGAAGCATTATCTTCTCTAGCTCTCCGGATCATGCAATTCAGTCTAATTGCATCCACTAAACAAATGGCTTCTTCCAATGCTTCCCAGTAGCACCAAAACCTCACTTTACACTCAGGATGGGTGTGGTAAGTGTTTGGGCTATCAACCTCTCAAGGATTTGGAAATGGAGAGGTAGGAGTTGAGTGGAAAACTACAATAGATTGTGTAGAGAATTGTGGGTATGACAATCTCTCACTCTCAAGGGTAATGGCTAGGGTTTTCTTTTTGAAAAACACTCCTCAACATATGTGGGTAATGTGGGTATATATAGTGTGGGTAGAGACTTGGTGTATCAAATATGGCAAATTGGCAAAACAAAATGTTTCGCAGGAATCTCGTAGGAAGGTGTTATTCGCGAGACGCTCACGAAAACCAATTGTCACCATCTGTCATGACTTTTTGCATTCTAGTCATGTGTTGAGAACATGCTTCACTTCGCGAGAAGGCTTCTCGTGAACTACCCGGGAAAACTTTTTTGATCTTCAATTTGCCTTGAGTCTTCACACTCTCTCTCACACACAACCCTTACAATGAAATCCCACATAAAATATAGGGTACAAAAGATTGAACAAAATTACAATCAAATTTGGCACGAAATTAAAGCTAATACAACATAGTTGTAAATCACAACTTTACGTAGTGGGTTTTGCTATTGTTGTTCCTTCACCTTTCTCAGTTCTTTCACGTTGTACCATGTTTCCTTGTTACTTCTGTATTTTAATAATTATATATAAAATTATTGTGCTAAACTCTTAGACATGGGCCATCCACTTCACCAGGGTTATAGCCAGGGGAGAGTATTTTTTTTTTTCAAGGACAAGGAGAGAGTACGAGTTTGTTATTTATAATTAGAGTGACAATAGTTGTACCTTGTGTGTACTGAGCACGTAGTTTTAACATGATTTTAAATAGAGAGTTTTAACATGATTTTAATTAGAGTGTGTAACTTAATTTGTGCAACAATAATTAGCATTGTAATTATGAAATGTAGTAAATTTACATAATCTCACTTGGAGGTAATTATGATGTGGGCTATATTGGTATTGTACTTGATTTAAACTCAAATTTTATGGTAAATAATCAAATCAAGGTGAATTTTAAAAACTTTAAGATTGAACAAAAATTACTCTCATCAAATGGATGAATTAAACCTAGTAAAAGTCTGTCAAACTTAATGAAAAATAGGTTTTGAATGTAAATTTATAAAATTCTTTAATCGAACTCCCGTGTAGTGTGGATGAGCTCAGTGAATTCAAATTTTGGACCTCCAAGTGCAACATCTTAGTAAAACATGCTTTTATGGTTCTTCTAGTACCAAATAAAATAATGATTTTATCAAAAATTAGGGATGGAAAAAACAATGAAGTTTGGTATCTAAAAACATTATTGAAGCTAAGAGAACTCGCATTAGTCAATGCAAAATAAGGAAAAAAAAATTCTAATGGACCTAATAAATGTCATCGTCCAGACGGACCCGTTAGATACCATCATCCACACATACCTAGCATGGATGATGAAAGAAAAGCCATAAAGAGAGCATTCAATATCCCAGATGGTTACAAATCAGTAAGGAGACTGTTGGGATACCCATCAAAGTCCACATTGAATGAGCCCAAAAATGTTACAAAAGAGGCAATTATTCCACCATAAATGGAATACAATGGCTAGAAGAAAAGCAGGTATATATAGGCACTTTAGAACTGAACAATGTACACACAAATACATATACTTTACTCATTCTCGCTCTCATTACCAAGTTCTCTCTATTCCTTGAGATCCATTCACTGACTTCATCATCGGAGACTCCATGGCCAGCATCACACCGGTGACCAACCTGAGAGGACCCTATTCTCAAATTTGTAGGAATCTAGACGAGCCCGTGCAGATCCAACTGGACAAACCTACTTACTGATGATTTTCACATCATCAAGTTCATTACTTTTACACATTTTTGCTCAAAAACTACTCACATTAGTCCATCTATAATACTATGTATGTACAAAATTGCTACAATAATCATGTATATTTACACAGTTATTGTAGTTTTCTATTTTATTTTTTTTTAATTTTTTTCTCCCTCTTCTTTTACCTTGTTAGGCACTCTTTCACTCTCTTCAATGTCCAGAAGAAGAATATGAAGAAGAAGAAGAAGAAGAAGAAAGAGGAGGAGGAGAACCACCCAAAATCAACATCTACCCACCAACACAACCAACCACCACCCAACCACCACCACCATAACCCTTTACAACATCAACATAATCCTAAAGACTGAGAGGTTCTAAAGACTTAGGTATTTATGTATTTAGAACTCTAATGTGTATTGTTGGTAAACTATGATCAAAACAATGTGTTTAGAAGTATTTTAGTCTTGCTCAAAGTTATGTATTTATGTAAAGTTGGAATTGAGCTAATGCATAAAAGATTAATGCATTTTAGTTTGGCTCGATCGATCGAAGCCGGGCAGAATGTTTTTCTGCAGAAATTTCCAACTCAGCCCTAGTTGTTTTAAAACATTTTCTGGGTTTCTTATTTGTCCTAAATATAAAAGGCAAACCCTAGCCACATTTTAGTGTTGCTCATATTGCTGTTTGTGTAAATCTCTTGTGAGATCTAGAGGAGTTTTCCTTTACACAAACTTAGGGTTTTTCAAGGAGAAGATTTATATACATCTTGATGATCAACTCAGTTGCTGCCATTGAAGCTTAAAGAAAACACAAGGGGGTGTGCTTGTACCTGGTGGTGAATCCAAGAAAGAAGGAGTCCGTGGATTCGGAGCTTGCACATGGCCGTGTCAGTAAGTTCTACTGGTGGATAGCATTAGGAAGTCGAGTGTGGGTGCTTGTAAGTCCTTTTGTATGAACTTCGATTCTTTCAAGATAGTGGATTCATGTTTACCTTGAGGATAGTTAGGTCAAATCCTCCCTAGGTTTTTACCGGTTTGGTTTCCTGGGTGATCATATCTTGTGTTATTTATTTTTTCGCTGCTTTACATTATATGATCTTTGTAATTGTGATAACCTAGCTTTGTTAAATTGGACTAAGTAACAACTTGGCTAATTACCTAGGTTAAATCAATTGGTTTTAAGGGGTCTAAAAACTATCAAGTGGTATCAGAGCGGGTAGCTCTTTTGTTGTTGATCTTTTGATCACAAAGCTGATCCTTGACCCCTATTGTCATGGAACACAGACACTCTCTAGTTATTCTTCCTCACTTTGATGGGAATAATTATGCTTATTGGAAAGTAAGGATGAAAGCATTCGTGAAATCTATTGATGAGAGAGTGTGGAACTCCGTTGAATATGGATGGGAGAAGCCCATTACTCCTGTTAGTGAGTGGGAAACTTCTCAAAAAGAAGCAGTTGCGTTTAATAGCAAGGCTATGAATGCTATCTTTAACGCTATTTCTATGGAGGAATTTAAGAGAATCTCTAATATTGAGGTTGCTCATACTGCTTGGAATATCCTCTAGACTGTGCATGAAGGCACAAAGGCTGTCAAAATAAATAAATTGCAGCAATTGACTTCTAAATTTGAAAGCATTAGGATGTCTGATGATGAATCTTTTGATGAATTCTATGCTAAATTGAATGATATTGTTAATTCTGCTTTTAACTTGAATGAAATCTATGATCAACCTAAAATTGTTAGGAAGATTCTTAGATCTTTAACTGAAGACTTTAGACCCAAGGTGACTACCATTACTGAAAGCAAGGATGTGGACTCCATCCCTGTTGATGAACTTGTAGGATCTCTTCAATCTTATGAGTTGGATCTATCCAAAACTACCAAATCCAAATCAATGGCTCTTAAGTTAGTTGATGATGTTGAAGGGGGTGGATTTGATGATGAGCTCTTTGCTACAGAGATTGCTTACCTTGCCAAGAACTTTAGAAACTTTCTCAGGAATAGTAACAGAAAGGCAAGAGGTACAAACACTGCTAAACCTAGAAACTTTAGGAAGCATGATCCCACTAAGGTTAACAATAATGATAAACCTAGAGAAAAAGTAGGTCAATCTTTTAATAATTCCTTGGGGTCTCAGTGTTTTGGATGTCAAGGGTATGGTCACATGAAATCTGAGTGTCCTACCTATCTGTTGAAGAGAACCCTTCTGATGGGGAACTCTCTGAAGATGCAGATCTTCAAGAGGCCTATAATAAACTTTGCAAAGTTGCTGCAAAGGATGCTATGAATGTTGAACTTGGCCTGAATAAAATTGAATCTCTTGAGCTTGATAAGAAAAATTTGCTTGTAAAGCTGTTTGATACTAATGAACTTTTGAACAATGTGAAAACTGAGAATATGCTTTTGCTTGATAAAGTTAAAACTTTGGAACTTGATTTATCTGTTGTTAGATTTGCTAGTTCTAAACTTGATCAAATGTTGAGTATTCAAAAGTCTCCTTCTGACAAATCTGGTTTAGGATATGTTGAAAGCATCTCAGTGTCTGCTCCCCATTCCACAAACTTTGTCCCTTCATCTTCTTCTGAACCTTCTGTGAGTGAGATTGTGAGTGAAACTGTCAAATCCCCGGTGAGTGAGGTTGTTAAACCCATAGAAGTTTCATCATCTAGGAAGATTAGGGTTGATCTGAAAGAGTCTAAGTCTAAGAGGCCTACCCTATCTAAGGACAAGACACATGATAAGCTTGCAAGGTTTTGTCACTTTTGTGGAAAGTCTGGACACATACGTCCAAACTGTTACTAGCTGCAAGCTGCAAAGAAAGCAAACAAACCAAAAGTACCTGTGCCTCAAGCACAAGATCCTATGGTACTTATTGGTGAATTGGTAAAGGCTTTAAACCTTTATTCCAATCCTGGAGTTGGAAATCATTCTCATATGAATAAGAACTCCAATGCTCTTGGTGCATCTAAAAGTTTTTGGATGTAAAGGACTTGAATTAATTGAGTCTTTCTGATATGGTCCTTGTGCTTCATTGCTCTACCATTTGTGACCATTGTTCTTCGTTTTTTTTGTTTTTTTTTTTCTTTTTTTTTCTAGGATTTGCATTGCATAACATTCATGCATTTCATTCTAAGTTTTTTTTGATAAATATATATATATATATATATATATATTAAAAAAAAAAAAAAAAGGAAAAGGGAAGAAAAAGGAAGCAAATTTTGTTTTGTACTATTCTTCTTGGTTTTTAAGAAAAAGGTTGGTCAATTTATTTTCACATAACATGTCGTTTGTACCTTTTTTAGCTTTGATGAGCTTATTTATTGCACTTGACTAATTGAAACTTTGTAGTGTATGTTATGTGGGAAAGATGTTAATGATTTTTGATTACTTTGTCTTGATCTTGAAGTCACATGTCTTTGACTGTCGGACTTGAACCTTTAGAGAAAGGCATAAATAACCATCTCACCACTGTTCACTAGCCAATCATGAACACCTTAGTGCATATCATAAGATTTAGTGCTTGAAAAAGTGTAGCACATGCACAAAAAGAACATAAGGTGAAGCCTCGGTTTAAATTGCTTAATACTTAAAATTGGTGTGTACTATTAGGCTTGATGCCAAAATCACATGACTAAAAATTGGTGTGTATATTATGAGACATAAATTCAAGAAACTTATATGATTGCAAGCTTATGATCTAGGAGATGTGGGAGTTATATGATGTAACTTTTTAGGTGATAGTTTCTTTTAAATTCTTTGTGATGAATTTTGTAGACCTTGTGATTGATTGCTATTCACATATCACCTCACATGTATCTCAAGCTTTTGCTAGTTGCACACACTACACGAGTTACTCTTTGCTAAGCTTTGTACATGTTATTGTGTGTGTTTATGGTCTGACCAACCAAGTTTTGCAAATACTTTGAATTTTGTGCAAAATTAATTTGTTGCTTGAAAATTTGTGGAGAATGCAAGAAATTTTGATTTTGGGAATTTTGGGCTTAAATTCTTGTTTTTGAAAATCACATCATCACATACTCATGCATTTTGTTCTTCAATTTCAATGCTGTGAGTTGTTTCTGAATTTTTTTCAAAAACTGTGTTTTTCCTCAAATTTAGTGAGCCTTTGCCCATTTCGATCGATCCCTTCTATTTTTCGATCAATCGAAATTTTTTAAATATGTTTGAGAGAGCCTCTGACTGTTTTGATCGATCGAAACTGATTTTCGACCGATCGAAACTCGTGAATCATGTTTTTTTTTTTTTTAAAGTCAGATTGGACTTTTTCAAAGGCACTTTTTCAAAACTTTTCAAACTTTCCTCTCTCTCTCCGACTTGGCTAGGCTCCACTAAGGATTTTTTGTTATTTTCCTCCGGACTTTTTGCAAGGTTTGTCTCCCAAGGCCAGTAAGACCCTTATGCCCTTCCTTTTGCATTTTATTTCATGATTTCATGCATTTTTCATGCATTGCATTGGGTATTTTCGGAACTATTCATGATTGGGATTTTTGATGTTTCAAGCCATGTTTTCTAAAATTGATCATTGGGTTTTTGTTCTAGGATGTTATAATTCTGATCCTTGTGGTTTAATTTGATCAATTTTGTGGTTTGTGAAAACTTGAAAATTCTAGGGTTTGTATTTGATTCGATTTGGGATTTTGTTCAAATTAGGTTAAATTGATGAAATTGGCTTGATCAATTGATGTAATTGGTCATTATTTTCTGAAATCTATCTTGGAAGATGATCAATTAGTCAATATCTTTCAAATTGATCAAGTGGTTTTCCAAATTTTGGGGTTTTTGTGTTAATACCTCTATGTTCAAGCCAATTTTGTGAATTTGAACTTCTTTGGACTTATTTGCACTACATTAGGACATGCATCATGCCATTTAAACTATTCATGCATCATATAGATTTTGTTCTTTTTTTTTGTGCTAACTTGCAATCTGCCCTTGGTATTTTTGTGTTTTTTTTTTCTTTGTTCTATGTTTTGGTCCTTATCCTAGCACCATGCCTAGGAAAACTAGTGCCCATAGGACCCTTTCCACTTCCTCTGAGTCTCCCTCTAGGAGTGAGGTGTTTAGGAATGATAAGTGCAGAGAGGCCTTTGATACTTTGAACTGTAAGCGTAAGATTTGGGCTGAGCGTGCTGTGGTTTTAGATGAGATTGATCTGGCTATTAGGGCTAACTTGGAGTCTAGAGGTTGGTTGCCTTTCTTAGAGATAGATCATCCACCCCCAACCACCTTGATTAGAGAGTTCTTCTCGAACCTCTCTTGCCACATCTATGATTCCAACACCCTTGTTAGGAGTTGGATACGAGGTGTTGAGTTCACCATTACCCCTCGGGTAGTGGCTGAGGCTCTTAGGGTTCCGGTTGTTCGGGAGCCTGGCTATCCCTACGATGAGTCACCCTTTTTAGATGTTGTCATGTCATACATCACTAGGTCATCTATCCAGTGGGGTTCTGACCCTCAGATCACGTCTGTTGAGCTTATCGAGACTGCTTATCTTTTCTTTAGGATAGTGTGTCATTCGTTGTGGCCTATTTCTCACTTTCACACCATCCCTCTAGAGCAATGTGTGTTTTTGTATGCGTTTGTTTTTGGAGCGTCTATCAGTTTTCCACATCTGTTCCTTCGTTCTTTGAACAAGGTTTATAGGAGTTCTGTCGTAGGGCATGCGCTTATTCATCCTATTTTCATTCATAGGATTTTGCTCTTTTTAGGTCTAGATCGTTTCTCATCTGGTGAGCCTGTGCATGTTGTTGCTCCCATAGGTGCCACCTTTCTTAGACAGAGGGCTGCTCACTTGAGAGTTGCTCCTTCGCATCCTAGAGGTGCGTCATCTGGTGCTATTCCCCCTCCTCCCTCTTCTACAAGTGCTGATGCTGCTGAGACATCGGGTGGTGCTGCTGCTGCTGATGCTGATGTTCCTCCACCGACTACTTCGGATGATTTAGACATTCGACGTACGTTGGATCATGTCTTGACCATTCAGGCAGCTCATGGACAGATTTTGGTGGACGTGCTCGATGAGATCCGTGCCATGCGTGCGGAGTTGGCACAGTTTAGACCACCTCCCTTTTGATGATGGTGTTTGTTTGCCCTTTGGCATTTCGTCACAAAAAGGGGGAGTACTTTGTAGAGTTTTTGTTTTCAGGGGGAGAGTATTTTCTTTGGTTGGAGTTTGTGGAGTTTAGATTGTATCTAGGTGCTTCACTTTGTATTTTATCTTTTTAGCTCTTGCCATGTTTTTGATGGGTTATTCATGTTAAGGGGAATGAGTATTTTTGTTGGTACTTTATATGTTTCTGGTTTCAAACTGTTTATTGATTTATATTTATGAGTTATTCATTGATATATGTCTTTATTGTGTGTTGTTTGATATCAAGAATTTATTTTGTTTACATGTATTGTTTCCACACATGCGGTTATGTATTTTGTTTAGTGTTTCAGGAAATATACAGGTTGATTCAATTGAGCTGCTGTCTACACTTGCAACTGATGGATAGTAGTTGGGATTGAATTTGTTTTATGAGCATTATTTTTGTAAAGGACTTTTATTTTGTAAACTTTTATTTTATGAGCTTCTATTTGTGTTTTGTCACGGATTGCCAAAGGGGGAGTTTGTTAGGTTCTAAAGACATAGGTATTTATGTATTTAGAACTCTAATGTATATTGTTGGCAAACCATGATCAAAACAATGTGTTTAGAAGTATTTTAGTCTTGCTCAAAGTAATGTATTTATGTAAAGTTGGAATCGAGCTAATGCAGAAAAGATTAATGCATTTTAGTTTGGCTCGATCGATCGAAGCTCGGGCAGAATGTTTTTCTGCAGAAATTTCCAACTCAGCCCTAGTTGTTTTAAAATGTTTTTTGGGTTTCTTATTTGTCCTAAGTATAAAAGGCAAACCCTATCCACGTTTTAGTGTTGCTCATATTGCTGTTTGTGTAAATCTCTTATGAGATCTAGAGGAGCTTTCCTTTACACAAACTTAGGGTTTTTCAAGGAGAAGATTTATCTACACCTTGATGATCAACTCAGTTGCTGCCATTGAAGCTTAAAGAAAACACAAGGGGGTGTGCCTGTATCTGGTGGTGAATCCAAGAAAGAAGGAGTCCGTGGATTCGGAGCTTGCACATGGTCATGTCAGTAAGTTCTACTGGTGGGTAGCATTAGGAAGTCGAGTGTGGGTGCTTGTAAGTCCTTTTGTATAAACTTCGATTCTTTCAAGATAGTGGATTCAAGTTTACCTTGAGGATAGTTAGGTCAAATCCTCCCTATGTTTTTATCGGTTTGGTTTCTTGGGTGATCATATCTTGTGTTATTTATTTTTCCGCTGCTTTACATTATATGATCTTTGTAATTGTGATAACCTAGCTTTGTTCAATTGGACCAAGTAACAACTTGGCTAATTACCTAGGTTAAATCAATTGGTTTTAAGGGGTCTAAAAACTAGCAGGATCAGTGAGCCCCACTATAAATTAGCCATTAGGATCTATTATAACAACATATATCTCATCGGTTAGTTAATATCTCACTTAATGGAACACCAACATATTGGAATGATTGAAGTCTTCTTATGAAACCTGATAGTTTTGGTCTTCTCTGTTAACATCTCCCTCAAATTGATGGCTGGAACACAAGACAACAGTTTGGTGCGAAGGTAATGAAATTGTGGGGAGGGAAGACCTTTACTGAGAATGTCAGCCAGTTGACCACCACCACTGACAAAGTGGTAATCAACCTCAATATGCTTAGTGCGAGCATGAAAGTGTTGAAAAAAATTGGTTTTGCATCTCATACAAAACCCACAGCGGAAGCAACATAAGGATCTACTTCATTCATGAGAGATAACATGTAACCTTGAATTCTAGAACAAAGAAGAGAAAGCATACAAGGTTATCTTCAATCTTGATCCCAATGCCATATGGTGCCCAAGATGGGTGGTCTCCCAATCAGTTCTTGTGTACATAGATTTTCCTTTTGAAAAGTGTATTTTCAAGATTCTGTAGAGAAAAATTGTTTCTCTTCTTTTTAGTCATACGTACATTCTAACTACCTTGGCAGTTACTTTATTTAATAACTCTTATTAAATAAATAACTAATTATCTAATTGGGTTAGCCTTTTAAGCCAGTCTAATTAGGTTTAAGTGTGTGGCTTGGGCCTCAGACTTATCTATCAACTTCTAACAAGCCTAAGGTTACCATTTATTATATAACAAATACCACTATGGAAATATAATTGTACTCTAGGCCTTATTAATAAATTATATTTTAAGACTCTAATATGATATCATTTGACCCCTCCATGAAATATCCATAGTGAACAAAGTCATAATGAACTGTCATTTTCTAAACAACTGTTTTATTCCTTAAGTACCCAGTTTAATCTTATAGTTATTCATATTTATGAAATCTAATTTCATAAAATATGAACTTTAGTAACTTTTTACTAAAATGGCCGGCCCTGAATAACTAGTTTCATTAAACTTATCTCAAGGGGATATTTCGTGTCTTTATAGAAAGAGATTACGGGTTTCATCTTGAGAATATCTGTTCCCTCAACACTACGTGTGATTACCCAACATACTGAAGTTTTAACCGTTAAACTAGATCTCACTCCTAATATATCAAAGTAACCTACATTTCATGATCAGGTTCATTATCCTCTCAGGATTGGGAGTCTATGAAATTAGAAGTCGTGAGATTAATTATTTGAGTAAGACTTAGGTACATTACTTATGTGCTGTTTCTTAGGTTCTCCTTTTTAGATTCTGCCATGTGGATTTTTTCTCATGGATAGGAAGTGTATTTTTTAGTTAAGTAACCACATGGCTGAATCTTAAGAGGGGAACTTAAGGAACAGCACCTAAGGTATTGTACCTAAGTTTTGTCCTAATTATTTAGGTGACAGTTGTTAATTGAATAATTAATCTCACAATAGTCCAGTTCAATATGTCTTACACTCTTAAGACATATCAACACATCAACCAGAAGTCTCCACTTTCGTGATCAAGTCAAACCATCTTAGTTAATGCATTATAGTCTTCACAAATGAAACGCCTAATTTCATCACCAAGTACGAACTATATTTTGAGTTTACAAGAAACTTGTGCTTTATATTTTCTATAACTAAATCACATAAATCACATACAATTCATCTCAAGGACAATGATAACGTCCCATATAATTAAACAACTTAATTATTTATAACATGCCAATAAATTGAATTTTAGGGCACAAACCCTAATAGAAAGATGGGGTTGGAAGTAAGTGCCAAGGCTGAAATGTTATCACACCAAATGGAGGGTGGTCTAGAGAGATAAATACAAATGTCCTAAAGGCGAAATTGAATCCATGTGAGGTTTGCAACACAAGAGGCAAGGGCTCTATACTCAGCCTCAATTTATGATCTAAAGACTACGTTTTTTTCTTGGAAACCCAAGTGAGAGGGTTAGATCTCATAAACACTATGTAGTGTTTGTGCATTTTAATTTAAAGTACGTTAAAACTTAAATTAACTAAAGATTAATAAAGAGATGAGTTATTGTGGAATTTTTTAAAGAAAGGAGCTAACATGTATGTAAGTTAAATTAAATTAATTAAGATGAGTTTTTCTAAACTAATAAATAACATGTAGGTTATGAGAAAGATTGGAAGACTATATATGTGGCTATGCTACAGACTAATTTTATATCAAGAGTGAATGAAGAGAAATAGTTCAAGCAAAGAGTATTGTGTGAGAGATTGAATTCAATAATACTCTTAAATACTTAATAGATTTCGAGCCGAAGAAAGGTGTTTCTTTTGGTGGAGCTTTGAGCTCAACCCAAGGGGGTCAATTTCGTACCAGAGGCCATTTTGGTTTAATCAAAGGAACGATATATTTTGCTACCGATCAATACTGGTGTACCGTTTTGGAATTACTGCTATATATATGTGTGTGTGTGTCTGTGTGTGTGTGTGTGTGTATAATATTTTTTTGGAAAATAATAAAAACATTACAAATTTTATTACATTACATATACAAATTGACATGACAATTAATGTGATTGATAAATGTGAATTAAAAACATAATATATAAAATTAAAATCATATTTAATTATTAATACTTTAATTTTAATAGTTATACAGTAAAATTTGAAATTTTTTTAACATTTGTTTTTTTTTTTTTTTTTTTTTTATTATTATTAATTTTAATGTGCTACGTGTAGGCACTCGATTTTGCACCCATAATTTAATCTTGAAAGATGGCCAGAATGACCATTCATATACCCAAAATTTAGAGTTGCATTACATGCATTAATTCATTCATTCCATATCATAAAAATGATCTTGAGATTCTAACAGTCACAATGGTATGTCTGATTCCCAAATCGAACTATCGAATTGAAAAATATCATGAGATCAAATTTTCACGATCTGCATGCATTTTTTTTTTTTTTGGGTGGAACTGACCACGCATGATTAATTTAAATTAATTCTGATTGGCTGAACAATTAAAATTAATTAAATAATTTTGTGATTGATTGTTGGTTAGTGTAAAAAATAAGCCTACTTGCATGGAAATAAAGTGGATAATCAAATAACAAAGAAATTATGGATAATTAAGTCTTTTTAGAATATTTATCTGTCAGATAGTTATTACTTTAAAGACTTGAATATCATGAAAAAGGGATTAATTTTTAGAATACGAATTAAAAATGCATCTAGGTGAAATTCCCGGCTAAAACATTCTCAAAAAAGAAGTCCAAATCGAACCAAAATTGAAAAGGGGGCTCAGCACCCAAGAGGGCTTGTCAACACTCTTGGAGTGCCAATCGGCAGTTCCCAAGTGCCAATTGGCCCAAATGCTCAGCCTAGCTCGGGAACTTCTTGATTAAGATAAAACCTATCTTTTTCAAATTTTTAGAGACAAGGACACGTTCCAATTCGTATTTAATCTCATTCAACTTTTTTTTAAGCATCCCAACCTCTATAAATAGAGGAAAAAGATCAGAATTTAGGGCCCTTCTTTTCTGACTTCTCTTCTCCCCCTTACGTTAAAGACGTTCTGGAAGCCTTGGCTGAAATAATTTCTTTTTTGTAGGTAAAGTATTTTAGACCTCAAAGAAGTGAAAATTTCTTTGATTTCAAAAATATTCTTCCATTGAATGGTATTCTCATGCAAGCAGGTGTTTCCATTCCTATGGTTCTTTTCTATTAATTGACTTGTTGAATTGTTCATTGCATGAATTTTTGTTAATATGTGTTTTATTTTATAACGATCTTGTTTACAATTTATAAATGCCATGTTCACATGCTTAGTTAGAGTGTTCTTTACTCTCTTTTTTTCTTTTCTTTTTTTATAAATATTAACAAATCCGTATTTTCACTAAATACAGATCTGAAAATTTTTTCGAGTAAAAAATAGATCTGTATTTTAACTAAATACAAATCTGAAAATTTTTCTAGTCACAAAATAGATCTGTATTTTCACTAAATACAAATTAGAAAATTTTTCTGGTCACAAAACAAATTTGTATTTTCACTAAATACAGATCTGAAAATTTTCTGGTCACAAAACATATCTGTATTTTCACTAAATACAAAACTGGAAATTTTTTTGAGTAAAAAACAGATCGTATTTTCACTAAATACAGATCTGTAAATTTTTCTGGTCACAAAACAGATTTGTTTTTTCACTAAATATAGATCTGAAAAAAAAATTTTAGTCAAAAACTGATCTATATTTTCACTAAATACAGATCTGAAAATTTTTCTAGTCATAAAACAGATCTATATTTTCATTAAATACAGATCTAAAAATTTTCTGAAAAAGTTTTCTTCTTAAATAAAAGACTGCAGATTCTAAATTTTCAAAGAATGAATTAATAGTTAGGTTAAAGTTTTTTTTTTTTTTAATGTCATTCTATAAATATGTGATGCATGCATAATAGATTTGAATTATGAATATGAATCCTCTTTTAACCAAAAATCCCATTTTTTTTATCCTTTACAAAATAGATCTGATTTTTACTAACCAAATCTCTTTTTTTTTTGTTTTTTTTTTTTTTTATCTTTTATATATATATATATATATATATATATATATATATATATATATATATCCTTTACAAAACAGATATGATTTTTATTAACCAAATATATATATATATATATATATATATTTATCCCTTACAAAATAGATTTGATTTTTATTCATCAAATTTCATTTTTCTCAGCCTTACAAAATAGATCTAATTTTTCTTTAAGAAGAGGGCATATTAATCAGATGAATTTGTTAAATTAATATTGTCAAGTAAGTGTTTTGTTACATGTGTTACAACATATCTTTCAATGTCATACAAAAGGGTATATAATGGTCATTACTCTGTCCGGGCGGAATAGGTGCCTAACACCTTCCCATTCCATAACCTAGCCCTTGAACTTATTTTAGGGTAGTAGACTAGTGTTTTATCTTTTGTTTTTGGTAGATTGTAATTAGGATCAAAGCTTTGTAATTTTTACATAGATTGTATTAGGACCAAAACCTTATAAAGTTATTCTACCATGATGTAATTGTATTTCCATAATCAATTAATAACATTCGAGGAATTTTTGGGCATGTAATTGTATTTTATTTTATTTTTGTATAAAAAAATAAGTGGTGACTCCATAAATTACCTAAAAGAGAGGTGCCATAAGCACCTAAATCTCTTTTTGAGAGCACCCCTTATAAAGAAAGCACGGTTTCTCTCAGTGGCAACTCCATTAGGAATGTCGAGGGCTAAACTTCGTATTAGACTTTAAGTGACCAACTATATACCCTTGTTTTTTGTATGATGTTGTTGTTTGTTTGGTTGTCTATGTCTTGAGATGTTTGTATGATATTTCTTATTTGTGTTGCCATGTTGATTGTTAAGAGCTTTCCTTAACTGTCATAGTGTGTGCCATCAAAACAACAAATATGTATGTGCCATCAAAACAACAAATATGTATGCACCCATCTCAACATATGGTGGTAGTAACCATGGATCACCGGTCGTCATTAGATTCGGGTACCTAGTGGTGAACTCACCAACACATAGCCCAAAGTCACTGGATCATTTCTTGTTGACTACAAATGATAAACCATGCCGTTTGGACCAACGTAATGTTCATTACATTACAAGTTGGGAGATATAACGTCCTAGCTATGGGAAACAATGAAACAACAAACACACCCCATAATGTAATGACTTAGAACCTGTCCTTAGGCCAATCCATGTTAAAATTGCATTGCATTTTGTGTGTGTTTGGTTGATAGATTGATGTAGATGGGGACCTAGCTTTGTTTGACCCAACCAAGCCTTTTCTTAGGGGAGAATTTAGTCAAGATCAGAGGGAAGACTCCAAAGAGAATCCAAGACCGACAGTCAAGCTAGCAGTTCCAATTCCAAGCCTATCACGGTACTAAAGCCTGTGAGCATAGAAGGCACCCCACAGTTACAACGTCACAATCCTGTGTTCGACCTACAAGACAGCCTAAGCCACCAAAAGTCCGAAGACTCCATTTCCATGGCAGAAGGGGAAGAGCATCTAAAAACTGAAGAATCCATGAACACTCAAAAGCTACTAAACACCACGGTAGCTAGTCAAATCCAATTGAGGGAAGACATAAACCTTATCGTACAACAGTTTCAAAACTTGAAGGGTGGCCAGGAGGAGAATAAGACCAATCAGAATCCCCCTATCCTAGAGGATGAGAAGAATATTCATGAAAGGATGAATAAGATGGAGGAGATGATCAAAAGGGCCCGCAAGATGGAAGACCTTATGGATTACCAATCACTCTCACTTTTCCCAGATGTAAGATTGCCTCCCAAGTTCAAGATGCCAATCTTGGACAAGTTCGACAGGACCGGCTGCCCAAAGTCCCATTTGAAGATGTACATGAGGGTCATGCAGCCCTTAAGAGCAACTAAAGAACTACTTGCTTAAATGTTTCAAAATACCTTGACTAGATCCATTTTTAGGTGGTTCCTTGACCTAGTGATGCTAGAGCCAGGAGTTGGGAGGATATCTGCCCACAGTTACAACATCACAATCCTGTGTTCGACCTACAAGACAACCTAAGCCACCAGAAGTCCGAAGACTCCATTACCATGGCAGAGGGGGAAGAGCATCTAAACACTGAAGAACCCATGAACACTCAGGAGCTACTAAACACCATGGTAGCTAGTCAAATCCAATTGAGGGAAGACATGAACCTTATCGTACAACAGTTTCAAAACTTGAAGAGTGGCCAGGAAGAGAATAAGACCAATCAGAATCCCCCTATCCTAGAGGATAAGAAGAAGATTCATGAAAGGATGAATAAGATGGAGGAGATGATCAAAAGGGCCCAGAAGATGGAAGACCTTATGGATTACCAATCCCTCTCACTTTTCCCAGATGTAAGATTGCCTCCCAAGTTCAAGATGCCAATCTTGGACAAGTTCGACGGGACTGGCTGCCCAAAGTCCTATTTGAAGATGTACATGAGGGTCATGCAGCCCCTAAGAGCAACTAAAGAACTACTTGCTTAAATGTTTCAAAATACCTTGACTAGATCCATTTTTAGGTGGTTCCTTGACCTAGATGATGCTAGAGCAAGGAGTTGGGAGGATATCTGCCATGAGTTTCACAATCAATACAAGCATAACATAGAAGTGGATGTGACGAAGAGAGATTTAGCGACCACTAAACAAGAGCCAAAAGAATCTTTCTCTACCTTTATTACCCAATGGAGGTCCAAAGCTGCAAAGATGATGAATAGGCTAAGTGAAGAAGAACAATTAATCATGGTTGTGAAAAACTTGTTACCTTTATATCACAAGTATTTGTTCGCTCAATATTTCCTGAATTTTAAAACGTTAATTGCTGTTGGTACCCAAATTGAGGATGTAGTAAATAATATTACCATTAAAAATGAAGATGCACTGAGGTTTAAAAAGAATTTAGGTTCTAATTCTAAAACTACAGAAGTTTCTAACATATATAAAAATGATCCTTACTATTAGGGACATATTTTATGTAATTGGCTAATCCTTTGACAAAATGCATTTTACTTGTAATTGGGTAGATCTAGGATGGGTTCAAGACTTCAAGAAACATGTTGTTCAAGTCAAGTGTTAAAGCCTTGAAGATTTGACCAAGAAACAAGTTAAGAAGAGCTGTTCATTAAAGCTCAACAGAAGTCTCAACAGAATCCTTTTTATCGAGATTTAATGCTGAAGCTTGACAAAAGCTCGACATAAGCTGTTTTTGTCGAGACTTACGAAATCAAAATTTTAGATCTGATTTTCAGCCCATTCCTGTATATTGTATAGGGTTTCTTTTCTCACACCCCTAGACATATATAAGGATTATTTGAAAACCTGTCATATCTGCCTTATAAAATTGAAAACACGCGTTTTTGCTAGTTAGAAAGTCGTGAAATTAGTCACGAGACATACTGAAGCTTTCGTGAGAAGCTCTTAGTCGTGAAATAGTCGCAAGACAGTCGCGATAGCCTCTGTATGAACTTGAAAAATTTCCAGTTTTGCCTAAAAACATTTCGCGAGAAGAGTTTAATCGTGAAATACTTGCGAGGCAGTAGCGAGACTTTCTGTATGAAAATGTGACTTTGAAATTTCCCTTAAGCACATTTCATGGGAAGCTCTAAGTTGCAAGCTTCTCGCGAAAAGAACTCTAAACCAGTTTTTGAAGAAAAACACAAAAATGCATTTTGAACAAAAACTAAAATCATGAAAGTATAAAATCACTTTCAAAAACATATAAAACACTCAAAAATCTTTTTGGGTTTGATTAGTTGAGCATACACATCACATTTGAACATGTACAATCACACAAATGAGATAAGCATTAATTGAATCGAAGTCTTGTGTGTTGTGGGTGAGTATCAAATGTGGAATAGTCCTTAGACTAGAGTGAAGTTTCAATGATCAATTCAATCTAGTCATACACAACTGGTATGAAATCAAGTGGACTATCTCAATTATAGAAATGAGCATATATGACCTCCCACAAGAGAATGCTTACAAATCATAGAAGCTTTTCATTTGGCTTCTGCATAAATCATAACATTGGGTCCTTTTTGGATTATACATCTCTTTTTGAGATCGGTGCTTGAAATTTTTGATATTTCAACTTTTAGATTTAGCCTTTGGCTTTTTGAGCACCATACATTTTAATACAAAAATCGCTTTCCCTTTTTCCTAGTCAAATACTAGTATGTGCGACAGGCTTTTGCAGCTCATTATCTCTTTTCATTTGGTGAGCTCTATAGCAAAAACATAAAAGTAAAGTGGGAAGAGATATAGACACGAGTCTATGCAAGTATCAAGACCATCAAGACTATTGACGAATCATTCATGACAAGCTTGAAGATCTATTTACAATAAACACACATAGTTGTCAAGATTTCTCCCATAAAGATATATGTGCATACATAACAAGCTAAGCTCGTAAATGCACTACGCCATTAGTACGAAGGTACTAGACCAAACTCACATGTGATATACACAACATAAGCGATCAAAATTTTTAAAGATTTTTCAAATTTTATGGGTTTTTGAATTTTTTGAACACACTCAAAAATAGAACAAGAAAAGTAAGATCAACAAAAATAGGTATAAACCAAAACCAAAAAAAAAAAAAAAATGCTAATAACTAAGCATGTGAGACCTAAATAGCAGATGTGCAACAATGAATAGAATAGGTTCACAGAAAAGATAGAGTTTAAGGAATGATACCGACAACAATGGTCTAACGCAAAGACTCAATTCTTGGATCATCAAGAGGTTTAGTAAAAATGTCTGCCTTCTGGTTGTCAGTGTTGATGAACTCCAAACACACAGTCTTTCCCATAACCAAATCTCAAATGAAGTAGTATCGGATCTCAATATGCTTTGATTTTGAGTGTTGAACTGGAATTTTGGACAAATCTAAGGCACTTGTGTTGTCACAAAACATACACATAGTGTCTTGAGTAATTCCATAATCATGTAGAAGCTTCTTCATCCATAATAATTATGCACAACAACTTGCCGCTACAATGTACTCAGCTTCAGATGTTGATAGAGAAACTGAATTTTGCTTTTTGCTCATCCATGACACTAAGTTATTTCCAAGATAGAAGCAACCATCGAAAGTGCTTTTTCTGTCATCAATGCACCTGGCCCCGTCAGCATCAGAATATCCAGCTAGGCACTCATTCAAGTCCCTTGCATACCAAATTCCATAATCAAATGTGCCATTCATGTAGCAGATAATTCGTTTGATTGCTGTCAAGTGTGACTCTTTGGGTGCTGCCTGAAATCGAGCACATACTCCTACACTGAAAGCGATGTCTGGTCTGCTAGCAATGAGATAGAGAAGACTACCGATCATGCTTCAATAAAGTGTTGGATCCACTTCTATGCCTGCTGCATCATGACTTAGTTTTGCTAAGGAACTCATAGGAGTGGAAGTATGTTTCTTAGAGTCTAGGCCGAATCTCTTTACAAGATTTTTGGCATATTTCTCTTAAGAGATAAATATCCCATCTTCCCATTGTTTCACTTGAAGCCCTAGGAAGTAGTTTAGCTCTCCCACCATGCTCATCTCAAACTCCCTTATCATTTCTTCTGAGAATTCATGAGCTAGGTGATCGATTGTGGACCCGAAGACAATGTCATCCACATATACTTGAGCAACAATGAGAGATTTCTTATCCCTTTTGACAAACAAAGTTCGATCGGCTAGACCTCTCTTGAAACCATGATCCAAGAGGCATGTGGTGAGGCAATCATACCAAGCTCTTGGTGCTTGTTTCAACCCAATAATGCCTTCTTCAGCCTTAACACATGATCCGAAAAGTGAGGGTCTTGCAACCCCTTTGGTTGCTCAACAAACACTTCTTCATTTAAAAAATCGTTCAAGAAGGCACTTTTCACGTCCATTTGATATAACTTGAAGTTCATAATGCATGCTATGGAGAGAAGAATTTGGATCAACTCTAGTCTTGCAACTGGAGCAAAAGATTCATCAAAGTCCATGCTTTCAACTTGGGTATATCCTTGAGCCACCAATCTAGACTTGTTTCGAAAAATTTCACCATCTTCATCGGTCTTGTTCTTGAAGATCCACTTGGTGCCGATTAAATGTGTATCCTTGGGCCTTGGTACCAACTCCCATACATCATTTCTAACAAATTGATGCAACTCTTGGTGCATGGACTCTACCCAATTCTCATCCTTCAAAGCTTCCTCCACTTTCTTTGGTTCAAATTGAGCAAGATAGCAGTTGTATGTTACATGATTCGCACTATAGGCTGGTCCTTTTCTCAACCAAATTCCTTCATCTAAATCACCAATGATATTGCTTGAGGGATGATTGAGAATTACCCTTAACGATGGTCTCTTGGAAGTGGAAGGATCCTCATCACGAGAGATTGGAGGTTGAACATCAAGAGGGGTGAGTGGACTAGAAGATCTAGTTTCCCTTCTTGATATAGGAGGTGTAAACTCCTTTTCAGGTGATTCTTTCTCAGCATCCTCACCTTGAGACATGTTGTCATTGCCCTCATTCTTATTAAAATTCGGTCCTTCACCATCATCATCAATATCCTTTTCAGAGATAGTGTCATCAATGACCACATTTATCGATTCCATCACCGTCTTAGTGCTTTTATTGTACACTCTATATGCTCGGCTATTTGTTGAGTAGCCTAGGAATATCCCTTCATCACCCTTAGCATCAATTTTTTTAGGATTCACCCTATCAATGAGAATATAACACTTGCTTCCAAATACTCGGAATTATTTCACCTTCGGCATCTTTTCTCTCCAAATTTCATACGATGTCTTCTTTGTTCCTGCCCGGAAGTGAATCCTATTCCCATGTGACATGAAGTATTCACTACTTCAGCCCAAAACTTCTGTGGAATGCTTTTGCTTAGTAACATTACTCTTGCCATTTCTTGGATCACCCGGTTCTTTCTTTCAACCATCCCATTTTGTTGTAGAGTTTTTGGAGCTGAAAATTCCTTTTGGATGCCGTGTTCATTGTAGAATGCTTCAAATTTTGCATTTTCAAATTCCTTCCCATGATCACTTCTGATTTTAACTATGAGAACTCCCTTCTCATTCTACAGCCTCTTGCATAGCCTTTCCATCTTGTCACATGCTTCTGACTTCTCTCTAAGAAATTCCACCCAAGAATATCTTGAGAAATCGTTAACAACCACCATAATATAGCGCTTTCCACCCATGCTTTCTGTTCTTCTTGGACCCATTTGTAAGGTTGAATTTAATCAACCATCCTGTTGGCTTTATTCCGTGCCAAATTCGTTTATATTTCAGCATTAGTAACCCTGTATTTAGGTGGGATTGTTGTAAGGGTAGTGAGTGAGATAGAGTGTTGAAATGCCCAAGAGTGTGCAAGAAAATAGAGACTCGCGGCTGGATCTCGCAGGTGACTCGCGACTTCAAGCCGCCAGAAGAAGCACACGTGCCAGGCATGCTAGAAGTTGAAGCGTCATGCTAGCTGGAGCACTACAGGACAAAATAGGACAACTGGTTGTCCTGTTATCTCGCGGCTGGATCTCGCGACTTAGTCAAGCAGCGAGCCAACCCTGTTTTGAAAAACCTGACTCTTCACATTCCATTCTCACCCTAGTATAAATACCCCTTATACCCACGAAAGAAAGAGAGCTTCTAGAGAGAATTTTGAGAGAGAAACCCTAGAGTAAAACAAGATCGATTCATCCACAATCTTTACATAAGAAACTCTTCAAATTCCTCAACTCTCTTCCTCTCCATTGTTAAATCCTTGAGAGGCATTTTACCAAAACATTTTCTCACCATATCCATTACTGTGAGAGGGTTGTTTGGTGTTTTGGGAAGCAGTTAGGAAGGAACCAATTTACATTGGTTGATGCTATGGTCAAGTAACGGAATCCAAGAAACTAGAAAAGAAATAGATTCGGTGCAACCTCGTTGGAGCAAGAAGCTTGGAGGGCTTAGGTACACTGGGTAGATTAGGCTTGGAGGGTCTATTGCTATTCATGTATCCCAACTACATTTTCTAGTGGATTGTTTACCGTTTGGACGGCGGCGGAGAGGTTTTATGCCGAGGGCTTCGGTTTCCTCTTTGATAACACATCATGTGTTGTCCTTGTGTTTGCATCTCTCTTCCCTTTATCTTTGCCATTTAATTTCTGCTATGGATGTGATATTATTTGGTTTAGATTGTTTATCAATTCTGTATTAAGCTTATGTTCATATTCCACACATAAATTGTTTGATATTAAGCTTGAATTGGTATTTTGTAAATTGGGGGTCTAAACGTTCAAGGGTGTTTTTACACTAATTGAACTTTCACCATTAGATCCATAAGTAGTAACTCCAAAGGGTGAGAAGTAGCAACCACATTTACTTTCAAATCGCTTGACTTCGTTTATTTTCCCATTTGACATGGACCACAAACATTCTTCTCAATTTTTCCAAACTTTGGTAAACGAATCATAGCTTCAAGCTTTGAGACTTTTGCCCCTTGTTTGTAATTAACATGTCCAAGTTTTTGATGCCACAACTCCAAAAGATTCACTCGAGCACTTTGACATGCTATGCTTGGTTTGGGAATGACCCCATAACAATTGTCGGTGGTCCTAAGTCCCTTCAAAACCTGAACACCTTCTTCATTTAGGATTAGACATCCTTTCTTTGAAAATTGGACAAATCTGGGTGATACTCAGCAAGTTCACTTTCAGTCCCTTAATGTACAGCACATCTGTTAACAACGGCGGTCCTAGAATATCCACGGTTCCCTTTCCAAGAACTTGTGAGTGACTACCATCTCCAAATGTCACAAAGCCATCTTCCTTCTCATTAAGAGTTTTGAACAAAGACTTATCTCCAGTCATATGAACAACCGCTGTCAAGATACCATAAACATGAATTAAATACTTTCAATGTGGTATGAACAAAAAGACAAGCATAGGATAGGCATTCTTGACCATCAAAGTAGGACTCATCTTTCTTTACTTCATTTATAGATGAGAGAATCTTTCTTTTCAGACAATCTAGTTTGTCACACAAACGTCTATTCCTTTTCTTATATTTGTCAATTAAGGAATTTGACTCACACAAGCTATTATGAATATCATGATTCCTATGAACTAGTGAGTTCAGCATGTGTATAAAGATTCTAGCATGTTTCTTTGACTTGAATAACTCTAAAAATTCATTACTAGAAAAATTCATTACTCCAAAAATGCTCATAGATTCATTTTCACAAACACCTTTACTATGCTTCATGTTGGCCTTTACCATATCACTTTCCATGACAAACCAAGAGGGTCTAGGATCACACTTGGGTATTAAAACCACAGCGAGTGTACCCGCTCTGATACCAATTGAAAGCTTGAAAATGTGTTAAAAAACACAAGAGCTGTTTAGACCCCTAAATTAAAGTTACGGCTCGATAGATTTTACACTAACTTAATTCTAAGTGCGGAATAGTGTAAATGTGAGCGGATAAACAAACAAGATACTCTAACACATATTCATATAATCACAGCAGTAAAATGAAATGTAAAAGAGTAGGGAAGAAGAATGCAAACACAGATAACACGCCGATGTGTTATCAAAGAGGAAACTGAAGAACTCGGCGAAAAACCTCTCCGCCACCCTCCAAGCAGTAATTGATCCACTAGACAATCAGTTGGGATACATGGGTTAGCAAGATACCCTCCAAGTCTAATCTACCCGCTGTACCTAAGCCCTCCAAGCTCCTACTCCAACAAAGCTTCTCGGAACCATGTCTTGTCTAGCTCTCCGGATCCCACAACAAGCTCCATGTTGCATCTGCCATCTTGGGCTTCTTCCAATGCTTCCGAGCAGCACCAAAACCTCACTTGACACTCTAAAAGGGTGTGGTAAGTGTTTGGGCTATCAACCTCTCAATGGTATGGAAATGAAGAGGTAGGAGTTGAGAAAAATCCACAAGCTATTGTGTAGAGGATTGTGGGTATAACAATCTCTAACTCTTAAGGTGTTTGGCTAGGGTTTTCTCTCAGAAGCACTTCTTAACATTTGTGGATAATACGGGTATAAATAGTGTAGGCACAGAAAGCGTGTATCAGAATTGACAATCTGGAAAAACAGAATGTCTCGCAAGTGTCTCACGGGAAGGCCTTACCTACGGGATACTTGCGAGACATAGCTATCTCCATCTTGTCCTGACTCTTTGCATTCTAGCATGTGCAAGTCACATGAGTCACTTCGTAGGATGCTTAGTCGCGAGATACCCACGAAAACTCTTCTGTCTTCAATTGCTCAAGTCTTCACACTCTCTCTCTATCACACAACCCTTACAATCAAATCCCATAATAAATACAGGGTACAAAAGATTGAATAGAATTACAATCAAATTTGGCACAAAATTAAAGCCAACAAAACACATAGTTGTAAATCATTACTTTATAGGGGGAGACACTTCAAACCCTAAGATACTGAACTAAATGAACTATCAAAAATTGCCTACATCACAAAGGGGGGAGACACTTCAAACCCCCACACCTAGAGATAGACAACCTGATAGAGGTTTGAACAAATCTACCCAACAAACACCCACTGAAGAGGATGAGGTCCTCAAGCAGTTGCAGAAGATACAAACCAATATATCTCTATAGGGTTTACTCATGGCCTTATACAAGCACCGCTATAATCTGGTAGACCTTCTCAATCAAATCCAAGTCCCTACAACCACTACTTCTCAAGACCTGAATGCTATGAATGGGTCTATAAGTAGGGAACTCACTATTTCCTACTCTGACAAAGATTTGGCGAAGAAAGGGAAGCACCACAATGACCTATTACACATTACTGTAGATGCCAAAGGCAAGAGGATTCCATGGATTCATGATATAGAGGCTATACCTTCATCTGTTTACCAAAAGGTTCGGTTTCTGCATAAAGGAGCCATAGTTACCATATATGGTGATACTATGACCATACCAAAGCCCATTTTTGGTATCAATCTTGAGAAGGAGCCATTAACCTTGAATGACTTTGAAATTGAGAAGCTTGGTTTTGGAAGAAAAGAAGAAGAGGTTCAAAAGATTCCCATGGACTTCGCTCCCTACAGCAATAACAATGTGGTTGTAATGATGAGGAGAATGAATTATCTTCTAGGGATGAACTTGGGGAAGACTATGAAGAAGGCAACTACTCAAGTTCCAATAATTCCTACAGCCACCCCACCTTTTGGGCTAGGTTGTAAGCCTACAGATGATGACTTGCTAGAAATGGAGGTGAGAAGAATGGCTCGTGAAAAGGCTAAAGTAAAGAGACTTCCTTATCCTCCAGAACCCCTAAAGCCCAATACTCCTACATTGAATGGGAAATTTATCAAAGCTAGAGATAGTCAACATAATTAGGGATTCCTTAAACTGAGATACGATCTTGAGTCGATCTTAGGCCACAAACTGAATGACCCCTTGTGATAGAAATTAATTAAATTAATTAGCCAAGTTATTAATTAATCAATTTATCATGCAAACGCGTGGTAGCACAAACAAATCACCAATAAACTAAAATTGCAGCGGAAAATAAAAGACACGGTGATTTGTTTACGAATGGGGAAAAACCTAACGGCAAAAATCACATTGGGTGATTTTCAGGTCACCACTCCCGAAACTTCACTATTATCACAACAAGTGGTTACAAGTAAGGAATCCCAAGTACCTTACCAACCTACAGTTGAACCCTTACCTCAATACCCAATCGGACTTGTTCTGTAGTGACAGTTCCCCTTTCTGATGCACGGTTCCCAAGTACATAACTAACCAATTGCGCAGTTCCCAGTACGTGACTTCAATCACCAATCTGAAACGATTGTTGGCTGCAAAGTTCTTCAGTTCATCCACACGATGAAGATCAGGAGGATGCTTGGTCACAAAACCCTAAGGTGCAAATACACAGCAACTTCTCCAAGAAAGAGATGAACTAGATCAAGAACTTTGTCTCTGGTCACAATTTGCTTGAATAGAGTTTGCTCAATGCTTGTGCAACTTGTGTACCGTTTGACGGCTCTTAAAACAATCCTTTTATATGTCTAGGGTTAGGAGAAAAGAAAGCCCATAGACAGATTCATGGATCCCAAGAAAATCAGAGTTGAAATCTGAAATTCTTAAACCTCGACAGATAAGAGGTGTCGAGAAGGTATCGACCAACTGTCGAGCTTTAATGAATTTGCACTCTCTTGCTTGATTTTTTGAATAGACTTGAAGGCTTCATCACTACATCTTGAAACGTGGTTTCTTGAAGTAGTTAAACACATCCTAAGTCTACCCAAATACAAGTAAATTGCGTTTTGTCAAAGGATAAGCCAATTACATAAAATCATGACATATGTTCTTAACATGTGAAACACATATGTCCTAACAATCTCCCCCTTTGGAAATCCGTGACAAAACCACAACTAACAAATGAACATATGAGAGAAGTCATAAATCACTCAACTCATATTCACTTGTTGAATACAATAAAATCTATCCTAATACAAACTCTTGAAAAACTTTGCAAAAAGAGAGTTTATGGCTAGTAGACTTTGACAACCTATATTTCTGAAACACTTTAAACAAAACTCATCAAAGCATCTTTGTGTGAAACAAAATAATAGATTGCATACAAATAATAAGAAACATGTGAATAAAGAGAGAAAAGAAACAACACATGAAAGGGTAGGTGAAAGAAAAACATACATCAACAATATATAAGAGAAAATAAGTACAATGTATGTCTATGAATTGTCACAAGACCTCATGTACAAGAATCAATGTATTTAGTAAAGAAAGAAAAGAAAAGATACATAATATCCTCACTACATCCCTCAAAAAAATATAACAACACTCCCCCTAACACAATGAACCCAAACTAACTCTCCCCCTAAGAGTGACTACTCTCATATCCAAAACTACTCCCCCTTTTTGTCATGAATGACAAAGGGTAGAGTGTCAAGTTAACATCTCATCGGTAGAGCTAGCATCTCCATCACCATCAGAAGCGTCATCGTCATCACCATCACCATCCTCAACATCAGAATCAGAAGCAAATAGATGAAGTGGTAAGGAGTAGGCTCAAGTGCAAAGCCGGCCATAGCCGCCTGCCGTCGTGCAATACGACCAACACGAACGTTCACCTGATACAACTCTGTAGAGAGTGTATCTAGGCGAGCATCCATGCGCTGTAGTTGCACTATGACGTCTCTTAATGACACATCACTAGACGAGGAAGGAGCGGATGCAGATGGAGTAGACCGGGATGGTGCAGAACGAGAGAAGGGTGCTGCTGAATCTGTCTGCCACGACTGAAACTAGGCCGCGCTAAATTTAACGGTAGAGTAATCTATGGCACACATGATGAAAAAATGGTCGGAAAAGGGAAAAGGAACAGAAAAATGGCGTAAAATCCTCGTGATAGCGGAAGGAAAGATGAGCTTATCACGGGATGCCGAATCCAAATGAACATCTATGATAGACAGAATGAAGTGAGAGGGAAAATCTATAGTGAGATGCTCAAGAAGAGATAGCAAAAATTGAGCACGAGGCTCTGTGATGGAGTTATAGTGAGAAAGAGGATGTAACACAAATGTCATCACCATGTTCATGAATCTAGGACCTTTAGCAAAATGTCGACATGGTGTGAAAAGACGCTCACCCCAAGCAGTAGGGCGCTCATAAAAAGAAGACATGAGCTCATCCCTAGACATTGTCCTTAGACGCTCATAGTTAGGATAGTCAGGAAACTCTATCCTAGGGACATGAAACACATCCGCAACCAGCTGCGGCGTGACAGGGATGCGCGTACCTTAAACGCGAGTGAAAAAGAGAGGTACTGAACAATCTATCCCGTGCATGTTGGAGTAAAACTCCTGGATAAGCACGAGAGGACATGTGATCAGGACATCACACAGTGACTCCCATCCCCAACTGTGAATGATAAAAGGAAGGTTAGTGTCGGCAAAGTTCGACAAAACGACTTGGCGTTCCGAATGAATGCCTCGTCTAGAGAAGTTCTCCAAAAATGCCTTAAAGGCATCATCATCACGGAACCGGACAGTAAAAGGAAAAGGATCAGTAGATGAAGAAGCATCGAAACGAAGAGGGGTCCGAGCTGGAGTGGATTTACGCTTAGGTGCCATAGACACGACTAACGTAAACTAACAGAGAAGGAGAGAAAGAATGACAATCAGAAAAGTCCCAAGCAGTTTCAAATATGTCAAGTATATTGAAAAGAAGTACGTATGCATGGGAAATGCATGAACATGTGACGTGCAAAAGAAAATGCATCATGGGCTCAGCCCAATCCAAACCTATCAGCACACAAACATATAGCACACATCTAAATGCATGACAATATCATTATAATCCTAATATGATGCAATGTATGAGGTTTTAAACACATTTAAGTGAAAACCTAAACCAAAATTTCATTGAAAGCTCATCAATTTTGAAAAACCCCAAAATTTTTCAAAAACCCCAAAATCTAGGATTCAAAACATGAAATGCATGAATGAGAAAGGATTAGAAGCTTACCAAGGAAAGAGAAACTTGACAAAGCTTGAAGAATCCTTGAAGAACAAGTTTGGAGTAAAAAGGAGAGTGTTTGGGAGATGAACAGTCGCGGACAGATCGAGAGAGATCGAAGAAATGAGAGAAGAATCGTGATCGGAAGAATATATAGACCCTTCAATAATGCTTGATAGCTGAGGTATCAGGAGGTATCGAGGAAGCTGTCGAGGTAGGTGTCGAAGAACTGGTCGTCGATAGTTGAGGTATCGGGAAGGCATCGAGCAACCAAGAATCAGATTCAAGAACAGAAGCTCGATCGATCCACCAGGTGTCAAGGAGCTATCGAGGAGGCAGGAGCTTTCTCGATCGATCCACTAGGTATCAAGGAGGTGTCGAGATTGCGTTTAAGAAAAATGCTTGAGAAGCTCGACAGATAGCAAGGTATCGAGGAGATGTCGAGGAGATGTCGAGGAGGTGTCGAGCCAGCTTTTCAAAACAGTTTTTCGAGATGTGAAAAACACAGATATGAATGCAATCCAACATACAACTCAACCAATGATCCAATCAACACAAAAATCTCTCAAAATAGTCTCTCAATTTAAAAATTTTGAGCACAAGGATCTCCAAAACACACACACACACTAAACAAGTCTAACCAATTTTATATTTCAAAAATAAGTCAAGACAGTTTAGTGAGCATACATTAACACATGTAAAACTTGTGATGGCCAAATCACATTGTATCTACACATGTATCAAGAATAGCAAAGAATATTGCGTGTTGTGTGTGAAAAACATCTCAAGATTGCATAAGTGTATACATGTTATGACGATTTGAGTTATAAGATAATCGCTTTAACTCACACACAATCATAACTGCTTGATGGGGACTATCACCTTCAAGGTACATCCTATAACTCCCACATCTCCTAGAATACACATTGCAATCATATTTAAAAGCATTTTTTATCTTTTAGCTTTTTTTTTTTTTTTTTTTTTTTTTGCATATTTTTCTTTAAAGTATATCATACATGGGCTTATTAGAGAGAGAAAAGAAATAACCAATGATATTTGACATTCCAATTTTGCTATGCCTAAGCACACAAATGTCGTTGACATCACACTTTTGCTATGCCGAAACATACAGATGTCATACATGATTGGCGAGAAACAGTGGTGAGATAGTTATTAATGCCTTTCTCTCAGGATTTTTTAGTCATTCCCGTCAAAAAGAGTGATACGAGTGTTAAGTATAAGAGACAACTCAATCTTACTCATCACAAACAAGAGCCACAATGCTCACTTGCTTAGTTGTGCATAGAGATGCTCATCTAAGCTACAAATGACACAAAGTTTAGAAAACTTTGTTTCAATAGCCATCCAAGGTACACAGGTACCAATGTACACAAAACACACACTGTTTTTGTATTTTTCTGATTTTTCAATTTTTTTATATCAAAAAAAAAAATAAACAAAAACTGAAAATAAACAAACAAAAACATGTTAAACAAAACAAAGCATAAAACTAGACTGACTCAAAATAAAAGCAAAACACACAAGTAATGCAACAAACAAAAACAAGAAGATAGAAGAAAGTGATAAAATCACTTAGAGTCCTTTTTCTTCCACACCTTAGAAAAACCTTTCCTTTGACTAAACCCTTGAACCGGAGGTGAGGGGGAAGAATTGAAATCGTTCAAGTTTGAAAGGAACATGAGGGCCTTGAGAAGATCACCAAGAGGAGCGAAAGATGATTGAAGCTGATTTTGGCTTCCAGATGCTATCATGTCGTTGCTCTGTTGAGTGGCTAGCCACTTATAGCAATTTGGTCGAGTATGACCGGCAGCTCCACAATGATGACAGAGGTGCTTCTTCTTTTGTTTAGGCTTTTGAGAGTTAGCCTTCTTAGCCTTAGGATTGTTAGCATCTTTCTTATCTAGTTTAGGGGGTGCTCCTAAGATAGATTTACCCTTGTCTAAGTTCTCACTAGCTAGACTAATATTAACATCAGTGTTCTCCATTTCAGTATTACTAGTAGGAGGAACAAAAACAGTAGTTCTAGTAGAAGCAGTATTAGAGGAAGAAAGACCATACCCTAAACCTGTTCGATCTGAAGTAGATTTCTGAATACTGGGCATCTCGTCTAGCTTAGCGCTTGAAGTCCTCTCCAATTAAGCTCTGACTTGAAACAGCTCCGCCTAAAGCTTCTTGGTCTTCTCAGCCAAGAAATTGTTCTCAAACCTCAGTGCTCCAATAGTTTGATTAGCCTTATCAAACTTTGTGGATAATTCTTCACAGTCAAGTTCCACATCACTAAGTTTTTTGGTGGCCAGCCTATAAAGTTTCTCAAGTTTTTCAGAAACTTTGTACAATTTCTCATAGGCTATATGGATATCATCTTGATCATCTATCTTCTCAAATTTGGACTGCACAAATTCTTCTTCTTCGTCCACATCTTCAACAATCCCATCAGTAGGATTGACGGTGGCAATGAAGGCATTCAAGATTTCGTCATCTTCATTGTCGGAATCTTCCTCAGGCTCAGTGTCGCTCAAGGTAGCAGCAAGTGCCTTACTCTTCCCAATGCTCTTGAGATACCTAGGACACTCATGTTTCATGTGCTCGAAGCCTTGACACCTGAAGCACTTAGGTCCTGCAGGAACAGTGTACTAACCACCTTCCTTAGCATCCTTCTTCCCTTTGTCCTGCCCTTTAAACTGAGAAGAATTGGATTGCCTGCGGTCCTTGTTGAAGTTCCTCCCGTTGGCATTCTTCATAAACTTCTTGAACTGCCTTGTAATGTAGGACTTCATCTTGGAATCTTCATCATTGGAAGACTCATCTGTGTCACTGCTCTTTGCCTTCAAGGCCATGCTCTTGCCCTTTCCTGACTTTCCAATCCTTGATCACCCTAGCTCGTAAGTCTGCAGATTACAAACTAGCTTAGTCAAAGGAATTTTGTCAATATCCTTTAATTCTTCTATCGCCGTAATCTTGGCATGGAATTTCTCGGGTAGAGATTTGAGCATTTACTTACAATCTTGGGTTCAGGAATGGTTTCCCCACGATTGAAGGCTGAGTTTACTATGCCCTTGAACTTGGCATAGAACTCATCAAATGACTCATCCTCCTCCATCTTTATTTCTTCAAAGCTTGTAGTGAGCCTCTAAAGTTTTGAATCCTTGACAGCCTTTGTACCCTCATAGGTTGTCTAGAGGATGGTCCATGCTTCCAGTGCAGTTTCTGTGGAGGATATCTTCTTAAACTCCTCATTAGTGACTGCACTGAATAATGCACTCAATGCTCTGCTGTTGAAATTAGTCGCCTTGATTTTTGCTTCACCCCAATCGGCTGACGCTTCCTTTGACTTGGTCCAACCAATCTCTACAGCTTGCCACACTTTCTCATATAAAGACTGCAAGAAAGCTCTCATGCGTACTTTCTAGTATGCATAGTTAGTGCCATCAAATAAAGGAGGTATAATTAATGATTGTCCTCTATCCATGACAATAGGGGTCAATGGATCAACACAGCAAAGATTAAACCCTAATCAGAGTGTGCCGCTCTGATACCATTTGATAGGCCACAAACTGAACGACCCCTTGTGATAGAAATTAATTAAATTAATTAGCCAAGTTATTAATTAATCAATTTATCATGCAAACGCGTGGTAGCACAAACAAATCACCAATAAACTAAAATTGCAGTAGAAAATAAAAGACACGGTGATTTGTTTATGAATAGGGAAAAACCTAACAGCAAAAACCCCATCGGGTGATTTTCAGGTCACCTCTCCCAAAACTCCACTATTATCACAACAAGCGGTTACAAGTAAGGAATCCCAAGTACCTTACCAACTTACAGTTGAACCCTTACCCCAATACCCAATCGGACTTGTTCTATAGTGACAGTTCCCCTTTTTGATGCACGGCTCCCAAGTACATGACTAACCAATTGCGCGGATCCCAGTACGCGACTTCAATCACCAATCTGAAAAGATTGTTGGCTACAAAGTTCTTCAGTTCATCCACACGATGAAGATCAGGAAGATGCTTGGTCACAAAACCCTAAGGTGCAAATACACAGCAACTTCTCCAAGAAAGAGATGAATTAGGTCAAGAACTTTGTCTCCGGTCACAATTTGCTTGAATAGAGTTTGCTCAATGCTTGTGCAACTTGTGTACTGTTTGACGACTCTTAAAACAATCCTTTTATATGTGTAGGGTTAGGAGAAAAGAAAGCCCATAGACAGATTCACGGATCCCAAGAAAATCAGAGTTGAAATCTAAAATTCTTAAACCTCAACAGATAGGAGGTGTCGAGAAGGTATCGACCAGCTGTCGAGCTTTAATGAATTTGCACTCTCTTGCTTGATTTCTTGAACAAACTTGAAGGTTTCAACACTAGATCTTGAAACGTGGTTTCTTGAAGTATTTAAACACATCCTAAGTCTACCCAAATACAAGTAAAGTGCGTTTTGTCAAAGGATAAGCCAATTACATAAAATCATGACATATGTTCTTAACATATGAAACATATATGTCCTAACAGTCGAGAATAACAGTGCTTGGGTTTGAGCTATTCTTTGATTGTAACAACAAGTTTCTAGAACTAAAGTAGGAAGACACAAATTGGGTCCTAACGGATTGGACTAATTACATGGACCTTAATGCAATAACTATGCTTCTGGGAGATGCCATCTGCAATATAGAAGAAGAAGAGTACTGGGAGGCTTGCCAACATGCATTGAAAATCCCATATGAAGCAAGAACAAATGATGAAGATGAGAAAGGGGGAGAAGCCCCTAGTGATGATGATAAAGGTAGCGACAACAAGAGTGATAGTAATAGTGATAGCAATAGTAGTGACAGTGGAGATAGTGAGGACAGCAAGAATAGTGATAGTGATAGTGATAGTGACAGCAATCGTAGTGAAGATTATGATAGCCAATACAGTGACAATGATAGAGGAGAACCCCCTAGTGGTAGAAAGAATGAAGATGTAGGATCTTTCTATGAAGACTACTTTGATGGTGACATGGACTACTATGATGGAGATATAGAGGATGATACCAAAGCTGGGGCTATAGATATAGAAGATGGTATAGAAGTTGAAGATGAAGAAAATGATCTAGAAGTTGAAGGTGAAGATGTAGTAGATGATATAGGAGTTGAAAATGAAGAAATGGAGGAGGTTGTAGAAGTTGAAGGTATAGACTATGATGATTACCCTTATGGGCAACCCTCAAATTGGAGTAGCATTACTGATGTTAGTTCAAGATTAGGCCTTCGATATGACAAGCATGGTAGAGAAATTCCTGAGTTAGGGTCATTCCATAATTCAGAACTTGGCTTACTGACCTCATACATTGAGGAAAAAGATAACATAGATGTTAGATTGGCCATATTAGACAGAAAGTTAATGATCCATAGTTTCAAAAACCTAAATTTGGAGAATCTTGAAGATAAGGATGAGAGAATGAGTGGGAATGAGTCAAAGTACTTCTCCTAATACGTCCACCCAAGCAACAAAGGGAAGTAAAATTTGTTTGGTGAGTGGATGGACAGCATAGAGCACCTAGATGCTTATATGTTTGACAAGCCCATAGATATAGAGATTGATGGTGAAGGCATAGATTATATGGATGAAGAGCCCATGGTATTGATGTTGAGGGAAGAAGGAACTCATTGGGAGCCATTCGCCATTGTTGAAGCCACAACCGAGTTGAAGAATTGGGCATAGGAAGGAGCCACCCACCCTATGGAAGACTCTCTAGAAAAAATCAAGACTGCTGAGCCAATCACTCTTGCCAAAAACATTGTTTCTATCCCTATTGAGTTTGTTTCTGCTAGTATTATTATTCTTGTTGAGTCTGTTTATGATAGCATTCCTATAAAGTCGATTTTTGTTGAGTCTGTTGAGAACTCTATTCCTTATAATATGATTTCTGATTCTGGTTATTTGTTTGCATTGAATGTTTTTATTTCAGAAATTGGTAAAGAAATTTTTAATAATGAGGAATTAAAACAAGGGCATGTAGAACCTATAAAAGAAGAAACCTAACCTGTTAACCTGGGAAGAGATGATGAACCCAAGATGGTACAAATAGGCAACACCTTAACCCCCACTAAGAAAGATGCATTAGTCGCACTACTAACAGAATTCAAAGAGGTATTTGCATGGTCATACAAAGACATGCTTGGGATTGATACAGACATAGTGCAAAACTGCATTCCAACAGATCCAACCATGAAGTCAATCAAGCTGAAGTTGAGAAGAATAAAACCTGAGTGGACTCTCAAGATCAAAGAAGAAGTTGAGAAACAGTATAATGCAGGATTTTTTAGGGTGGTCAACTACCCAAAATGGTTAGCTAATGTGGTTCCAGTGCCGTAGAAGGATAGGAAGGTAAGACTGTGCGTAGTCTTCCAAGATCTTAATAAGGTTAGCCCAGAAGATGATTTTCCCTTGCCTTACATTGACATCCTGGTTGATAACATAGAAGGACATGTCTTGCTATCATTTATGGATGGTTTTTCAAGATATAATCAGATAAAGATGGCTTCGGAAAATATGGAGAAAACCTCCTTCATTACTCCATGTGGGACGTATTGCTACAAGGTCATGCCATTTGGCCTTAAGAATGCTAGTACTACTTACCAACGTAAAGCCACTACTCTGTTGCATGATTTGATACACAAAGAGGTAGAAGTTTATGTGCATGACATGATAGTAAAGTCCAAAGACTGAGAAAGGCACATACTAGCTTTACGGAAGTTCTTTGAAAGAATCCAATTCTATAAGTTGCAGTTGAATCCCAATAAATGTACTTTTGGCGTAACATCTAGAAAGCTACTAGGGTTTATGGTAAGCCACAGGGGAAATGAAATGGATCTTGACAAAATCAAAGCAATTGTGGAGATGAAGCCTCCCAAGACTGAAAAGAAGATTCGAGGATTTTTAGGGAGGATACAATACAACTAGGGATGGCCATACCTATTGGGTAATGGATATCCAACCCTACCCGATCCAAATGTTTTGGGTAATACCCGGTTCTTTGTGGGTAGAGCTTAACCAGGTAGGGTATGGATATTATCCGAATTTTTCGGGTAGGGTATGGATATTATCCAAACTGACCCGTATTTAAAAAAAAAAAAAAAAAAAAAAAAAAAAAAAAAAAAAAAAAACCCCTATACCTCTCTCACCTTCACTCATACTCTCACATCCAATTTGCCCAAATTTCTGAATACTTCAAAAAATAAAAAATAAAAGTAAATGAAACTTACATTATCAAATCGAGCAATATTTTAATTCTCCGCAAAGAACTCTGTTGGAGATTCTGCAAACAAAAAACCCCAGAAAACCTAAGGCTAAGGATAGCGTTCTTAAGTAAAGTCAGTCTCTCTCTCTCTCTCTCTCTCTCTCTCTCTCTCTCTCTCTCTCGTTCTTGCATATATATATATATATAAGCGATTTTTTTTATGTATTTTTATCAATAATTTATATGGTTTTTTGTTTGCAAAATCTCCAGTAGAGTTCTTTGTGGAGAACAAAAATATTGCTAGATTTGATAATGTAAGTTTCATTTACTTTTATTTTTTTTTTTTTAAGTATTCAAAAATTTGGGCAAATTGGATGTGAGTAGTGAATAATTTTTACGTTAAAATGTTTTGGATTAAAAAAAAAAAAATTAAATGGGTTTCGGGTTTCGAGTAGGGGATAGATATCCATGGATAATATATTCGAGTATGGATACTAATGGGTATTGATGATCGGGTATCCATGGGCAAACTTTTTGGGTAGGGTATGGGTATACTCGATCCATACCCTACCTATGGCCATCCCTAAATACATCAGCAAATTCATAGCCCAACTTACCATGACATGTGAGCTGCTTTTTCGATTGCTCAAGAAATAAGTTCCCACAGTATGGAATGAACAGTGCCAAGAGAATTTTGAAAAGATTAAGAATAATTTAATGAAGCCACCAATATTGGTCCCACCAGTACTTGAAAAGCCATTATTGTTGTATCTCATAACTATGAATATAGCAATGGGGGTTTTGCTTGCTCAGTACCTAGAGGAGTCTAGGAAAGAGGATACAATTTATTACATTAGCAAGAAGATGTTGGCCTATGAAAAGAAGTATTCACCATTTTATTCACCATTTGAGAAAACATGTGTAGCACTTATATGGGCAACCTGAAAACTCAGACATTACATGCTTGCTTTCAAGGTCTTATTGATTGCAAGAATGGATCCTTTGAAATATCTCATGGAGAAACCTATTCAAGATAGGAAGACAATTAAATGAATTCTTCTTCTGTCAGAATTTGATATTAAATATGTTACTCAAAAGTCTGTAAAGGGGAGAGCAATTGCTAATTACTTAGCCCATTGTTCACTTGAAGAAGCTGAAGAAATCCAAGGAGATTTTCCAGATGAGGATATCATGGGGATAGAGTTAGAATCATGGAAGATTTATTTTGATGGAACAACTAATCAAAATGGAAGTGGCATTGGAGTTCTCTTAATTTCTCCAAAAGGGACACACATCTCATTCTCTGGTAAACTCAACTTCCTTGCTACTAATAATGCAACTAAATATGAAGCTTGCATTATGGGGTTACAAGCAACCCTAGGTCTTGAAGTGAAAGAATTAGAAGTGTATGGTGATTCAGCCTTGATAATTTCTCAAATTCAGAATAGATGGAAGATCAAGGAAGAAAGGCTAATGCCTTATCATAAATGTCTTCAGAAGTTGGCCTCAAAATTCGGTAAGATTCAGTACCAATATGTGCCAAGAATGCAGAACTAGATTACAGATGCTTTAGCAACAATGAAATTCATGATGGATGGACCTAAGGAGGCTGAAGCTCGATGAATAGTGGTGGAACAAAAAGAAGAGCTAGCTTATTGTATGTCAATAGAAGAAGATGAGGGAATGAATGGGGAAGGTGAATGGTACTTAGACATTTTACAGTACCTCAAGGATGGGACATATCCACAGTCTGCAGACAAGAATGACCAACTGACCATCAGAAGGTTGTCCACTAACTATATTATTTATGGTGGGAGGCTTTACAGAAGATTATATGACGGAATTCATCTCCTTTGCATGACTGCCAAGGAAGCACAACAAATAACTAAAGAGGTTCATGAGTCAAGTTATGGGTCACATATGAATGTAAACATGCTGTCACAAAAAATAATGAGATAGGGGTTATTACTGGACTACTATGGAAGCAGACTGCGCAGCTCATGTTCGGAAGTGCTATCAGTGCCAAGCCCATGGAGATCTAAAGCACATGCCACCTATGCCATTACATACCATCACTTCACCTTGGCAGTTCTCTACATGGGGAATAAATATTATTGGGAAGATTGACCTAACAGCATCTAACGACCATGAATTTATACTTGTTGCTATAGATTATTTCACTGAATTGGTGGAAGTTGCCTCATACAAGGTTTTCAACTCAAAGAAAGTTGCTCATTTTATTCAGAATAATATCATTTGCAGATATGGGGTGCTGCATGAAATAATCTCTGACAACGGGTTACATTTCAAGGGAGAAACAGAGAAGCTACTTCGACAGTTCAATATTCAACACCATAAATCCTCACCCTACCGTCCTCAAACCAATGGAGCAATCGAGGCTGTAAAAAAGAATATAGGGAAAATTTTGAAGAAGAGCATGAAGAACTACAATGATTGGATAAAATGAACTACGTGATGACCTGATCCTTCTGCCAAGGACGTACGTAGGCAACCATATATTGGTTCAGTCACAATTTCCCCAAACCCACCATTTACCCATCAAGCAAAAAAAAAAGAAAAAAAGAAAAAAAAAATTGTTTCCAAAGTTTAACCATTCCATTAAACCATGCCATTACACAAAATTCAAAATCCAAACCCTAAAAAAAAACCAAACCCTAAACTCAAAAGTCCTAAATAATTCCTAAACCTAAGAGTTTCATATCAATTTTTAAAATAAACATGTGCTAGGTACTTTGTCATCTTTGTCCCTCCTTTTAAACTTATAGTTGTTAGCCTCGTGTTTTACTTGGTTGTCTCCAAGAAATTATTTTCTCATAGTAGCCATGCCAGCCTCCTTATCCACAATTTTGTTAACTAGCCAGTTAGAATATTCCATGGTCATCCAGTGAAAAAGAACCTTAACAAATGATTGATCCACTCGTTCAGCCATCTCCAAGCCCGACAACATGTTCCTTATAGAAGTAGAATTTGTGTACATAGGAGTGAAAAGTTTTCTTCCTCTTCCACCATGCATTCCCTACTCATATTGGAATTGTCTCAAGAGTCTATCAGCCAAAAAAAATGTTACCCTTCTTAATCCAACTCTAAAGATGTGATCTGATCCTGGGGACTGCAACAAAGGAGGTGGACATTTCCACCAATAACAATTCCATCGAATTGAGACATTGGATTTCTTGTTCAGAAATTTCACCAAGTTGCTTTCGGTTTGACACTCGATTTTGAGGATAGCCCTACTAAGAAAGTTGCTAGGACCATAATCAACAATTGTAGGTATAGTAATCATTTCCAGTCTTTCCATAAACCATATCTAAAAAGTTAAGGGACTCCAAGAAAGTGTTGCGACTCTCCACTAAGAAATACAAAATCTAGTCCTAAAAGAGTTTCTGCCAAAATCAGAGAAGCAGGATTATCACCATCTTTAACTTGACTCACAATACCTATGGCTCGAGCACCTACAAAAACAAGCCTTCCAAAGCAAAGCATAAATTCTCCCATGAAGCAAAGAGCTAAACCAAAAATTTTTTGCATGTTTTCAGACACTCCATGAGTACGTGTGTTAATAAGTCTTGAAACAACTGTGTGAAGATTCAACAGATTCACCATGTGGCCTTTTATCATGCTATTGGTAATTGAAGTTGGAAGCCCTAAAGCACTAGGCAAAATCTCCCTATGTCTGGGATCACAAGAAACTGCTACAAATTTTTTGCCAAGATCATAACCCAGAATAGCTAAAAATTCTTCAATTTTGGGGCAAAGTTCAGTAGTTTTAAACTAGAATACATGGTCTTCAGTATCCCAGAACTTCATAGCGACACAGAGAAAATCTCACTTGATCTTGACATTCCTAAAAGCCTTCATTCTCTCTAGCTTGTAGGCTGTGAAATTGGTCTTAGTGCCAAAATCAAAGCTACGAACCCATCTATTAATATCATGAATGGTTGAATGAGGAAAATTTTGATTGTTAGCCACGGATAACTATTGTATGTGATTGTTGTCTCTTGATAACTTTGATCTAGAGATTTGTTTGTAGGTTTGATGCTAAAATAAGCTACCACAGTCCCTAACCAGGTTTAAATAGGTTTCAAGAGTTTGCAGCTAACTAGGAAAGTGTTTCATAGTTCCAAATGGAGGAAATATTTGTCAAAAAACGCAGAAAACTTGTTGAAAAAAATACAAGGAATCGGGGAAAAATTGGGTGTGCCTATCGGCACTCAAAAGTGCTAATTGGCACTCCAAGAGTGCCAATTTGCACCCAACCCAACCATGATCTGATTACTTTGTTTTGTGTGTTCGAATACTTCGTGGGTCTATTTTGGCTTAGTTTTTCACTCAAAAAAATGGTTGTGCAATAAAATTTCTCAAAAATTTGCATCGATCGTCAAACTGGGGCATTTAGACATACCTTGTCCATTTGTTTTCAACCAAAAAAAAATCACCTGCATCACTGGTTTCCACAAAAAAATAAAAGAAAATAAAAGAAAAATAGAACAGAAGAAGAGAGAAATGAAAATTAACCAAGTCAAGATATTCCAAAATCGTGCATCTATTTTCTAAACTAGGGGCATTCGGCTATGCCTTATCTACTCTCTCTGAACAAGTAAAAATACTCATCCATTTTCAAAAAAGAGAGAGAAAGAAACCCTTTCAAAAATAAAAGGTTATTATGCATAAAGTTTTCAAACCAGGGACATTGGCTGTGCCTCATTTAGGTAAGTACAAATCACACCAGAAGTGGTTAGATAAGTTTAAGTTGTTTACTATAGAACTGCATCATGTGAATTCTAAACTTGTCTCATCTAAATTTTCAACAAGGTTCAAAGCAATCCAAAGATAAAGAGCTAAGAGAGGAAGTAAATACAAATTCTCTAAGGAATACTTTTTGTTGTCTTTGCAGGAAAGTTAAAATATAAGTCAAGCATCATTCGAACTTTGGGTCCACCTGCGAGAAGATCTCCTAGACCCATCCCTAGAGGAGCCACCCTCAGTATCTCCTTCCCGACTTGCATAAAACCAAGATTCTTGTTGCCGATTCTGAAGTTCAAGATTTCTGATTCTTTCCTCCAAGGATCTCGTGTTGGCATCAGCCATTGCCATTTGGTTATTCTAAAAAATCAACAGAGACAAGTGTTAGATCCATTATCATGCAGTTCAAGAAAAAAGCATTAGGGAAGCATCATCTTTTACCCAGTTCATTTCATTGAGCACATATTGAGAAGATGAAGTGCATGCCACAAGCTGCAAACCTCCAATCAATCGGATGCTTTCTTCAACAAGATCAACACCGACCTGAAGCACATATCCACAAGTTCAAAAATAACTCAATGAGCAAACATGAGGATAGAAGACTAAAGGATTCAGGAATATACCGAGTCATTTCAAGTGACATTTGGGGTATACTCTGGCCAGTTTAGATTCATAGAGTTGTATGACCCATTAAGGTTCATCACTTCATATTGCCATGCGGGAAAATGAGGATATGTCTCCATGAAAGAACTAGAAGAGTTATTGGCATGGCTAGGAGGAGGACTCTCCTCTTTATAGGATGAAGCCTAAAAGTGCAACATGCACATATTTTCACAAAAGTTAGAACAAAGGAGATAAAAGATAAGGATGCAAGACATGGTGCAAAATGACTTCGGAAATAAAGAAAGCTATCGAGGTTACAGGAATGTTAGCCAAACGACCTTGCAATTGAGTCTGAAAAAATTCAAGATAATCTCTTGGTGTCCCTAAGACAATGTGACTAACTTAAGCACGAGCAATTTCTTCATTAGCTAAAAGGTTAGCTAACCAGATGGAGGGACAAGAATGAAAAGGAATTGTCTCAAGAGGGTACGCATGTTGAACTTGAGCTAATACCCGGTCACCAAGTTACTAATATCTCCTATGGCCACACTCAAACAACACTTGACAGTTATTTAGCTCTTGAGCCAAAGCACACTGAGCATATCCTTCTCATCTAAGCCAAGGATTCAAAGACATCTGAAGATAATAAATAACCCAAAATGAAAAGAAGCCAAACCACACAGCACCAAAAAAAAAAAAACTCACGTCATTGGCAGTTAAGTTATCGTTCACCATACGCCAAGCCTGCAAAGAACACTTGGGAGGCATTGAAAAACGATACTTAAGCATCTAACAAAGAAACCTCGGATACATGTCACCAACATCTTCTAAAAGTTAAGGACTAACCCTAAAACATTCATACATCCAGACCTGAGGAAAAAATCAACACACATCATCAACAACATGACAACACAAATAACCTTCCAAAATACACATTACCAAGAATTTAAAAATTCACCTGCCAAACAAATGATACACCTCCTAGGCTTGAAAGGCTACGCTGAGAAAGTTGAGTCATGAAATGCAAAAGGATTGTATAAGTCATGCCACCCCAATCATAATTTTTGATCTAGCCAATGTCCCTCAGACTCCACAAATAGTGCAAACTCACAGTGCTCCCCAAGTCTGGACATAGGAGAGTTCCAATGAAGCGAAGCATAAACATGTGAGTGCTGGTTGCTACAGTCTTACAATTGTCAATATTGGAATATAGCCACATCAAGGGTACATTTTTATTGCTGACTTTTGGAGGCATCGTACCCAGTAGACCTCTAATTTCTGCTAAGGTGATGGAATCATTAACTTTAATTCTTCCACCACCCAATTTCAAGCTAGGCTGAGAAGTCATAGGGTGTCAACATCACCTCACCAATACCCGAAAATTGGAAAGTGCAAGTAGTGTCCCAAAATTGCTCTGACAAGGCAAGGAGCAATTGGAGGTCCTTATACTCATTGGTCTTATGGTCCAATTGAGCTCGAAAATTGGTTTGTAATTTGGCTTCATTAATGATATTCTTAATGTCCGGGGACAATATCTCCCACCTACCTTTCAACATCTAGAGTCTACCATGACTCTTGAGGTTTTGTAAAACGAAGTTTAGCCAGTTACTAAGATGTTCACAAAACAACATGTCCCAAAATACTTATTCCAAAATCCCAACAAACAAAATAATGCCCCTAAAATTTTTAGCCAAACCCCAAAGGCCATTCCATAAAATTCAAATCCAATGACATCCCAGCAATACCCCCCATCAACCCAAAAATCCTTCATCTCCATAAGTTCATTCAACAATAGCTGAAGCCAACAAAAAAATCCCATGTCTAACACAAAAAAATTCATGCCCAACACACAAAAAAAGTCCCATGTCGAAAAAAAAATCCATACCACTACAAAAAAAAATTTCCATACCCATACCCATACCCATAAAAATTTCCTTACTCATGAAATAAGACCTACACATTCCAACAAGATTTCCACACTCATCAAAAATGAGTTTGCTCAACCATGCTTACACATCAAATTCTCATGATTTCCATACCCACAAAATTCAAGTCAAGAGTCATCCAACAATATCACAAGCTACATATAGTACAAAGCTTCATGAATCATCAACATTGTCCAAATTTCATAATATCAAACAATTCAACAATTCAAAAATGCCCCAAAACATAGAAAACAACATGATCACACAATGATTTCCAACCAAATCATACAATGTTCAAAATTTCCCACAAAAACAAACAACAACAAAATGACAATGTCTCACCATAAAGCTCTCAACATAACATGGAATCAAAAAAATTTCCAACAAAGAAAAAATGAACTCACCTTGAAGTCCTTTTTGGATGAGTGTGAAGCATGGGTTCTAGGGTCTTGAAGGAGCCCCTCTTCCTCATTCCATTCTAGGGATGGATGATATTTCTTCCCATTGAAAGTGAGAAAAGGTGGCCTATTAGGAGATGCTATGAAAATGCAAAAAGATGACGGTTTGAAGATGGGTTTCAAAAAATGGGTTTTTGCAAGATGGTCAAGAACTCAAAGATCTAAAAAGATATTGTGAGAAATGGATGAAATCAAGTTTAGAAGCCTAGAGAAGTGATTTTCTATGTAAGAAATGGTGTGGAAATGAAGAAAATGCAAAAGGAAGAAGCTTGTGAATAGTGACAATGGACGAAGAAGAGAGAGAGTGAAGAAAAAAAAAAAGATGAAGCCAAAAATAAGGAAGGGGGCCAAAAATTCAGCCCCCCTTTTTGAGTCACATCTGAGTTGCGAGGTCAACTCACCCAAAAAAATAATAATAAATAATTTTTTTGTTTTTTTTTTTCTAAAAAAAAATGAAATGATGATGATGATGGAATAATAAAAAAAAATGATGATGAAAAAAGAAAAGAAAAGAAAAACTCTTCAAAGATTTCTAAAGATAGATGGTATCAATTTCAAGAAAATTTTAATTTTTGAAGGAAGAAAAATAAAATTTTTTTCAAGGACGATCAAGAACAAAGAGTATCACTTTCCAAAAAAATTTCAAGTTTCAAAAAAAATAAATGATGAAATTTTTTTTCAAAGGACTTCATGAAAAAATCAATGGTTTTTCCTTTTGAAGAGGACATTCAAGTCTTAAAAAATAATTAAAAAAAAAATAAAAAAATGGAAAAAGAAGAAGAATCATACATTTGAAAATAAGGTAACAATAAAGAACTAATCATTTAAAATCTAATTCCAAATTTTGGTCTTTTTGCAGGCAAAAGCCCCAGGGTTAAACCGAGATAGAGAAGCCTCTCGGTCACCTCCCATTCAGAGCAAGATAAAGAAGCCTCTTAGTCACCTCCAGTTTCAAATTGAGATAGAGAAACCTCTCAATCGCCCTAGGTTCAAACTGAGATAGAGAAGCCTCTTGGTCACCCCCCATTTAGATCAAGATAGTAAAGCCTCTTGGTTGCCCCAGTTTCAGATTGAGATAGAGAAGTCTCTTGGTCGCCCCAAGTCCAGACTGAGATAGAGAAGCCTCTCGATCTCTCAAGTTCATCAATTACTAAGTAGATCAAGTATTCATAGTTCTCATTTTTCAAAATAACAAAACACTAGTTCTATGTCCCAAGGTTTTAAGTTCTAGGGCTAGGAAATCTTTGAAATGTCAGCCTATATTAAATCATGGCTACTAAAATCAGTGCCTTTGTTTTACATTGACATTCGCTTTACAAGCTCTGTCAATGAGGGGCATTCTATAGACACTCGTGTTAGTTTTTAGACCCCTTAAAACATAATCGAATTAACCTAGTAAATTAGTCAAGTGATTACTTAGTCTAAATTTTAGATATAGATTAACATAATCATATACTCATATCAATGTAAAGTGCAGAATATAAAGAACACAAAGATATGATAACCTAGGAAACCAAACTGGTAAAAACCTAGTGAGGATTTAACCTAACTATCCTCAAGGTAAACTAAATCCACTATGAAATAATTGAAGTTATACAATAGCGACTTAGACCACTAACATCCTATTGCTACCTCGAGTAGAAAACTTAATACCACGACCACATGATAGCTTTGAGTCCACGAACTACTTCTTTCTTTGGCCTTTGCAAAAACACAAACACCCACATTTGTGACTTTGAGATCACACTCAAAGGTTTAGCAACACAAACTCCCTTGTTTTTTACTTTAAGACCAGCCTTTAAGGTTTAGATCATCAGCACCTTTGATGATTAGAGAAGGCAGCAACTTCTACAATACTAGATCCTGAGATTCTTTAAGGAATAACACCAGTAGAAGACATGAGAGATCTTTTGGGTACAAAACCCTAGATACAAAAAGAGGCACACTCTTTTCTCTCTAAAAAGCCTTATAAAAATGTGCTTAGGGTTTCCTTTATATACTGGGAGCAGTAGATTTGAAACCCTAATCCTTAATGGGCTTGAACTACTGTTTGGGTTTAATTAAAATTTTGCAGATATGAATCTCGATCGATCGAGCCTATCTCTCGATCAATTGAACCAAGCAAATTCTGAAATGTTCTTTTTGCTTGAATCTTGACTTGAATCACCTTGAGCATTGTCTAATAATACCTATAGACTCTAAGATCTATACCTAGACTAGTTTGTGTTTACGATTTGCCAATTGTTCCAAACATTTAGAACCTAACAATCTCCCCCTTTGGCAATTCGTGACAAAACATACATACAATATGAAATAATCAAATACAAGAACAACCTCATACAATAAAATGCCCAATTACATCACAAATCACAATCTAAGACTCCTAACCAAGAAGTTGCCAATAAGAGATAGAAGGTCTTGATCAGAATATACCTGTCTTTTCTGAAACACTCAACAAACACATAAACGAATGTGTGGAAAGAAAGACATATAAACAATATGAAACACAAATATAAAAACAAAAGTAAACTAACTCTCTCCCTAAGTTAGATACATCAAAAAGTTTTTATATTCTCCCCTTTTCAAAAACAATTTCAACTCCCCCTAAACAAAACAAACAGGATTCCCACATATTCTCACATTCCATCTAAATCTCCCCTTTTTTGTCACATATTGACAAAGACAACTCATTGTTGCCCAAAGTAAAAAATATAAACGCGACAAAAGTCAAGAGAAAATAGAGAATTAAAGGAACACAAAACAATTCAACTCTATAGAAAATAAAGACAACTCCTCCTATGAACAACAAAGGTTAAAAATAAGCTTCTCCCCCTATAAAAATAGGAAAAAGAAAATAAGTTTTGGGAAAAATAGTTTTGGGGAAAATTCAGGAGGAGGGGAAAAGTAAAAAGACACAAACCAAACTTAAAAACTAAGTTGAGGATACACATGAAGAAAAATATTCTATCTTTCAATAAATGCAAACTTGACACTATGTGATCCATAAATAGTTGCATAAGTTGAGAAAATATTTGCACATTCATTATCTATCATATCTCTTAAGAAAAAAAATTTCCCGCAATTCACACATAAAAAATAGCATATACTAAAATATACAAAGGACTCAAAAATTAATCAATCAGTTTTTAAATCAAGTTGAGTACCCAATTTAGCAAAGTGTATGCATGGTATGTGTGAAAACAATGAAAGATATGGCTGCAAAACTGTAAGATGGATATAGAAAACAATGCAATGCATGTGAATCTTAAACATAAATGATGCCAAAAAAAAAAAAGATTGGTCAAATACTTAAAAACTGAAAATTTTTCAGTTTCGATTGGTCGAGCATCGATCGAATACCAATTGAGTTAGGCAGAAGCTAGACTTGAAAAATCTGGAATTTTTCGATTGATCGAAAATCACACTTGATCAATCAAAAATCTGGAAAAACCAAATTTTTGAAAAACAGAGCAATTTTATGCAGAAACTCCTTAAAGCATAGTATTTTATGAATAGAATGCATGAGTATGAGATGAAATGTTTTTCAAAAATACTTGTATTCAACCCAGATCTTCCAAAAACACGTTTTTGAATCAATTTGTCCTCAACAACTCAAACATTAAACATATTTTGCATTAAAATCAAGAAACATATAATCTTGGATGGCCACAACAAGATCACAAACATTAATATGTACAAAGTTTAGCAAATAGTAACTTGTGTAGTGTGTACAACTAGCAAAAACTTAAGATACATGTGAGGTGATATGTGAATAGTAAGCAATCACAATTTCTACAAAATTCATCACATAAATTTGAAAGAGACTATCACCTAAAGAGTTACATCATATAACTCCCACATCTCTTAGAAAACAAGCTTGCAATTATGTAAGTTTCTTGATTTGTCTCATATTGTACACACCAATTTTTATTTGATCAGAAACTTATTAAAATAGCCAGGATAATGTACACACCAATTTTATTTGTTTGATTTAACATTAAGTCCAATAATGTACACACCAATTTTAACATTTAAACCGAGGCTACACCTTATGTTCTTTTTGTGCATGTGCTACACTTTCTCAAGCACAAAATCTTACGATATGCACTAAGGTGTTCATGATTGGCTAGTAAACAGTGGTGAGAAGGTTATTTATGCCTTTCTCCAAAGGTTCAAGTCCAACGGTCAAGACAAAGTGATCAAAACCTATAAATATCTTTCCCACACAACTTGCACTACAAAGCTTCAACTAGTAAAGTGCAATAAATAAGCTCATCCAAGCTAAACAAGATACAAAGACATGTTATGTGAAAATAAATTGACCAACCTTGTTTTCAATGCCAAGAAAATAAATGCAAAACACAATTTGCTTCCTTTTTCTTCCTTTTTTTTTTTTAATTTTTATTTGAAAAGAATAAAAAACAACTTAGAATGAAATGCATGAATGTAATGCAATGCAAATCCTAGAAACAAAGAAAACAAAAACCAAAGAACAATGGTCACAAAGAGTAGAGCAATGAAGCACAAGGACCATGTCAGAAAGACTCAACTAGATTGAGCCTTTTGCATCCAAAACTTTTTAGATGCACCACGAGCATTGGAGTTCTTATTCACATGGGAATGATTTCCAACTCCAGGATTGGAATAAAGGTTTAAAGCCTTTACCAATTCACCAATGAGTACCATAGGATCTTATGCTTGAGGCACAGGTACTTTTGGTTTGTTTGCTCTCTTAGCAGCTTACAACATGTAACAGTTTGGATGAATGTGTCCAGACTTTCCACAAAAATGACAAACCCATGCGAGCTTATCATTTGACTTGTCCTTAGAACTTCTTAGGTTTAGACTCTTTCAAATCAACCCTAATCTTCTTCAGAGATGTAACTTCTAAGGGTTTGACAACCTCACGCATAGGGGGTTTGACAACCTCACTCATAACCTCACTCACAAAGAGTTCAGAAGAAGATGAAGGAACAAAGATTATGGAATTGGGTGCAGGCACATTGATGCTTTCTACAAAACCTAATCCAGTTTTGTCAGAAGGAGACTTCTGAACATTTAGCATATAATCTTGTTTGGAACTCGCAGACCTATTAGTTTGTTCTCTAGCAACAGATAGTTCATGTTCCAAAGATTTAATTTTATCAAGTAAAAGCATGTTCTCAGTCTTCACATTAATCAACAGATCATTAGCATCAAACAGTTTAACAAGCAAAATTTTCTTTTCAAGCTCAAGAGATGCAATTTTCTTTAAGCCTAATTCAACACTCATAGCATCCTTTGCAGCAACTTTGTAAAGTTTATTGTAGGCTTCTTAAAGAAGGGTTTCCTATCAAAAAGGTTCTCTTCAGCAGAAGGCTTCTTAAAGAAGGGTTCTCAAAGAGTTCCCCATCAGAAGGGTTCTCTTCAGCAAACACACTTTCATTGACTATAGCAGTAGTAGTGAAAGCAATGAAGTTTCCATCCTCATCATAACCAAACTTATCATCAGAAACTTCATCATCACTAAGGGTTACAGCCATAGCCTTACCCTTAGACCTCAAGTATGTAGGATATTCAGATTTCATGTGACCATACCCTTGACATCCAAAACATTGAGGACCCATAGAATTATTAGAAGATTGACCTACTTTTTCTCTAGGTTTTTCAGTGTTGTTAACCTTAGTAGGATCATTCTTCCTGAAGTTTCTAGGTTCAACAGTGTTCTTACCTCTTGCCCTTCTGTTGTTGTTTCTAAGGAAATTCCTAAAGTTCTTGGCAAGGTAAGCAATCTTTGTAGTTGAGAGCTTATCATCAAATCCACCAACATCAACATCATCAACTGACTTAAGAACCATTGATTTGGATTTGCTAGTTTTGGGTAGGTCCAACTCATAAGACTGAAGAAATCCTACAAGTTCATCAATAGGGATGGAGTCCACATCCTTGCTCTCAGTGAAGGCAATCACTTTGGGTCTAAAATCTTTAGTTAAAGATCTAAGAATCTTCCTAAAAATTTTAGGAAGATCATAGATTTCACCCAAGTTGTATGCAGAATTAACAATGTCATTAAGTTTAGCAAAAAATTCGACAAAGGATTCATCATCAGACATCCTAATGCTCTCAAATCTAGATGTTAATTGCCACAACTTATTAATTTTGACAGCCTTTGTGCCTTCATGCACAGTCTGGAGGATATTCCAAGCAGTGTGAGCAACCTCAACATTAGAGATTCTCTTAAATTCCTCCATAGAAATAGCATTAAAGATTGCATTCATAGTTTTGCAATTGAAGGTTGCTGCTTCTTTCTGAGCAGTAATCCACTCACTCAAAGGAGTAGTGGGCTTCTCCCATCCGAACTCAATGGAGTTCCAGACTCTCTCATCAATGGATTTTAGGAATTCTTTCATCCTTACTTTCCAATAAGCATAATTATTCCCATCAAAGTCAGGAGGAATAACTAGAAAGTGTCCATGTTCCATGACAACAGGAGTCAAGGATCAGCTCAGAGATTAAAAGATCTACAACAAGAGAGCTACCTGCTCTAATACCACTTGTGAGTTTTTAGACCCCTTAAAACACAATCGAATTAACCTAGGAAATTAGTCAAGTGATTACTTAGTCCAAATTTGAGATCTAGGTTAACACAATCATATAATCATATCAATGTAAAGTGCGGAATATAAAGAACACAAAGATATGATGACCTAGGAAACCAAACCAGTAAAAACTTGGGGAGGATTTAACCTAGCTATCCTCAAGGTAAACTAAATCCACTATGAAAGAATCGAAGTTATACAATAGCGACTTAAACCACTAACATCCTATTGCTACCTCGAGTAGAAAACTTACTACCACGACCCCATGATAGCTCCGAGTCCATGGACTACTTCTTTCTTTGACCTTTGCAAAAACACAAACACCCACGTTTGTGACTTTGAGATCACACTCAAAGGTTTAGCAACAAAAACTCTCTTGATTTTTACTCCAAGACCACCCTTGAAGGTTTAGATCATTAGCACATTTAATGATTAGAGAAGGTAGCAACTTCTACAATATCGGATCTAGAGATTCTTCAAGAAATAAAACCGGTAGAAGACATCACAAAGCTTTTGGGTACAAAACCCTAGATACAAAAAGAGGCACACTCTTTTCTCTCTAAAAAGCCTTATAAAAGCGTGCTTAGAGTTTCCTTTATATATTGGGAGAAGTAGATTTGAAACCCTAATCCTTAATGGGCTTGAACTTCTGTTTGGGTTTAATTAAAATTCTGCAAATACGAATCTCGATTGATCGAGCCAGTCTCTCGATCGGTCAAACTAGGCAAATTCTGAAATCTTCTTTCTACAGCACACTTGTTCTTGAATCTTGACTTGAATCACCTTGAGCATTGTCTAATAATACCTATAGACTCTAAGATCTATATCTAGACAAGTTTGTGTTTACGATTTGCCAATTGTCCTAGACATTTAGAACCTAACAACTCGATTTTGCACCCATAATTTAATCTTGGAAGATGGCTAGAATGACCATTCACATACCCAAAATTTAGAGTTGCATTACATGCATTAATTCATTAATTGCATATCATGAAAATGGTTTTGAGATTCTAACAGTCCGATGGTATGTCTGATTCCCAAATCGGACTATCAATTGAAAGATATCACAAGATCAAGTTTTCACGGCTTGCATGCATTTTGTTTGGGTGGAACTGACCACGCATGATTAATTTAAACTAATTCTGATTGGTTGAATAGTTAAAATTAATTAAATAATTTTATGATTGGTTGTTGGTTAGTGTCAAAAATAATCCTGCTTGCATGGGAATAATGTGGATAATCAGATAACAAAGCAATCGTGGATAATCAGATAATAAAGCAATCGTGGATAATTAAGTCTTTTTAGAATATTTATTTTCTGATAATTATTACCTTAAAGACTTGAATATCAAGAAAAATGGATTAATTTTTAGAATACGAATTAAAAATGCGTCTAGGTGTAATTCCCAGCTTAAAAATCCTCAAAAAGGAGTCCAAATCAAACCAAAATTGAAAAGGGGGCTCAACACCCAAGAGGGCCTATCGACACTCTTAGAGTGTCGATTGGCACATGGCAAGTGCTGATTGGCCCAAATGCTCAGCCCGGCCCAAGAACTTCTTGATTAAGATAAAACCCATCTTTTTCGAATTTTTAGAGATAAGGAAGCATTTCAATTCATATATGATCTCATTTAGCTTATTTTTTAAGCATCCCAACCTCTATATATAGAGGAAAAAGATCAGAATTCAGGGCCCTTCTTTTTTGACTTCTTTGCTCCCCCTTACATTAAAGACGTTCTGGAAGCCTTGACTTTAAGAACTTCTTTTTTGTAAGTAAAGTATTTTAGATCTCAAAGAAGTGAATGGTACTCTCATGCAAGTAGGTATGTTTATTCTTATGTTTCTTTTCTATTAATTGACTTCTTGTGTTGTTCATTGCATGAATTTTTGTTAATATGTGTTTGATTTTATAATGATCTTGTTTACAATTTATATATGCCATGTTCGCATGCTTAGTTAGAATGTTCTTTAATTGTTTAACATGTTTTAATCCTTCTTTGATTTCGAAATATGCAATTAATCACCAAAACTCTTTTTTTTTTTTTTTCATATAAATATTAACTGATCTGTATTTTCACTAAATACAAATCTGAAAATTTTTCAAGTAAAAAAAAAATATCTGTATTTTCACTAAATACTAATCTGAAAATTTTTCTGGTCATAAAATAGATTTATATTTTCACTAGATATAGATTTGGAAATTTTTTCGAGTCAAAACAGATCTGAAAATTTTCTAGTCATAAAATAGATCTATATTTTCACTAAATACAGATCTAAAAATTTTTCTAGTCACAAAACAGATCTGAAAATATTTTTCGAGTAAAAAAAAATATATGTATTTTCACTAAATATAGATCTGAAAATTTTCTTGTCACAAAACAGATTTGTATTTTCATTAAATACAGATTTGAAAATTTTTTGAAATAGTTTTCTTCTTAAATAAAACTACAGATTTTAAAATTTCAAATAATTAATTAATAGTTAGGTTAAAGTTCTTTTTTTATGTCATTCCATAAATATGTGATGCATGCATAATAGATTTGAATTATGAATAAGAATCTTCTTTTAACCAAAAATCCCTTTTTTTTTTTAATCCTTTACAAAATAGATCTAAGTTTTATTAACCAAATCTCATTTTTTTATCCTTCACAAAACAAATCTGATTTTTATTAACCAAAAATCATTTTTTTTTATCCCTTGAAAACAGATCTAATTTTGATTCATCAAATTTCATTTTTCTCAACCTTACAAAATAGATCTGATTTTTCTTTAAGAAGAGGGCATATTCATACGACGAATTTGTTACATCAATTTTGTCAAGTAAATGTTTTGTTACACGTGTTACAACATATCTTTCAATGTCATACACAAGGGTATATAACAGTCATTAGAGTCTAGAAGACTAAACTCCGTCTAAGCGGAATAGGTGCTTGACACCTTCCCATTCCATAACCTAACCCCTGAACTTAGGTTTTTGGATAGTAGACTAGTGTTTTATCTTTTGTTTTTGGTAGATTGTAACTAGGATCAAAACTTTGTAATTTTTACTTAGATTGTATTAGGACCAAAGCCTTGTAAAGTTATTCTACCATGATGTAATTGTATTTCCATAATCAATTAATAACATATAAGGAATTTTTGGACATGTAATTGTATTTTTTTTTCTTTTTTTTTGGTATAAAAAATAAGCAGCGACTCCACACAATTACCCAAAAGAGAGATGCCCTAAGCACCAAATCTCTTTATGAGAGCACCCCTTCCAAAAGGAGCGCGGTCTCTCACACTATGTTCACAATATTTTCTCAACACTTTTACAACAAATCAAGTGTGGTTATTTGTTATTGGTTCTAATTTGTTATTTTTGTTTTGGTTCACGTATCTCAATTTTCAACTACTATCTGCCAACAAATTGTTTTTAATAACTCACTTTTTTTTTCACCTCCACTCATTCTCTTTTACTTTTACAATTTATCTTTCTTTATTTTTATCTTGTTTTATCTCCTCCACATGTTTACCTCCATTGAGTCTTATCTCCTTGCCTTTGGTCAGTCATCACGTGGGCACCCAAAGCAAAACACTTTGAGAAACAATAAAGACATAAAAAAGTGAAGAAGAAAAAGAAGATTAGAGGAACACAAACGTTGCAGAGACCACAAAGAAAAATGGAAAGCTAAGTAGAAAAGAGAACAAGATATGAGAGAGACGCATCAAATCGTGAAATTTGTTGAGAAATTATTTTAGGTGAGTGAAAAATTACAAAGAAATCTGTGTTTTTGTTTCGGGCCAGTATCCATTTTCCAGCTAAAATCCAGTATATCAGCTGGTACAGCTGAAACGCTCCCGATACTACTGGTATTTAAACCGGTACGAAATGAGGATGTTTTTGTACCGTTTCAGGCACCGGTACGGAAAATATCGGTCGTGCCGGCCGTGCGGTATGAAACTAACTACCTTGGTTTAACCACTTATGTAGAGTTGGTCCGAGCTACACAACAAACTATTGGGTTGTTGTATCGTGGAGGGGACAAGTCAGAAGTGAATTTCTACTGCATCAGTCTCTAGGCTTTGCCAATTGTAGAGGGCTTGGATCTCCTTAAAGAGAGCGAGATTTCCAAGCCTCAGTCCAACATTGTTCATTTATATTTTTTATTTTTATTGTAATCAAAACATTATTTTGTTGGTAATTTCTCCAGCAATTTTAAGGAGAACCAAAATGGTGCCAACAACTGAGAAGCCAAATGACAATGTCAGAGATCTCAACAAGCCCTTCCGTTTTAAGGGAGCCCATTTCAAAAGATGGAAAGTCAAGGTCCTTTTCTATCTAAGCCGTTTTAAGGTAGCCTACGTCCATACTGAGAAGAATCCAAACAAGGTCTCTACTGACGTCATGATCGAAGATGAACTTTATGATCATCAAGAAAAAATAGATAAATATGAACAAGATGAGTATAAATGTCCTCATTATCTTTTAAATTGTCTTGCGAATCATTTCTATGATTATTATAATACTACATACACTTCTACGAAGAAAATTTGGAAAGCTTTACAAAGCAAATATGACACTGAAGAGGCTGGTGCAAAGAAATATGCGGCTAGTCGTTTCTTTTGCTATCAAATGGTGGATCTGTTGTGGAACAGGTTCAAGACTTTCGAATGATCATGGCAGAATTTAGATCCGAAGGCATAAAGATTGAGGACAACCTTATTGTGGTTGGTATCATTGACAAGCTACCACTATCATGGAAAGAGTTCCAAAATCAATGCACCATAAGCAAAATGAGACATCCCTAGAATCCTTGATCTCTCACATCCGCGTAGAGGAGGATGTTAGAGGACAAGATGCACTTATAATGCAAGAGGGTAATGGACATTCTACCACCAAGGTAAATTTAATTTCTGCAAGCAATAACCAACCCGAAGATCATTTTCCTAGAAATGCACAATTGAGGCCAAGAAAAAAAATGTATGAAAATTATGTTAGACCTCACAATAGGGGCAACCCTAGTCAAAGGAATAAGAACCAAGGACCCCATTCAAACAACCAACAAGTTAATGCATGTTTTGTCTGTGGCAAGAGTAGGCATATTGCTCGATTTTGCAAATTTCGGAAACATGGATCTATACCACAGGCTAATGTTACCAAAGAGCCTTTAGTGGCTATGATTACAAATATTTACATGATCCAATATGTTGAAGAGTGGTGGGCAGACTCTAGTGCCAATAGGCATGTCTGCTATGATAAAAATTGGTTCAAGATATACACTTTTTTTGAAGAAGAAAAATCAATTATGCTTGGGACTCTAGTAATACCAAGATACTTGGGAGTGGTGAAGTTGAGCTAAAATTTACCTTTGGATGTGTGCTCACTTTGAAAGATGTGCTATACACACTGTCCATGAGGAAAAATCTTATGTCAAGCTATTTACTGAATAAGGCTGGCTTCAAACAAACAATGGAATCTGATTAATATGTAATCTCTAAGAAAAGATTATTTGTGGGCAAAGGGTATGCTCGTGATGGAATTTTCAAAATAAATATTCAAAATAATATATCATCTGCTAGTTCTGTTTATATGCTGTCTTCAGTTAATTTTTGGCATGCTCGCTTGTGTCATATAAACAGTAGATATGTGGGAATTATGAGTAACATAATATTAATCCCAAGACTAACAAAAGACTTCGAAAAATGTGAAGCATGTAGCAAAGCTAAAATTGCTAAACGACCTCATAAAAATGTTGAAAGAAATACCGAATTGTTAGAACTAATTCACACAAATCTTTGTGAATTTCAAGGGAAATTAACTCGTGGAGAAAATAGGTATTTCTTATTAATGATTTCTCCAAATATGCATATGTTTATCTATAAAAAAATAAAAGTGATGCTTTTGAAAAATTTAAAGAATTTATTAGAGAAGTTGAGAACCAATTCGGTAGAAAAATAAAAAGATTTATCAGTGATAAAGGTTGGGAGTATGAGTCTATTGAGTTCAACTCATTTGTTCAGTCTTTGGGAATTATCCATGAAACTACTCCTCCATACTCACTTGCATCTAATGGTGTGGCTGAAAGAAAAAATAGAGCTTTGATTAATTTAACAAATGCCATGCTTATTGAGTCAGGGCGCTCATCTAAATCTGTGAGGGGAAGCAATTTTAACAGCCTGTCATGTTTTAAATAGAGTGCCACACAAAAAGACAAAACTCACACCTTTTGAGTTGTGGAAAGAGCATAAGCCAAATTTGGGATATTTTAAAGTTTGAGGTTAATTAGCCTTTGTAAGGTTAACAGATCCCAAAATACCTAAATTAGGTGTTAGAGCTACCACCTGCCTTTTCTTGGATATGTAGTAAACAGTACAGCCTATAAATTTTTGAATATTGAAAATAATGTGATTTTTTAATCAGGTGATGCTATCTTTCATGCGGAAAATTTTCCTTTTAAATCTAAAAGTAGTGGGGGCAAAGATGTTAGAGAAAATGTGTTATCTCAGCCTAGCAATTCTTCTATTCCTCTTTCAAAAAATCAAGAAAATCTTGAAATTGAACTTAGAAGGAGTAAAAAAGCTAGAGTTGAAAAAGATTTTGGCCCTTACTATTATGTTTTTAATGTTGATGAAAATCCTTTTACTTTGAAAGAAGCTTTGTTATCACCTGATTGTGTATTTCGGAAAGAGGCTGTGAATGATGAAATGAATTCACTAATTTCTAATAAAACATGGAAGTTAGTAGTTTTACCACCTAGTTGTAAAAAATAGGTTGTAAATGGGTCCATAGGAAAAAGCTTAAACCTGATGGCACAATAGACAAATTTAAAGTTAAACTTGTTGCAAAAGGTTATAAGCAAAAAGCTTATGTTGATTTTTTTGATACTTTTTCTCCTGTTACTAGAATTACATCCATTAGATTGCTAATTGTTATTGCAGCTATATATGATTTGAAAATTCATCAAATGGATGTAAAAATAGCTTTTTTGAATGGGGACTTAGATGAGGAAATTTATACGGACTAACCTGAAGACTTTGTAGAGTTTGGTCAAGAAAGTAAGGTGTGTAAGCTAACTAAATCTTTATATGGCTTAAAGCAAGCTCCTAAACAACGACATGAAAAATTTGATTCCTGCATGATTGAAAATGGCTATAAGTCAAATGAATGTGACAAGTGCATCTATTATAAAACTTGGGAAAACTCACATTTCATTATTAGCCTCTATATGGATGACTTACTAATATTTGGCTCTAGTTTGCATGTTATAAAAAAAAAAAAAAAAAAGCTTAGAAGCCATTTTGATATGAAAGATCTTGGTAAGGCTAATTTTATTTTGGGCATGAAAATTACAACAACATGTGATGGAATTTATCTTGAGCAATTTCATTATATTGAGAAAATTTTTTAAAAATATAACTATCATGATTGCAAACATGTTGTTACTCCTTTTGATTCTTGTGTTCATTTGTTTCTTGTTAATAATAACAATGATGTTGTTAATCAAAAGGAATATGCTAGCATAATCGGTAGTTTGCGATATGCAACTGAATGTACTAAACATGACATTAGCTATGCAGTAGGAGTACTTAGTAGATGCAAGCCTAGTAGAGATCATTGGCAAGCCATTGAGCTAGTTATGAAATATCTATCTGGTACCAAATTACATGGTTTGTTCTATAAAAAATATCTTGCTATACTTAAAGGTTTCAGTGATGCTGACTGGAATACTTTGTCAGGTGATTCTCTGTCTATGACTGGTTACATTTTTACTTTGGGTGGTGGTGCAATATGTTGGAAATCTAAAAAACAAACCATTAATGCTAACTCTACTATGGAGGCAGAGCTTATTGCTTTAGCTTCAGTAAGTGAGGAAGCAAACTAGTTGAGAGATTTGTTGCATGATTTCCTCTTTGGGAAAAACTAATACCACCTATTTTAATTCATTGTGATAGCACTGCTACAATTGGTAAAGTGCATTACCCTTTTTACAATGACAAATCCAGACCCATAAGAAGAAAACACAGTACTATGAGATCTTATTTGAGTAATGGCATCATTAATATAGAATATATTAAATTTTGTGATAATCTTACAAATCCATTAACTAAGACCTTAACAGGAGAAAGGGTTTGGAATACATCGAGGGGGATGCGATTGAAGCCCATGCAATCGTGAGCCATATATGACGATACCCAACTTGAGACCAAAGATCCTAAGAACTGAATTCAATGGGAAAAATGAATCATATGATGGTCATAAGAAAATGCATTCTTAATTTTAATTTTATTTGAAAAAACAAATCCATCCCTATGGTGTAAATGCATTTATCTTGTAACGTGTAGGAGGTTGAGTTTTTTAAAAACTCTTAATGAACAATCTGTAGCTCTTATGAGTGAGGTACAGAAGCACCCTAGATAGATTTCACCTATGTGAGCATGGGAGTGGGGCTACTCCCTATATGAATTGGGCTTATTCTCAAAGACACTCATGAAAACTGGGATCAGCACAAGGCCGTAACATGATAGCTAGTAAAGCTCATGTTAACACCTGGATCATTATATGTGAACTGTAATACTCTATTTCCCTTAAGCAGTCAAAGTTCAAGTCAGAGACCACTACTGACTCTAGAGTAGAGATTGCTAATTCACTAAGTGAAGGTTCAATGAAAAGCACACCTTCATGATGCATAATGATCATTCTTTGCCCGGTAATCTCTCATTTTCCTAATTTAATATTAAAATGAGTGGGGGAATGTTAGTGCATTTTAATTTAAAGTACATTAAAACTTAAATTAACTATAGATTAATAAAGAGATGAGTTATTGTGGAATTTGTTAAAGAAAAAGTTAACATGTATGTAACTTAAATTAAATTAATCAAGATGAGTTTTTCTAAACTAATAAATAACATATAGGTTATGAGAAAGATTGGAAAACAATATATATGGCCATGCTACGGACTAATTTTATATCAAGGGTGAATAAAGAGAAATAGTTAAAGCAAACAGTATTGTGTGAGAGAGTGAATTCAATAATACTCCTAAATACTTGAGAGATTTCGGGCCAAAGAATGGTGTTTCTTTGGTGGAGCTTTGAGCTTAACCACTTATGCAAAGTTGGTCTAAGCTAGACAACGAACTGTTGGGCTGTTGAATCCTAGAGGGGATAAGTCATAAGTGAATTTTTGCATTAGTTTCTAGGCTTTGCCAACCGCAAAGGGCTTGAATCTCCTTAAAGAGAGCGAGATTTTCATGCCTCAAGATTCTATCCATAGCCTATGCCAAGGGCGTGACTGCTTTTGGAAGGAAGTAAGATATGCATCTAACATGGTACTCAAGCACTCACAAAAGGGAGATAGTGACCTCCTAAGGTTAGCAATTACAGAAACACCCCTTATTGGCTAAATGCGTGTTGGACCACTTCAAGGAAACACGTATCACCTACAGCACTTCTGATGTCCCTCTCATTGCTTAAGAGTTATTCCCCAGGCAATGGCAAAGTCACCTAGCCTCATGCCACAGTGCTGATGTTGGCGTACTCTCTCTCCTTAAGTCACCAAATAGTACCCCATCTATAGTAAGGTCCAAAATAAGGAAATGATGACTTGACACCTGTCTTTGCACTCAGCCATATTCCTCAAATTATAAGAGGAATATGTAGCTGGACTTTTAGGGTAAGAACTTAAGTAGATCTTTTGAGAAGATAGTAGAAAGTTGATAAGAAAATGAGGTAGAAAACAAGGTCTCTCTTTGAAGGAAGAACATTTTTATTGTAAAAGGTTTACCTCTTTTTTCATACAATACAAAGCTAAACAAAGCAAGAATGATTCTTTCTTGCTCAAACTGTGGTTTTTCATCCCTTTCCTAAGGTTTTCCATATATATCTTGTGTGTACTTTACATTCTTGCAATCACTTTCTTCTTCTCTAGACATTATGATGTCAAAGCTTGCATTTTTGTCACTCATGAGCTTTCTCATCAAGATGTATTGTTAGATAACTTTTCATTCTCCCATATAAGTTTAAATCTAACTTGCACGTACATTTTTGGTGACTCCACTGAGGAACAACTCTAGTTATTCCCTTCTTGAGTGAGTTTTATGTTGGTTTGCATATTTTTGTTTGCTTTCATCTTCTTCATGCCTCCGAGGAAGAAAGGTACGGGAGTACCAGTTGGTTCGGGTGAAAACTAGCAAGCAGGACCAAGTGTAGAGCATAAATCCATGCACACCAAGGGCACAGAGCCTTCTAGTGAGGCTAGTCATCCCAAGAACAGGAATATTGTGACAACCATTGAGGACCTCCAGTGCTCTCAGGTTGCCATGTAGGCAGAATTCTAGTCTCTACGTCAGGGGATGTTCATACCACAAGCCCCACAAGGAGGTCAAAGTCCTCAAGGATCTCCCTATCTGACTAAGGAAGATATTACTGCTATTTTGAGGAAGTAGCCGGTATGCCTTATCTGGCCAACTATACTCCTTCTATCTTTCCTAAGTACGATGGCATGGCAAGGAACGCTAGGGAGCATATCAGGTTGTACGTAGATGCTTTGATGGCCCATTCCTATGATCATGAGTTAAGGCTTAGGAAGTTTTCTAAGTCATTAGAAGGTTATGCTTTTACTTGGTACACTAGCTTTGTAACAAGATCAGTTCTAAGTTAGAATGATATGGCAATGCAGTTCATGAAGAAGTTCTTTGCTTTGGAAGAGAAGCTTGTGTTGTCAGATCTGCAACAGGAAAAGCCAAGGGTGTCTGAAGGGTTGTTGGAGTATATTCGTAAGTTCAGAGACCTTTCTTTGTTATGTTATAACCCTGTGGAGGAGGAAAGGCTGGTAGATGTTTGCATCTCTAGTATGCTATATGAATATCTATCTTAAGAATATGCAGATCTCCAGCTTTACAAGGCTTGTAGAAGCTTTAAGAAGGACAAATATGTCTATAAGGAAGGCAAGAAGGTAGAAGTTGTTGTGGTAAAGGAGCCTAAAAGGGCAGCCAAGCGTAAGAAGAGGGATAGAGGTAGTGTTTCTCCTCCTTTTACTATTTCTACTGAAGAATTGAACAACATCCTAAAAGTTTAGGTAAAGAATGGTGTGGTGGTGTTGCCTGAGTGCAAACGTGAACCCACAGATGAAGAAAAATGAGGTCCACTTTACTACAGGTACCATAGGAGGTGTGATCACCATACCATGGGTTGTTATGCCTTGAGGAACATTTTCCATGAGAGGGTAGCCAAAGGTGACTTGGTTATCAAAGGTGGGAAGCGGGTAGACCCAAGGATGTGTAGGCCAAAGGTGGCAATAACTTTCTTCATAGGTCGTGAGAATCCTGGGAAAAAAGAAGTCGAGAATATGGCTAGCAGTAGCTTAGCATCTCCGCCTTTACAAGATGAAGAAATGGTTATGAGAATTTAGCAAGATGATAAGATACATTCCTTTCTCAAAGGAATAAGTCTTAGGCCATTGGCTAGAAGGGAAATAGCCCAAGCTCTGACTATGGTGATGGAAAGGAATCAAGTGGCAGCTTCTGAAGGAAGTTTGATACATGTGGCATATCAAGAAGCAAAGGACTCAATTAACTTTTCAAATAAAGATTTGGCCAACTCAGTTGTTGATGGTGACAGACTTCTATATCTTACTACGTTTCTAGGAGCATCTCAAATCAAAAGGGCCTTGGTAGACAATAGTGCATCCACCAACATCTTGCCTCTCCCAACATTTGATGCTTTCGGCATCTCAAGAGAGAGGATTATTCCATAGCCACTTCAGGTAGCAGGGATAAGGTCTTTGCAATAGTGTACCCTAGGTCATGTGTCTTTGATCTTAGAGTTGGGCCAATTGGAGCACTTACTCTCATGCATGTCATGGAGGGGAATACTTCTTATCACATCATTTTAGGCCGTCCGTGGCTGAAGGCGTATAAAGTTATGGCTTCCACATATCACCAATGTGTGAAAGTTGTCTAGAGGAATAGGCAAGTGGTCATTGAGGCCACTAGGATTCCTTTTGACAAAGCAGAGCTTCATTTTACTAAGGCTGCCCTATATCAAGAGTATGAGTCCGAAGGGGAAAATAGAATCCTCCCCTTTAACCGCATTGCTTTGCAAAGAGAAGATGATGACAAGCCTAATACCCCCAATCTGACTCAACAGCTGAAAGAGGTTCATGTAGCTGAAGAACCTGTGAAAGAAACTCCTAAATACATGAATGATGTTGTCACGAATGTACAAGAGGAACTTGTTAAGATTGATCTGAACAACGGGGAAGGAGGAGAAAAGTTGCTCAAAATTAGCAGGGATTGCTTGAAGAAGAAAGATGAAAACTGATAGCCTTATTGAGGGAATACAAGGATATTTTTTCTTGGAGTTATCAAGAAATGCCAGGTTTGAGTTCAAATTTGGTAACTCACAAGTTAAAGGTGGATTCAAATGCTAAGCCTGTGAAGCAACCACCAAGGAAATATCATTTAGATGTGGAGGAGAAGATAAAAGCTGAAGTGAACGAGTTTTTAAAGGCGGGATTTATAGAAGAAATTGAATGTCCAAGTTGGTTGGCTAACATAGTTCCTATAAAGAAGAAAGGCGTCCAGATAAGAATCTGTGCGAATTTCCAAGATCTCAATAAGGCTTGTCCTAAAGATGAGTTCCTACTATCCAATGTTGATATTTTGGTAGATGCAACTGCTAGTCATGAACGCTTTTCCTCATGGATGGCTATAGTGGGTACAATAAGATCTTAATAAAGCCAATAGATGCCCAGAAAACTGCCTTTAGAACACCTTTTGGGAATTACTTCTATAAAGTGAAGCCTTTTGGGTTAAAGAATGCATGTGCAACTTACTAGAGAATTATGACTTTGATCTTTGGTGATATGCTACACAAACAAGTAGAATATTATGTTGATGATCTTGTGGTGAAGGCAAACAACCCATTTGAGCGCTTGCTACACTTAAGGCAGGTCTTTGAAAGATGTAGAGAGCATAACTTGAGGTTGAATCCTTCTAAGTGTACTTTTGGGGTATCCTCAGGGAAGTTCTTGGGTTTTCTTGAGTTTAAGATTACTAATCACGTGTTTATTGACTATCATAGATTTAACTGAGGGGAACAGTCAAAATCAAAGCTTGGGAACTCCTTTTTGAGGTATCAAGCTTCAACTTTTTTCTTTTTATTTTTCGCTTTTCTTTTTATGTTTTAATCTTTTTTTTGGCTTGGTTTATGTTTATGCGTGTTTGTGTAGGTTAGTTTATAGTTTTGTTTATGTTCTAATCATGCTAGGTTGTTAGAATCAGGATTTTTTTGTTTGTGCTCTATTTTCTTTTTTGGTTTCTAGGTTAAGGTTATTTGATAGGCCACAAACTGAATGACCCATTGTGATAAGAATTAATTAATTAATTAATTAGCCAAGTTATTAATTAATCAATTTATCATGCAAAGTGTGGTAGCACAAACAAATCACCAATAAACTAAAATTGCAGCGGAAAATAAATGACACGGTGATTTGTTTACGAATGGGGAAAAACCTAACGGTAAAAACCCCACCGGGTGATTTTTAGGTCACCACTCCCGAAACTCCACTATTATCACAACAAGCAGTTACAAGCAAGGAATCCCAAGTACCTTACTAACCTACAATTGAACCCTTACCCGAATACCCAATCGGACTTGTTCTGTAGTGACAGTTCCCTTTTCTGATGCACGGCTCCCAAGTACGTGACTAACCAATTGCGCAGATCCCAGTACGTGACTTCAATCACCAATCTGAAAAGATTGTTGGCTGCAAAGTTCTTCAGCTCATCCACATGATGAAGATCAGGAAGATGCTTGGTCACAAAACCCTAAGGCGTAAATACACAGCAACTTCTCCAAGAAAGAGATGAACTAGGTCAAAAACTTTGTCTTCGGTCACAATTTGCTTGAACAGAGTTTGCTCCATGTTTGTGCAACTTGTGTACCATTTGACGACTCTTAAAACAATCCTTTTATATGTCTAGGGTTAGGAGAAAAGAAGGCATATAGACAGATTCACGGATCCCAAGAAAATCAAAGTTGAAATCTGAAATTCATAAACCTCGACAGATAGGAGGTGTCGAATAGGTATCGACCAGCTGTTGAGCTTTAATGAATTTGCACTCTCTTGCTTGATTTCTTGAACAGACTTGAAGGCTTTAATACTAGATCTTGAAACGTGGTTTCTTGAAGTAGTTTAACACATCCTAAGTCTACCCAAATACAAGTAAAGTGCATTTTATCAAAGGATAAGCCAATTACATAAAATCATGACATATGTTCTATAACATGAGAAACACATATGTCCTAACAATCTCCCCCTTTGGCAATCCGGGACAAAACCACAATAAACAAATGAACATATGAGAGAAGTCATAAATCACTCAACTCATATTCACTAGTTGAATACAATAAAATCTATCCTAACACAAACTCTTTGAAAACTTTGCAAGAAGAGTGTTTATGGCAAGTAGACTTTGACAACCTGTATTTTTGAAACACTTTAAACAAAACTCATCAAGGCATCTTTGTGTGAAACATAAATAATAGATTGCATACAAATAAATAATAAGCATGTGTATAAAGAAAGAAAAGAGACAACACATGAAGGGGTAGGTGAAAGAAAAACATACATCAACAATATATAAGAGAAAGTAAGTACAATGTATGTCTATAAATGGTCACAAGACCTCATGTACAAGAACAATGCACCTAATAAAGAAAGAAAAGAAAAAGATACATGATATCCTCACTACATCCCTCAAAAAAAATAACAACACTCCCCCTAACAAAATGATCCCAAAAACTAACTCTCCCCCTAAGAGTGACTACTCTCATATCCAAAACTACTTCCCCTTTTTGTCACGAGTGACAAAGGGTAGAGTGTCAAGTAGACATCTCATCGGTAGAGCTAGCATCTTCATCATCATCTGAAGCGTCATCGTCATCATCACCATCATCATCATCATCATCCTCAGCATCGAAATCGGAAGCAACTGGATGAGGTGGTGAAGGAGAACGCTTAAGTGCAAAGCCTCCTATAGCTGCCTGCCGTCGTGCAATACGACCGACATGAAAGTTCACCTGATACAACTCCGTAGAGAGTGTATCCAAGCAAGCATCCATGCGCTACAACTACGCCATGACGTCTCCCAAAGATACATCACCGGAAAAAGAAGGAGCAGATGCAAATGAAGTAGACCGGGATGGAGCTAAACGAGAGGAGGGTGCTACTGAATCCGTCTGTCGTGACCACAACTGGGCCTCACTACCTTTAACGGTAGCGTAGTCTATGGCACACATGATGAAAAAATGGTCGGACGAGGGAAAAGGAACGGAAAAATGGCATAGAATCTTCGTGATAGCGGAAGGAAAGATGAGCTTATCACGGGACGCCGAATCCAAATAAAAATCTATGATAGACAGAATGAAGTGAGAGGGAAAATCTATAGTGAGATGCTTAAGAAGAGATACCAAAAATCGAGCACGAGAATCTGTGATGGAGTCATAATGAGAAAGAGGATGTAAAACAAATGTCATCACCATGTTCATGAATCTAGGACCTTTAGCAAAAGGTCGACATGGTGTAAAAAGACGCTCACCCCAAGCAGTAGGGCGTTCACAAAAAGAAGATATGAGCTCATCCCTAGACACTATCCTCAGACGCTTACAACTAGGATAGTCAGGAAACTCTATCCTGGGGACATGAATCACATCCGTAACCAACTAAGGTATGACAGGGATGCGCGCACCTCGAACACAAGTTAAAAAGAGAGGTACTGAACGATCTATTCCGTGCGTGTTGGAGTAAAACTCCTGGATAAGTATGAGAGGACATGTGACCAGGACGTCACACAGTGACTCCCATCCCCTACTGTGAATGACAGAGTGAAGGTCAGTGTCGACAAAGTTCGACAATATGACTTGGCATTCCGAATGAATGCCTCGTCTAGAAAATTTCTCCGAAAATGCCTTAAAGGAATCATCATCACGCAACCAAATAGTAGAAGGAGAAGGATCAGAAGATGAAGAAGCACCTGAACGAAGAAGGTTCCAAGCTGGAGTGGATCTACGCTTAGGTGCCATAGACACGACTAACGTAAACTAACAGAGAGGGAGAGAAAGAATGACAATCAGTCCCAAGCAGTTTCAAATATATCAAGTATATTGAACAGAAGTACGAATGCATGGGAAATGCATGAACATGTGACATGCAAAAGAAAATGCATCATGGGCTCAGCCCAATCCAAACATATCAGCACACAAACATATAGCACACATCTAAATGCATGACAATATCATTATAATGCTAATGTGATGCAATGTATGAGGTTTTAAACATATTTAAATGAAAACCCATCCCAAAATTTCAATGAAAGCTCATCAATTTTGAAAAACCCCAAAATTTTTCAAAAACCCCAAAACCTAGGTTTTTAAATCATGAAATGCATGAATGAGAAAGGATTAGGAGCTTACCAAGTAAGGAGAAACTTGAAAAAGCTTGAAGAATCCTTGAGGAACGAGTTTGGAGTAAGATGAGAGTGTTTTGGAAGAGAAATAGAGAAGTATCGAGAGAGAGATCGAAGAGAAATTAATTCTGGATCGCACAGAGGCCTTATATAGGTAGCTAGTATATCTCGACAGATGTAGGTATCGAGATGTATCGAGGGATCTGTCGAGGTAGGTATCGAGGATCTGGTGTTCGATAGCTGAGGTATCAAGGAAGCTATCGAGCAACAAAGAGTCAAAGTCAAAACAGAAGCTCGATCGATCCAGCAGGTGTCAAAGAGCTATTGAGGATGCAGGAGCTTTCTCGATCGATCCACCAGGTATCGAGGAGGTGTCAAGATTGCGTTTAAAAAAATGCTTGAGAAGCTTGATAGATAGCAAGGTATCGAGGAGGTGTCGAGCCAGCTTTTAAAACCAGTTTTTCGAGAAGTGAAAAACACAGATATGAATGCAATCCAACATACAACTCAACCAATGATCCAATCAACACAAAAATCTCTCAAAATAGTCTCTTAATTTAAAAATTTTGAGCACAAGGATCTCCAAAACACACACACACACTAAACAAGTCTAACCAATTTTATATTTCAAAAATAAGTAATGACAGTTTAGTGAGCATACATTACCACATGTAAAACTTGTGATGGCCAAATCACATTGTATCTACACATGTATCAAGAATAGCAAAGAATATTGCGTGTTGTGTATGAAAAACATCGCAAGATTGCATAAGTGTATACATATTATGACGATTTGAGATATGAGATAATCGCTTTAACTAACACACAATCATAACTGCTTGATGGGGACTATCACCTTCAAGGTACATCTTATAACTCTCACATCTCCTAGAATACACGATTGCAATCATATTTAAAAGCATTTTTGATCTTTTAGCTTTTTTTTTTTTTTTTTGGGCATATTTTTCTTTTAAGTATATCATACATGAGCTTATTAGAGAGAGAAAAGAAATACCAAATGATATTTGACATTCCAATTTTGCTATGCCTAAGCACACAAATGTCATTGACATCACACTTTTGCTTATGCCGAAGCATACAGATGTCATCCATGATTGGCGGGAAACAGTGGTGAGATGGTTATTAATGCCTTTCTCTCAGGATTTTTTAGTCCTTCCCGTCAAAAAGAGTGATATGAGTGTTAAGTATAAGAGACAATTCAATCTTACTCATCACAAACAAGAGCCACAAAGCTCACTTGTTTAGTTGTGCATAAAGATGCTCATCTAAGCTACAAACGATACAAAGTTTGGAAAACTTTGTTTTAATGGCCATCCAAGGTACACAAGTATCAATGTACACAAAACACACATTGTTTTTGTATTTTTCTGATTTTTTAATTTTTTATTATTTTTATATTAAAAACAAAATAAACAAAAACTGAAAAATAAACAAACAAAAACATGTTAAGCAAAGCAAAGTATAAAACTAGACTGACTCAAAATAAAAGCAAAACACACAAGTAATGCAACAAACAAAAACAAGAAGATAGAAGAAAGTGATAAAATCACTTAAAGTCCTTTTTCTTCCATACCTTGGAAGAACCTTTCCTTTGATTAAACCCTTGAACTGGTGGAAAGGGGGAAGAATTGAACCCGTTCAAGTTCGAAAGGAACATGAGGGCCTTGAGAAGATCACCGAGAGGAACGAGAGATGATTAAAGCCAATTTTGGCTTCCAGATGCTATCATGCCATTGCTTTGTTGAGAGGCTAACCACTTATAGCAATTTGGTCGAGTATGACCAGCAGCTCCACAATGATGACGGAGATGCTACTTCTTTTGTTTAGGCTTTTGAGAATTAGCCTTCTTAGTTTTAGGATTTTTAGCATCTTTCTTATCTAGTTTAGGGGGTGCTCCTAAGATAGATTTACCTTTGTCTAAGTTCTTACTAGCTAGACTAATTTTGTCATCGGTGTTCTCAATTTCAGTATCTCTAGCAGTAGAAACAAAAACAGTAGTACTAGTAGAAGCAATATTAGAGGAAGAAATACCATACCCTAAACCTATTCGATCTGAAGTAGATTTCTGATTGTTGAGCATCTCGTCTAGCTTAGCACTTGAAGTCCTCTCCAGTTGAGCACTGACTTGAAATAGCTCCACCTCAAGCTTCTTGGTCTTTTTAGCCAAGAAATTGTTCTCAAACCTTAGTGCTCCAATCGTCTGATTAGCCTCATCAAACTTAGTGGATAATTCCTCACAGTCAAGTTCCACATCATTGAGTTTCTTGGTGGCCAGCCTATAAAGTTTCTCATGCTTTTCAGAAACTTTGTACAATTTCTCATAGGCTGTATGGATGTCATCTTGATCATCCATTTTCTCGAATTTGGACTCCACTAATTCTTCTTCTTCATCCACAATCCCATCAGTAGGATTGACAGTGGCAGTGAAGGCATTCAAGATTCCGTCATCCTTATTGTTAGAATCTTCCTCAGGCTCAGTGTCGCTCAAGGTAGCAGCAAGTGCCTTACTTTTCCCAATGCTCTTGAGATATGTAAGACACTCATGTTTCATGTGCCCAAAGCCTTGACATCCAAAACTCTTAGGTCCTACGGGAACAGTGTACTGACCGCCTTCTTTAGCATCCTTCTTCACTTTGTCTTGCCCTTTAAACTGAGAAGAACTAGATTGCCTGCAGTCCTTATTGAAGTTCCTGCCATTGGCATTCTTCATAAAATTCTTGAACTGCCTTGTAATGTAGGACTTCATCTTAGAATCTTCATCATCGGAAGACTCATCTGTGTCACTGCTCTTTTGCCTTCAAGGCCATGCTCTTGCCCTTTCCCGACTTTCTAATCCTTGATAACCCTAGCTCATAAGTCTGTAGATTACCAACTAGCTCTGTCAAAGGCATTTTGTCAATATCCTTTGATTCTTCTATCGCCGTAATCTTGGCACGGAATCTCTCGAGTAGAGATCTGAGCACATTCCTTACAATCTTGGGTTCAGGAATGGTTTCCCCAAGATTGAAGGCTAAGTTTACTATGTCCTTGAGCTTGGCATAGAACTCATCAAACGACTCATCCTCCTGCACCTTTATTTCTTCAAAGCTTGTAGTGAGTCTCTGAAGCTTTGAATCCTTGACAGCCTTTGTACCCTCATAGGTTATCTAGAAGATGGTCCATGCTTCCTTTGCAGTTTCTGTGGAGGATATCTTCTTAAACTCCTTATTAGTGACTGCACTGAATAAGGCATTCAATGCTCTGCTGTTAAAGTTAGCTGTCTTGATCTTTGCTTCATCCTAATCGGCCGGCGCTTCCTTTGGCTTGGTCCAGCCAATCTCTACAGCTTGCCACACTTTCTCATCTAAAGACTGCAAGAAAGCTCTCATGCGTACTTTCCAATATGCATAGTTAATGCCATCAAATAAAGGAGGTATAATTAATGATTGTCCTCTATCCATGACAACAGGGGTCAATGGATCAACATAGCAAAGATTAAACCCTAATCAGAGTGTGCCTGCTCTGATACCACTTGATAGGCCACAAACCGAATGACCCATTGTGATAGGAATTAATTAATTAATTAGCCAAGTTATTAATTAATCAATTTATCATGCAAAGCATGGTAGCACAAACAAATCACTAATAAACTAAAATTGCAGCAGAAAATAAATGACACGGTGATTTGTTTACAAACGGGGAAAAACCTAACAGTAAAAGCCCCACCGGGTGATTTTCAGGTCACCACTCCCGAAACTCCACTATTATCACAACAAGCGGTTGCAAGCAAGGAATCCCAAGTACCTTACCAACCTACAGTTGAACCCTTACCCCAATACCCAATCGAACTTATTTTGTAGTGACAGTTCCTCTTTTTGATGCACGACTCCCAAGTACGTGACTAACCAATTGCGCGGATCCCAATACGCGACTTCAATCACCAATCTGAAAAGATTATTGGCTGCAAAGTTCTTCAATTCATCCACACGATAAAGATCAGGAAGATGCTTGGTCACAAAACCCTAAGGTGCAAATACACAACAACTTCTCCAAGAAAGAAATGAATTAGGTCAAGAACTTTGTCTTCGGTCACAATTTGCTTGAACAGAGTTTGCTCAATGCTTGTGCAACTTGTGTACGTTTGACGGCTCTTAAAACAATCCTTTTATATGTCTAAGGTTAGGAGAAAAGAAGGCCCATAGACAGATTCACAGATCCCAAGAAAATCAGAGTTGAAATCTAAAATTCGTAAACCTCGACAGATAGGAGGTGTCGAGCAGGTATCGACCAGCTTTCGAGCTTTAATGAATTTGCACTCTCTTGCTTGATTTCTTGAACAGACTTGAAGGCTTCAATACTAGATCTTGAAACGTGGTTTCTTGAAGTAATTTAACACATCCTAAGTCTGCCCAAATGCAAGTAAAGTGCGTTTTGTCAAAGGATAAGCCAATTACATAAAATCATGACATATGTTCTATAACATGAAAAACACATATGTCCTAACATTATTGAACAAGTCTCACGCACACATGTCATAAGCATGCATACACAGCTTAAACTCTCTGTACGTAGGACTCTGGCTGCGTACGCATGTGCTTGCCCAGAAACCCTAATTCAGATTCCTTATGTTGTTTAGTTTGCTTGTTTCACATATTTTGCCTTTGTTTAAGCCTTTTCTCCATGTTTATACATATGTGAGCCTCTGTCTTGTATACTTGTTTGTCTTTAACATGCTTAGATTAGGGTTTTATGTTTGTTTCTTGCTTTAATGCCATGAACATGCATTCACATGCCCATTCATAATGCCATAGGTGCTGAGATGTTGCAAGGTAAGTAAGGTAAGTCATGCATTTATATGAACATACATTTTGTTTGTTTAATCCTCCTTTGATATGTGTATGAAGTTAATGCTTGTTTGTAATATGATTTGCTTGCTATTGATGCTATGTTCGCTGCCATGCTTGGGTGGCTACTTTGTTTGATACATGATAGGGTTTCACATGCTAGGGTTTCTTATATGTGTTTGGTTCTTTATTGCTTTATGGGTAGATATGTTGTTTTGGATGAAAGATGCCATGTTGTATGTTAGATGCATGCTAGTATGTGTATAAGTTATGATAAAAAATGTTAAGTTAGTTTTTAATAGGGTTAAGACATGAGACACAACGATGGGAGGCCAATCTTAAGGTTAGGCGATCTTGGGTGCCTAACATATTCCCAAAAGCATACCTAAACTCCAAACCCGTACTCTAGTAGTAAGATCAAAGGCCCTTCCTCAAAAGGACGCTATATATATGGTTCCTAGACAATTGCAAAAACTAGATGGCGACTCCAAGATCCCTTGTGTCCATACCACCCTCCAAGGTAGAGTAGGTTCTGGCTGTCCAATCAGTTGGGTCATCCAACACCTTGCTAAGGAAACTGTTTGAAGACACCATCACCTTATTCCAATGCCAAGAATGTGGCAACCCTTGGGGTGATGACAGACTAGTTCTATAAGAGCTTAAAAACTCTAGGGATGGGGGCATAATTCCTAAAGTGTTCCTACAATCATATTTGTAAAAATGCAACAAGTACAAAGGTTTCTACTTGAAATCTTCCCCATGAGCATTGCAATTCAAGAGTAAAATGATCCAGATGAGAATACAAAGTTCCTAAACAATAGGGAGTAAGGGGAAAGGAATGTCCTTTGGCTAATTTAACGGCTAGAGGGAGATGCCTACTTAAAATATTCTCATGAGGATATCCCTCAAACAAATGACAAGATAATAAGAAAGCAATAAAAGCTTCAAGTTCATAAGGGCTTGAGTTACCTTCTCTTACAACTAAGTCAGTGCTCTCATTTAAAGAATCTACATTAGCTTCCTCATCCACGCCATCTGCATACTCCCTCTAAAAGTACCTAATCCACCCCTAAAAGTTGGCTTTGGAACCTTTGTCCCTGCCAACATTAGTGTCTTCTGGTACTTCCTCACTAGGGGCTTTCCCTTTTCTTGTTGCCTTCAAGACTAATTTCTTCAAGGTCTTCTTCACTACATCTTTAAGGAATTTCTTTGCCTTAGCTTCATCAGGGGACAAAGAAATGTTGACCACTTCACCATCTCCAAACAGGGGAAGTCTCAATATCTCATAGACATCCTCTAAAGATGGAAAGATTTCTTGACACCCTGTAAAGAAGGTGTGAGTAGTGGAATTCCACCGATACAAGAGAGAGAGAAGACTTTCACTATCCTTGCTGATGTCCAAGCCAGAAAATACAAGTACTATATGCACAAGATGCACCCATTGTAGAATGTCCATGAAAGGATGATGAGCCAACACTCTTCGACACCAACTCCTCTAACCTCTGGAAAGAGAATTATGGGATTTGAAGACCACATCTATGTAGAAGTGAAATCTCCTCTGCAAGTGCCAAGTCTGGGAATGTGCTTCAAATCTTGATCCATTATCAGGAGATCATTAGGCTCTATGCATGCTATGTAGGGAGCATCCCCACTTGTCTTTATCATGGTCTTCATTACTTTAGCATCCATGTAGTTCGCCCGATAGAGCTCTTCTCGTATCTCTTTGATCACCATGGTAAGCTTCTCCTCAAAAGTGAGTTTTTCATTAAAGAACGTTTCCCAACCCGGATATAGCCTTCCATTTTTACGTACCCAATGTTCAAGGAAGCCACAATAAGGGAAGTCTCCTCCTTCTTTCACAAAGTTCCCATTGAGAGTGCCATAGTTTTTCTTGATTCTATCGCAGCCTTCATGGAATCCTAAACCTTCCTTAGTCACTTGAGTCTCGATATTAGGGAACTTGACTACCCCTTTTCCTTCCTTTCCAAGGCCCATGTTAAAAACGTATCCCATGTTATTCATCATTGCACACCTCATGGCTACAATATGGGAACAAATCAGTAGCATACCTTTCGTCCTTCAACCCATAGTCAGCCATATTTACAAACACAAAGCCATTCATTTGAAGCTCACTCCCTCCTTCCTCGAGTCCACAAACCGGTGCTAGGACCTTACCATCTCCAAGCACTATGGCAATCCCTCCTTTCCATGGGATCTTCATCTTTTGGTGTAATGAGGAAGGAATTGCCCCATTAGGGTGAAGCCAAGCCCTTCCCAAGAGAAGGTTATAATTTAGGGTGATATCCATAACATGAAACTCCACAACGATTTCCATTGGCCCAATCTTACATGGAGCCTTGAAAGTACCCATAACCTTCCTTGAAGTGTTGTTGTATGCCCTTATAGCCAAAGGAGAAGGAATGATGGTTTCCATGTCTAGGCCAACAATAAGGGTGGTCTTAAAAGGACAAACATTCAAGGCAGTTCCATTGTTAATAAGAACCATTGCATGCAATGGTGATTTATAAGGGTCTAGTTTGAGTAGCTCCTTCGGGAAGGAGATCTTCATCGGAAAAGGTAAGGAGAGGGTGTGAGGAACCCTCAACTCCCATGAGATACAATACTTCTTGTGGAGTAGTTTCTATAGGTACCTCTTTCCCATTCAAGGCATCCAGTGCTTTTAAGAGGCCATGAGCAAGCCCCATACGAACACACGAGCTTGGGTCTTCTTCAATTGCAACATGACTCGATCTTCTTCTTCTTTATCTTCTTTTTCCCTAGGTTCTGTAGGCTTGGACCCTTCCCCTGGATCCCTACTAGGATGGTCCTTTTCTAAAAAGGATGATTTGTAGCGCTTCCCACTCTTAATGATATTTGCCACGTTGCCCTCCAAAACCCTTTTCTTCAATTCCATCATTCCTCTAGGAAGTATTCCCTATATTGCTATTACTTCTTTTAAGAATTCATCTTCTTCATCCCATATTCCTTAGACTTCCACAACATTGATATTGACATTTGTAGTTTCTATCAACTTCGAGCAATCCCATTCAACCTCATCTACTTTCACCCAATTTTGATATTAAGGGGGGGGGGGGGGAGCCCTATGGTAATCGAGCAAAGGGTTCTTTCTAATGTTGGGTTTGGTAATGATGTTGGGATTCATGAGGGTTCCATTGTCTACGAGGTCTTATATCTTATGTTTGAGGTGGAAACAATTGTCGATTTTATGGCCAGATTTTTTGTGGTAGTGGCAATATTCATTGAGGTTCCAAGTGGACGGTATAGGATTGGGCATGGACGTGGCGTCTAAAGGTTTAATGAATCCTTTAAAGGATAGGTTTTCATATGCTTAAGTGAGGGTCATTCCTAGGTCAGAGAATTCTCGACGAGCTTTCTTTGGGTAGGCTAGTGTTTGTTGGGGTAGGATGGTGCTTACATTTACGGGATTGAGTGCTTTGGTGGTGGCCCCCCCCCCCCCCCCCCATATGTCTTCTTGGTTGGGGGCTTGCTTTCCCCTTTCTGCAATTGTCCATTATTGAAAGCATCTTCAATTCTTGTCCCACAATCATATAATCTCCAAATGAGCTAATAGGTGATGACAAAAGCCTACTATTATAAACCAGAAGCAAGTTTTTGATGATCGTGTTGATTTTGGTCTTTCTCATTTGGCCTATTAACTATTCTAGATGCCTTGTTCTTCCATCTAGTCATGTATTTAGAAAATGTCTCCCCTACACCTTGCTTGGTAGTCTCTAAATCCCTTAGAGTCATATCAATCATGGTGTTGAAGATGAATTGGTCCACAAACAACTCCATTAGCTCATTCCACACCTTAGTTTTACTTGGATCAAGGCTATAGTGTTAGGATTAGTGCCCTTAAATCCTATTGTATGATGCTATGTATGATATTATGTGTGACATTATATATGACATGATGTATGACTTAATATTGTAATTAATAAATTTGTTTTATTATTATCTGAAATAATGGTAACATGAATATTTGGACATTATCATATAGTCCATGAGATGCATAGTATGTGATTTATGTGAAAAGTCACAGAAGATATAAATCACAAGTTCTTTGTAAACTCAGAATTTAGTTCGTAGTCGGTGATGAAATTGGGCATTTCATCTGCGAAGACTATAACGTATCAACTAAGATGATTTGTCTTGATCATGGAAGTGGTGACTTCTAGTTGATATGTTGATATGTTTTAAGAGTTAAGACATATTGAACTGGACCGCTGTGAGATTTATTATTCTCGTAAAGACTGTCAATTGAATAATAAATCTCACGACCTGTATTTGCATGAACTCTTAATCCTGAGAGAATAATGGACTTGATCATGAAGTGTAGGTTGCTTTGATATATCAGGAGTGAGATCTAAAGTAACGGTCAAAACCTCAATATATTGGGCAACCACATTTAGTGTTGATGGAACATATATTCTCAATATGGAATTCATAGTCTCTTAACGGAGATATAAAATATTCCCTTGAGATAAGTTTAATGGGTTTAGTTATTCAGAGAGTTAGGCCTAACCACTTTAGTAAGAAATTACTAAAGTATATATTTATGAAATTGGATTTCATAAATATATGGTGAATAACTTAAAAGGATTAAACTGGGTACTCAAGGATTAAAATATGGTAATTTACAAAGTGACAGTCTACATTAATGACTTTGTATTACTACAAATATTTTATGAAGGGGTTGCATGTACAATAAAGTCTTGGGATATAATTTATAGATAAGGCCTAGAGTGCAACTATATTTATATAGTGGTATTAAATATAGTTAATGCTAACTTTGGACTTGTCAAGAGTTGACAGAAAAGCCCAAGGCCCATTGGAGCTAGTGTCTTATTGGTCCCTTTTGGTCCCACTCCAAGCCACACACTTAAACCCAATTGGAAAGGCCCAAAAGGTCAGCCCAATTAGATAATTGGTTCGATACAAAGGGAAAAACGTACAAAATTTTATGCATGAAAAACATCATTGTGAAATGGTGTATGTGAGTGTATGTCACTCTCAAATTCTTCCTTTGTAACCAATTGAGAGTCCACACTTCTTGGGCGTTAGTGGAATTGGAGTGAAGATTAAAAGTATTCCCAAGTGCTTCGATCTTTGTTTTTGAAATTCACCGCTTCAAGGTATGCTCTCTTATACTTGAATTCTGAAATTTACATAGTGTATGTTATAGATTGAGAATTAAGTAGATCCGTTTAACTTTCCGCTGCATATATGCATATTTTCAACATATAGTACCACCTTGAGGCACCTCCCGTGAGTGAGAGAGGAAATGAGTGCAAAGTTTGCTTTTCATCTAACCATTTCATTTCAGCAATGCTTAGGTATCTTCTTATGTGTTGCTTTGGATCCCCAGTCCCATCAAACTTTTCCATATCAAAGATTTTGAACTTGGGAGGCAATGCAATATGAGCCTTTGAGCTTACTCCCCCTATGTTATAGAGGTAGTCATCCATTCCTTATGCCTTATGGAGGCAAATCTTCTCCATCTTTTTCCTTATAGCTATGGTTTCTGCAATGAGCTTCTCAAATTGCTTGTTTCTTTCATCGTCCCATTCTCCATCTTCCTCTTCATCATCATGGATTTCCACATATGTGGATTTCTTGAGCTTAGATTCTTCCAACCTAGTAAGGCCCAATTACAATGTCAGTCCCTTTCCTCTCATGAATCCTTGCCCCTTGTTTCATTGGGTTTTGGTTTATTTACAATAAAGCTCGCATCTTACTCTCATGGGCTTTCATTAGAATGTACTTAGGAATTTTCAACCCTTTGTCTCAAACTTAGGCATACAATGTATTCATCACCTTTGGGCCTTTCATTCTTTATTCATTATTTCATCATCTTTTCCTTGAAATAGCCCTCTAGCTAGAATATTTTATAGCCTTCCTTTCAAAGTCTATGAAATTCTCATCATTTTGGGCCTAGGCATGCAACAAAGAAGCCCAAGATTAGGGAAGTTCATTTTTGGCTTTGAAGGATGTTGGATGCTAAGTCTATTGCGTATTTGTTACCTTAGGCCTAAAGTACTCTTTTTCAAAAGGGCTTCTTCCACTTGGGCCTACGATAGCAATTAAGCTATGATCTTACGAACCTTCAAGTGAAGATAAATTAATGCAGAATTTTAAAAATCATGAAAACAGTTTTCTTTGATTCTAAAACTCACTCAACACGTTATACAAACATAAGATTGAAGATGTTGATACCGTATTTTGTCTGTCCTCGATTTGCATGCCAGACCCTCAAAAATTCAAATATATTATTTTCTCTCTAGGGCCATGAGAACATCTAGGACGACGTGGCACAACCCGTTCAGGCAATAGAGCACCCAAACTACCTTTTTCCACTGAAATGACCAAAATGCTCCTGGTTAGCCCTAAGTTTAACAGAAGGTCAACATGGTCAAGACTCTCACAAAACAACATTTCTCAGTTTCACTTCAAACCAGAGCTTCTCGGAGATTTTAAACTAACTTTACCAAGTTGGACCCAGTTTGACTCGTAGTCAATCCTAGGTGGGTCCAAAAACCCTAATTTTGATCCGACTGTAGGAACATGTCGAAACCAACGCCATTACGAATATTATCCAATTCTCATTCCAACAACTATTCATGGATCAAAATTAGAGTTAGAACGGCCGAGATATCATTAAAACCGGAATGATGCACTAATCGATGCACCTAAACTTCCGAGAGCCATAACTTTTGATCCAACCATTGGATTTTTGAGTTCCATTCCTTTTTAGAAACTGAAAATCAAGATCTATCGAAAGGAGTCAAGATCAGTCCGATCAGAGGAGGATTCAAGCCGTGGCCAATGAAAGGCCATCGACGGCCCTACAATGGCCGTTGCCTTGATTTTTACGCCTGGGGCTATAAATAACCCCAGGCACACCTCAGACAGGGAGGAGAGATTTTTCTGAAATTTCCTTTCTGCCTAGACTCTCTCTACATTTTTTCTCTCTTCCAAACGCCAAAAAAACACCCAAAAACACTTCAAAAAAACACATCAAAGTTTCTTGATTCTTGCATCTCCACCAAGAACACAAGGTATTGTTTTTGAACCCAATCTTCCTTTCCTTGATTCTACATCTTGGATTTGAGATTTAGGTGTGTGTATGTAGCTTTCTTAGCTATCATCCACACCCCTAACCTTCTAAATTTTTTTCCTCACATGTTCTTGCTCTTTTTGCCATAATAATATGTTTTATTGCTTTCTTTCACATGTTTCTTGCTTTATCTTGTTTCTAGCATGTTTTTAGCTTAGACCCATGTTCTTTTATGCTTGTTCACATGTTTATTTGTCCCGTTCTTCCATGTTTATGTGCTTAGATCTACGTTTTTACATGCTTGCATGCTCAGATCTAGGTTTTCACATGCTTATATGTCCGAATCTATGTTCTTACATGCTTGTGCTTAGATCTATGCTCTGCTTGCTTTATACCATCTTCCATGTGCTTGTGCACTCCATGCCATGTTTGCATGCCTAGACCTAGGCTATGTGTGTCTTGCCATGTGCTATTGTAGACCTAGGCTATGAAAGTTTCGATTACTTGCCAATCTTGTGCATTATCTTGCATCATAGTAGAAACTCACCAAGATAAATACCCGAGCAAGGGTGCAAAGCCAAATTTTTTGGAAAATGGTAGGTGCACGTTAAATACCAAAAGCATAAACTAACTTGATTTTGGTGTAATGTTTCCACTTTGTCAAACACACCCTGTTTCTTCCACTTCCTGCTTTCTTAGGATCAAAAGTTTGCTAGAAGGAAACAAGCTAAGCTACCACCACGCCGTGATCCCATTGTCACTAGGTCTCGCGCAAGAGAGATGTCTACTAGTGGTACTTCTCCCCATAAGGAAACTATTCAAGAAGTCACTCATCTAAAAGAGCAAGGGTCAAAATTAATGCACATGGTGCAACAACTAGTTGTAGGAGAAGGACAATACTCTTCCAGTCATAACCAAGGAGGTCCCCGGACCGAAGTTGAAAATCTGCCTCTACTAGTACAGGAACAAGGCCACCATGTACCACCCCAGGGCAATAACCAGGAAACAGATCCTTCTAAAGATAAGAACCCTAAATCTAGATATGGTCAAATCAAGAGCCAAGTGGAAACACTAGTTGAGAAGCTTCAAATCATAGAGGGCTCCAATGTCCAAAGAAGTGTCAATTTAGACGATCCGACCAACTTCCCTCAGGTCATTATGCCTCCTAAGTTCAAGGCACTAGAGTTCATCAAGTATGATGGTACAGGAGACCCCTGCGTGCATTTGTGCATATTTTGTAGGAAGATGGCTCCCTATGGGGATAATCACCCTCTGCTTTGCCAGATTTTCCCTGATAGTTTGACTGGCCCCGCTGCCACATGGTATGTGAGGTTGGAAAAGCCTTCTAGCTTGAGGGAAATGCCCAACTCTTTCCTAGAATACTACCGGTTCAACACTAAGATAGGTCCCGACCGTACCGTTCTTCAGAGGACAGAAAAGAAGAGTGGGGAATCCTTCCATGAGTATGCCCAGAGGTGGTGTGAGCTAACCGGATAAGTGCAACCCTTTATAATAGAAAATGAAATCATCAAGTGGTTCATTGATAACCTCAAGCCTCCTCACTATAAGAAGATGATTAGCACCCAAGTCATTCATTTCGCTAGCCTCATCCCTATTGAGGAGTGCATTGACGAGGGTATTAGGAGCAAGAAGATCATGGATGCCGAGTCTCTAAGTTCCATGGTTGAACAGCAAGTCAAGAGAATGACTGGTCACAAAACTAAGGAAGCCGATGTTCATATGGTTGATAACGCATCAGAAAGGCCTAGGGGTGTCGCTCCTACCTATACTACCCCACCTGCTAGGCCTTATCAGCAACAAAACTAGTCTGCTCAAGTACCTAACCAAGCCTTTAATCAAAGAGGGAGATTGGACCCACCTCACCCCTTTAGGAGGGAAAACCGAAAGTACACTCCGTTGCCCATGCCTTTGGCAGATCTCTACGCTCACCTGCTAGAAAGGAAGCTAGTGATCCTAGTGTTTTACACGCCCAAAGAGGGCCTTCCTACGCCCGGTTTCGATTCGTCCAAGAAATGTGAACACCATTTTGGGGCCGAAGGTCATACCCTTGAGGAATGTTACCTTTTGAAGGACCGCATTCAAGACCTCATAGACAACAAGTTGATACAGTTTGATAATGCAGTAGCTCCGAACATCCTCACAAACCCTTCACCTCACCATTAGGAAGGGAATGTGAATGCCATTATCACAGTGGAAAAGAGGGTTCCAGATTTATCCTTGCCATCATTCCCCTGGAAGGCTATGCTTTGAGCCGTAGTCCAGGAGAGCCAACTTGATCTTAAAGGTATGGGAACCCCAGGATTTGATTGGGGAATCTACCTATTCTGTGACAGCAAAGACAGTCATGCACTGTTTGATTTTCAAGTGCTCTAAGCACAAGTGCAGAGTCTAGCCGAGCGCGGTATCATTTAGGTTGAGAAAGAAGTGGCGCGAAAAGGTGATTGTATGGCGGCCAGCTTATGTCCTCCAACTGTCCAGTCAGAAGCTAGTTCTTGCATTGCCCACGATCGCAAGACCATCCCCATCATCAGTACAGGAGGGGACTACCATTGTTCCCGCTATCCAAGGTTTCAGCCCTCTTATTTTGCCAAGGCTTGCCTTAGAAATCTCTGAGGTATCTAGCTCAAAGGCCATCGAAGCCATTCTACCAAGTCCGATGGTCATTAATCCAAAGACGTTCTCTATAGCACCCAATTTGCAGACTCATGAAGGTGTTATCATTCGCATGCCGAAGCCGTTCCCTTATGAAGATAGTCATTGTGTTCCCGAGAAATACAATGTGTCCTTGATCTCCACTCGAACCAAAAATTAGGAGGTCTGCTCTAACATCTCTTTAAGTCTATCTGAGCTTACTTGGAGCGGTCGTTGCTATACTTTCGAGGAGCTAGAAAAGAGAAGGAAATAGATCAGTAAAGGTACCGCTAAACCTGTTAGGAATAGGGTCACAACTGAAGAAGCTGAAGAGTTCTTGAAAGTTATCAGAAACTCAGAGTATAGTGTGATCCAGCAACTAAACAAGTTGCCAACTCAGATATCCATCTTGGCACTATTGCTATCCTTTGAGATCCACTGCAATGCTCTCTTGAAGGTCTTGAAAGAGACACGTGTTCCTACAAGTGCTATAGAATCCACCTTTAAGGGTATGGTCTCAATAGTGTTGGCCACCAACCAGATTTCCTTTATGGATGACGAACTACCACTAGAAGGTAGAGACCACACTTTGCCCATGCACATTATAATAAAGTGTGAGGATATAATCGTCGCCAAAGTACCGATTGACAATGGGTCGACCCTGAATGTTTGACCGATGTCCACTATGGAGCATTTGAATGTGGATACCTCTCTTATCTGCCCTACCACCATGATCATTAAAACTTTTGATGGCACCCTCTGAGAGGTGCAAGGTGAGATCGAGCTAGCCATTAGAGTTGGCCCCATGTCTTTCATGGTCAACTCCAAGTCATTAAGGTGAATTCCCCTTACAATATGCTCCTAGGGAGGCCTTAGCTACACGCCGTGGGCGCAGTTGCTTCTACCCTCCATCGGAGACTCAAGTTCCCATTCGAGGATCTAATGGTTACTATTATGGCTGAAGAACCCCTAACTTTCTTCAAAGACTTCGGTTCCTTACATAGGTACTAATGCCTTCTAGAAGGCAACTTTTCACAGCTTCAAGCTAGTCTCCATGATCTCCAAAGCTTTAGAACTTGAGTCAGCATGGCCCTCCACTACTTTAATGGCCGCCAAGGAGCTGCTCAAATTTGGCTATTAGTTAGGCCAATGCCTCGATGCCATAGGACACGAGAAAGCTTCTTTGATTGAACTCCCAGACAACAAAGGAGGTTTCGGTCTAGGCTACGACCCCTCTAATGAAGAATTTTTTTAGGCTTCTAGAGGATAGAAAAGGAAGTGCATTGCCCCACATCAAGGTCATTTTTTTAGCTCCGGCCGAGGTCATCAGATCAAAAGTAGTGCAGGAATCATGTGAAGAAGAATCAAATTTGGCTTGTCTCATCCGCCTTTGTCCAGAAGAGTTCTCAGTGAATGCCATCATATCCCAGGGGATGATTTGATTGCTACTATCAAGCCTTATGTGCCAGGCGAGACAATAGACCATTGGACTGCCGAGCCCTACTTTGTGGTTGCACCGACTGAGTAAGGAGTATTCCATTATCGTGTGGTTAGGTCCTCCAATTGCCTGAAAGAGTTGAAATACCATATCTAGTTTGTTTTGCATGTTTATTTCCTGTTTCCTGCATTCCTTATTTGCATTTTCCAGTTCATTTTTCCAAGAAAAAATATGTTTCCCTTTTATCATTATTAAGCATGAACTTTGTTAACCCCCTATATATAATCTACTAAGGAAATTATCTAGCGTATTATTTAGGAAATCCTTGCATTTATCTCTTTACTTGCTTTCTTATGAATATGTGTGTGCAAATTGTCTTATATTTCCTTGTATATGCTCCGTTTTATAGGCTATATTCTAATTCCCAAGCGGGTACATCGTCCCATTGCAATAACGAGGATATTGATGACATGAATGAGACAAAAGAGTTGGAACGTGACATTGAAGGATTAGAGGAAATTTTGAGTCTGCCTCATGATATATTGGAAGCTCTAAACAGAGAGAGCAAAGGGTCTAAGCCTAGAATAGAAGAGACAAAAGGGGTTAATCTTGCCAACAAAGGCGAGAATGAAAAACCTGTCAAGATTAGGGTAAACTTTCCTAAAGACATGAAACCTGAGCTCATAGCGTTACTCAAGGAGTTCAGAGAGACCTTTGCTTGGTCCTACCAAGATATGCCTGGGTTAGATACTGAGATTATCATGCACGGAATTCCAGTTAAGCCAAAATGTCCTCCAGTGCAACAAGCCCTTCAAAGGATGAAATCTAAGATCATTTTGAAGATCAAAGAAGAAGTAGAAAAGAAATTGGAAGCCGGTTTCCATATCGTGATAGCCTACTTAGATTGGGTCGCCAATATTATTCCCGTGCCTAAAAAAGATTCGCAGCTTCTTTGGCAAAGTCAATTATATAGCTCACTTCATAGCACAATTGACCGCCACATGTGATCTGTTGTTCAAGCTCTTGAAGAAAGATGCAAAGATAGAATGGACAAACGAGTACCAAGCAGCCTTTGACAAGATTAAGCAATATCTATTGAACCCTCTTATTCTGGTTCCCCAGACAACAGGATGTCCATTGATCCTCTACCTAGCAGTACAAGAAACCTCCATAGGCTGCATGTTAGGCCAAGCGACTGAGCCCAACCAAAAAGAAAAGGCGATTTATTACTTAAGCAAGATGTTGACCAATTACAAGATCAACTACACCGCCATTAAGAAGACGTGTTGTGCCCTAGTGTGGGCATCACGCAAGTTATGGCAATATATGCTCAACTTCACCATGTAGCTCATTTCACTTGTGTTTATAACAAGGAAGGCCATCAAGGGCCAGGCCATAGCCGACTACCTAGCAGACTAGCTGTTGAATGGTCCAGAACTTTCAGAATCCCTCTTCCCTGATGAGGATGTCATGGCACTAGAGCTAGAACTAGATAGTGTGGAACCATGGGGTTGGAAGCTTTATTTTGATGGAGCCGCCGACTCTACATGAAATGGAGTGGGAGCAGTCTTAGTTTCCCCCAAAGGCCAGTAAATCCCTATGTCAGTCAAGCTAAATTTCGGTTGCACCAACAATGTGACAGAGTATGAAGTGTGCATAGTCGGTCTGCAAGTAGCCCTAGAGTTTGGAGCCTATGACCTGAGTGTCTTTGGAAAATCCCTATTGATCATATCCCAAAATTGAAGGGAAATGGCGAGCTCAAGACACCAAGTTGATTCCGTATCAAAAATGCACCAGCCGCTTGATTTCGAAGTTCTTAAACATCACATTCGCCTATTTGCCTCAAGTGCACAACCAGTTTGCAGATGCCTTGGCTACGTTGGCTTGCATGGTCAAGTTATCAGAAGGAGATGATATGCGGCAATTACGCATAGAAGTCTGTGGCGTTCTAGCCTATTGCATGAACATTAAAGAATGCATGAGTGTCAAAGTTAAAGATGATGGAAAGCCATGGTACCATGATATCAAGGCTTATATCAAGAATAATGAATACCCGCCCAGTGCAACAGATAGTGAAAAGAAGTTTATTTGGCACATTGCCTACCAATTTTTCCTGAGTGGAGAAGTCCTGTACAAAAGGAACCACGATTCTACCTTGCTCCGATGCGTAGACGCCTTTAAGGCTAATCACTTGATGGAAGAGATGCATGAGGGTTTACTTAGAGCCCATGCTAGTGGACCCGTGTTGGCTTGTAAGATTATGAGAGCTGGCTACTACTGGCTCACCATGGAGAATGATTGCATCAAACATGTAAGGACATGCCATCGTTGCCAAGCCTATCAAGATAGGAAAAATGCTCTTCTAGAGCCAGTGCACTCTTTAACAGCACCATGGCCCTTCTCAGCCTGGGGTATGGATGTCATCGGACCAATGATTCTGAAAGCTTCAAATGGCTATGAGTACATTTTGGTGGCCATCGATTATTTTACAAAGTGGGTGGAAGCCACTTCATACAAGAGCGTCACTCAAGCCACTACGGGGTGCCAAGAGAGCTCATTACAAATAATGGGGCAAACCTAAATGGAAAAATGATCCAGCAACTTTGCCAACAATTCAAGATTGAGCACAAAAATTTGGTACACTATAGCCATCAAATGAATGGCGGGGTGGAAGCTGCTACCAAGAGCATAAAGAAGATCTTGGTGAAGATGACAGACACATACAAGGATTGGCACAAGTACTTGCCATTTGCTCTGTGCGCATATCACACCTCCACGGGTAAGACCCTGTATTCACTGGTATATGGCATGGAGGTCGTCCTACCCACAAAGGTAGAGATCCCGTCTCTCCAAATTTTATCTCAAACAAAGCTGTCAAAAGTTGAATGGGCCCGTTCCAAATACGAACAACTAAACATGATAGGCGAGAAGCACATGACCGCAATGTGCCATGGACAGTTGTACCAATGCCACACCGAGCGAGCATTCAACAAGAAATTTAGACCCAGAGTCTTTGAAGAAGACGATCTAGTCTTGAAGAAATGGAACCAAGCCATGCTTGATCATAGAGGAAAGTTTGCCCCAAGCTACGAGGGCTCATACCTAGTAAAGAAGGCCTTTTTCGGAGGAGCCTTGATTCTAGCCAACATGGACGAGCATGACTTCAATATGCCCACCAATTCTGACGCCCATCATATGGTACTTTGCATGAAAGGGCCTCACAGTACACCTTGTTTTTATTTCTATGTCAAAAAACAAAAAACAAAAAATATGTGGAAAGGTAGATTGAAAACCCGAAAGGGCGATCTACACAAAAGGAGAGCCAAAAGAAAGAGAGCGTTAAAAAATACAAAAGGTAGATTGAAAACCCGAAAAAATGGTCTACGCAAAATGAGAGCCCAAAGAAAGAATGTGAGAGAGCCTGCTAGGTTGAAAACTTGAAAGGGCGGTCTAGGAAAAATTTAATGCAATCAAAAAGTCAGTTGAACTACATGATGACCTAATCCTTCCTCGTGGAGGTGCGTAAGCAGCCATCTTAGTTCGATCACATCTTAAAAGAAAAATCAGTCAATTGCGCTTGCTTGAATTTCTACTCAAGATTAGAAGATTAATGGGATCCAGCATCCAAGTCAAGATATGAAGACACCTCCGAGATTGCTCTTTGTCTACAATACTTCCATGCCCCGATGGTTTGCTCAAGATGTTTTGGCCTATGCCAATGGGAAATGTACCTCAATGGGAAAAGGGAAAGATCTGTCTAGAACAGGATGTATCCTTGGAAAAATAAGATATTGATATGCATGGATTTTACATTTATCACTTATTTGTATAGTCTTGCATTTTCAAAGCATTTTCCCCCATATTCATTAACATGCCTGTATTGTGCCATTTTGATGTCGAGACAAAACATCTCATCTCATATATATCTTTTTTGAATATCATCATAAACATCTCTCTACGCCATCTCTCAATTTCTAAGCATGCCTAACAGACTAGAGTATGCTTTAAGAACTCAAAACAAAAAGTGGAAGACCTTACACAATTGCCTAGCAATTTACAAAGGACCTTTCCATATATGGTGGAATACTAACTACTTGGCTCATATGTAGAAATAAAGTAAACAGAAAAGAATGCCAAATAGGTCAAACATGGCCTAGACGATCAAACACAGCTTAGCACGGCCTCCCAAAACTAGTGCGAAAAATCAGGTCATCCTGAGCATGAGTACAAAGCAACCCGGCTACATTGAAGCCTAGGTCTCTGGCTACCTCCCTAAGTTTGTCATGTGAGTGCCAATGATGGACCAACTCCCTCTCCATCGTGGGATCAGAAGTATAGCTCTGCATCTCTGTCTCTAGCAAAGCCTACAAAGTGCCCACCTCTGCAATAGCAACTCTCAGGGCCTCCTTTCTCTCGGCCAGCTCAATTTGAAGGCAATGAAAAGCCCGTTGTGGCTCGCTAGGCTCATCGCCCTCCCTCCCATACTCTATGTCCAAAGCGGAATGAATATAAGACTTCGCCTACTCTATGTCCAATGCTCATTGCCCGACTACCAACCGCAACCCTACCAGCCTTCAATGCAGCTCTCTCCTCATCCCAAGTGTGATCCAGAGCAGTAAATCTCTAAGTAAGAGCCATAATCTTGTCCTCCAAACTTGCGACCCGAGATCTTAACTAGTTACACACTGTCTCTATGCTTAGAGGGGCTGGCCCCCTTCAATCGAGCTCTGCCCTGAAAGCAACAAGCTCACTCTCCTACACGCTACTCATCTTCTCGATGTCCTTCACGAGTGTATAAGTTATCTCCCTACAGCAATCTCTGTCCCTAACAGCCTCTCTCAAGCACTCCCTCAAGTCTGCAAAAGCCCTCTTATCTTGGATCTTAAACTCCAGGGTGCAATCCCTTAGGATATCAGCTAAGAGTGGCATATCGGTCAAAACCTGCGATGACAAGTAGAACACAAAGATAGGATCCCATGTGTCTCGCCATACCCTAAACTTAGCGAAAAACCACTCCTAATCATCCCTAGAACAGAGAGGGAAGTCTATACTCGATATATGCGCCTCCCAGAACTCCGAGGCACGCCCTACCACTACTATGTTGATATCTACCAGCCCATACTCACAAGTGATAGCAAAAAGATCACTGAGTCGGGGGATGTGCTGAATGCCCTCAAACTGTCTCAAAGCCATGCCTGGGAAATATCTCGCGCGTCCACAAATGCCCACCAAGGGGATATCGAGCAAATTGACATAATGGGTCTGTCCTTGCCATCTAGTGATGCCCCACTTGACCTTCCAGGTCTAGTCAATGAGACTTAGGCTGCACAAATATCTCAACCAGCCATTAGTATCACCAAAGAAAGGAAGATCGAGGAATACAGTAGCCCGAACCTTATTCCTATCCACAAAGCCCATCGGCTGATCCCTAGCGATAACGCTCAAGTGACTACAGAACCATAACTGTAACATATGGAGTAAGCAGCCTAACCTACCCCTAACAGCCTCCCGACATAAGGACAAAGACCTAATGGTATCGAAAAGTAAAGCAAGAATGAAAGAGGTACCATGAGGTAGGGCACTCACCAGAGGAAGAACGGTAAAACTGATAGATCCTGATGGTGAAGGGAATAGTACCGCACCGAAGAAAGCCACCAAGAAGGCCTAGTGCAGATAGGATGCCCATCTCTCCTCCAAATCCACGAAACCATCCCAATAGCCAATGAGGCACTCTAATAGATGGAACAGATCATGTAGGAACTCGAAAGACATACTCCCTCCTACTATGCTGCCATGCCAAGTCAATGCCTCCACAATGGGCCTTTTGAAGCCCATCAGATTAGCAAGCTTCTTACAGTATCGTGTACACACTGGCGGAATGAAAATAGTGCTCACAGGAGTAGAAAGAGAGAGGAAGCAATCATACTCCTCCAAAATGAGTACCAAATCCACGTCCCCAATAGTGACACACCTCAAAGCAATATCCCAACAGGAAAAGATGACCTCTAATAAGTGCCTATCTAGCCTGGTATGGAGAAGAGTGGTGGCGCGCCAAGAAATTTCCTGGTCACCACAAGAAAAAGTGCCCCACCATCTCTTGAGTTTCTTCTCATGGTACTCCTCCCTCTCAAGCTCAACAATGGTGTCATAGGAATAAGCACCAAGAACTTCCATAAGCAAATCCTACTTGATTTGACAATCTGATGAAGATTCGCGCAAAAAACGATGAAAAGTGGCATTTTCTAAGTGTTTTGAGTAAAGAAAAGGGCAGGAGAAGACCCAGGAAAATCGTGGAACCAAATGAGGCGACAGCCATTGAAAGGCCGTCATACCTCAGGAAGCGTGCCAGGGTTTTTCAACCCCCCAAGCACAAACCCAAACATATGCTGACACTCCCCCCCCCCCCCAATTTAACATGTTTTTGAGCACCTCGGAGAAAAAATTCCCTTGTTTTAGTGCTCACCGTAATGCATAATTGGCCCTACATTGACTTGGACTATCAAAAACTCGCATTCGAGCATCTAAGGCCGCACAAATCCTACACTGGAGCAGTTTATATTTGTGTGCCCCATTCAGCACCTTCATATGTCTTACACCTCATTTTCAAAGCCCGATTCACCCAGTTCAAGGGTCGATTCAACCCTGGTAATCAGAGTTTGTGACAAAAAAATGCTAGAGACTAATCCCAACTGCCCAGCAGTTTTTCTAGCTTATTTGGAGGACAGAGGGAGTCACTTCCCAGAGTGGTACCCCAAGAATCCTGTCCTCGAATTTCTAGCCCGCTCGAGTAATAACAGGAGCAATTAGTGCCTACCGCCTCATGGTGTGTCTGGAGTTATCTTGTTTAGAGTGTCCACACTCATCATCAGCATTATGGCATGAACTATGAAGCCAAGGCCACTTGCAACCAGTCTACAGGCTTGAAACCCTGCAAAACCTTAAACTGGGGCAGTTTATTTTGTACGATTCTCTCCCCCTCTATCCAATATACGAGAATGGGTCTGTCCCGCTAAGGATGTATCTTTCATGTCGAAAATTGCATGAAACCCTAAACTGGGGCAGTTTATTTCACACTATCTCTCCTTTCTTTCTCCTCCAGCGGGACGATCATTGTCCAAAAGTCGCTAGCAAATCCGTGAAATTATGGTGCAAAACAAGTGAATGCTACATAAGCTGGCTCAATACCACCATCCACCATGGATATGCAATGGTGCATGCGTACGTCTTAACAGTCCTCTTAGAGGCATTTTTCAAGATTATGCATGATACATGTAAGTCCTAATCAAAAGCATTGTCTTACACATACATCAGCCACCATTCTAAAGGCATTTTATCCAAATCATACATGTAAGTCCTAACCAGAGGCATTGTCTTACACATACGTCGACCACCCTTTTAAAGGCATTTTATCCAAATCATGCATATAAGTCCTAACCAAAGGCATTGTCTTACACATACATCGGCTGCCCTTCTAAAGGCATTTTATCCAGATCATGCATATAAGTCCTAATCAGAGGCATTGTCTTCCATATGCATCTGCCGCCCTTTTAAAGGCGTTTTATCCAAATCATATATGTAAGTCCTAACTAGAGGCATTGTCTTACACATACATCGGCCGCCCTTCTAAAGGTGTTTGTAGGGGCCTTTTCTGGTAGGATTGGGCTGCCTCCTGCGGTAATGGGCTGGGCTGCCTCCTGCGATGATGGGCCCTAGTGTTTCTGAGTAAGGGAGCTGGGGCCGGTCCAATTGTAACTCAACTTGGGCCGGTTTGTGCACAAACTTATGCCACGCCTGCTAGGAGCAAGTTTACGACAAGCAGAATCGTAGCAGGCAAGCTATGACAGGCTGGACTGTTGCAGACAAGTTATGGCAGGCAGATATAATAATGACTAAGACAGAGTATTCTGCCTATTTAAACAGATTGCTATGTATCTCCTGCTAGTAAAACATGATTACAGTCATAGTGATATCAATTGCCAAAGAAAATGAAGAGAATAATACTGGTTAGTTTAAATAGGCAAAAAATTAAGCCTTGGGTTCAGTCTGCCGCGGCAAAGCCAAAGAGGGGAGAACGCCTCTTCTCAATGCAAATAATCCCCCAGGAAGAATCCTGTCATAGGAATTAATGGCTTTGAGGGAGTCGGCCCTGAATGGTTATTGTCCCAATGGGAAAGTCCTTGTTTGCGTTTTTTGGAGAAATGTAAGATTTTGAAGGGGGAGAGAGGGAAGCCGATCTATTGATGCATGCTCTTTGAACTAACTCTCTTCTTTCTTTCTTAGTTTTCTTTCTTTTCCTCTCTGTTTTCGTTCTTATCTTTTTTTCTTTTCCTCTTGCTCTGTTTTTCTTTTAACGTTGTGAAATGTGCTCTCTGTTTTTTGACCCCTTCTACAGGGCACGGCAAGGGGCTCTTTATAGCGCCTGTCGTGACTAGTGTTTTACTGTCTTGCCCCTTAACCGCCTTTGTCTGGTCTGGGTGTACTTGCCGACCATACTGTGCGACACAAACCCCTGCCAGACAGAGGCGGACTCGTTTTGTCCCTCTGTGCGTCGTGGCCTTTCCTGCCACGATGTTAATCTCTTCTCTCCTCACTCTCAGAGCATGCACTCAACGGTTCCCTCTCAAATTGCCTCTTTTGGGTGGTCTATCATCCCAGCAGGACGTACCTCCCAAAAGAGACTTGAGCAGGAGCCGTGAATAGATCTTTTCCCCTCTCCCCACCACCAAACCACACCCCCCTTTACCTCTTACCTCTGGCCCATGGCCCCACCATGTCCTATATTGGCTGGGTACAGGCTGGTGGCGCCTGGGCCTTGCGCGTGCTTCCCTTTCAAATTTGTCTAAGAGTCTGCCTACTGCTCATGTGTCTGCCGCAACCTGGAGACTCTCCGTCTGCGTTTCCTAGCCTTTCATGTGGGCTTTCTTTTGGTCTTTCGCTCCAATCAGAAGCTGGGCCTCGTATGATAATGGGCTTTATATTTCTTTGGCCCACTTTTGGTTTTCTTTACTGCCTGCCGCGTTGACTTGTAATTCTTGCCGTAATGACTCAATCCTGCTGGACCCCTTTTTGGGCCGGCCGTTTTATTCCTTTTCTCAGTGGCCTATCACAGGCACTGTTTTGTTTTTTTACTCATGGGCTCCTATGTCCCTTTGGGTTTTCCTTTTGGGCATCCACGGCCCGTTTGCTAATCTTTTGGGCTTCCTCGGCCTGTTTGCTAATTCCACACTCCCATGGACTTTGTTACTAACTTCATTGGACTTCCCCGGCCCAATAACCTTATCCTTATCTTTGGGTTTTATGAGCCTGCCATAAACCCCTTACTCTCTTAGTTTACATTACCTTGGGCCTACAGCGACCCTTTCTCACTTTTCTAACTCATACTCTGCCCATGGGATGCTATTTTCTTTCTTTCCTGGCTTCTTTGAGCCCGCTTGCCTTTTCAAGGCCCATGTATACATTTGTTGGGCTAGTGACCCATTATTCCTGCCGCTTGGGCCTAATGGTCTTTTTTACTATTTATACAGTCAATTCCTTGTGGCCCTTATCATTGGGCTTTTCTATCCACTAGGCTTCCACAAATGGCCCTCAACAGTGTTTTATCCAAATCATACATATTAGCCCTAACCAGAGGCGTTGTCTTATACATACATCAGCCGCCCTTTTAAAGGTGTTTTATCCAATTCATACATATAAGTCCTAGCAAGAGGCATTGTTCCATACACAAATAATGCTACAAAGAGATAATATCATACATCAAAGCCCACTATGGGGCAATACAATACGTACAAGTCCAGGCCAACCAAGAGGCAATACATAGTATACATACATAGCTGGCCCATAAAGGGGCAATGTCTACAGAATACATGAAAAAATACATGCCCACGCAGGGGCTACATCATGATACAACAAATGGCTAACTCTACTGAGAATCCTTGCCACCGATAAACTGGTCCGTATCACCAGCATCACTATCATCACCGCCTGCAAAGGGGCTGATGGAGAGACCTATACTGCGTGAAGTGTTGGGAGCATACTTGAGACCCTGGGAGGGCCCCGAAGCCTAAGCAAAAGAACCCTAATCGCCCAGCAGGCCTGAAGGAACAAACACGTACCTATAACCGGACAGAGGAATGATCAACCTTGGGCCGAGAATCTTAGGGGTAGCCAAAACAAGAATACAAGCTGCTCGTAACTCTTCCATCAAAAGCATGGAATAGCCTTGATGAAGGGCTAGCTTAGTCTAAAATTGGCTCCACTCTCTGTCCATCGCAGCGACTAGCCTCTCCCTATCTCTTTGCCAAATCTCCCTTTACTAAGCTAACGCTCAAGCTATCTCCTCCTGTGTGTGCGCCTCTCTAGCAGTAAATAGGGCCTCAACTCTACTGCTCTAGCCTCTATGGTCTCTGCACGTGCTCTCCACTCAACCCCAGTGGCTACTTGAGCACGAACATCACCTCCCAACATTCTACCCTTACTCACAGGAACATCTTCGATGATAGGCCCCGCAAAAGACCCTGCAAACCAAGTGGAATAGTCTCTGCTCATGTCTACATAAGCATCAAAGGCGCCCATTACATACTCCGGGTCATCCAAACCTATGGCCTCGAATAACAAACCATGAGGAGGCAAATTCCTGGGTACTCCATAGACTAGCATAACCTGATGAAAGGTCCTCTCTACCAGAAAGAACTCCCGACTAGTCAGAGCCCAAAACCAATGTCAGATCCTCAACTAACCCATAGCTATAGTAAGCTCCTATCTCCTCAGTAACATATCATCATATGGACAAACTACGATCTCATCCCGAGTGACACAGTCCAGAGTGGCGAAGATGGTGGTTGGTTGCACTACTACTACCCTCGCAATCCTATAATGAGCCTATGCATATGCTCGAGGGTATGCTATCAAGGGCTATCCTATATAATGACGCCATATGGTTGGGATGTACTTATATGTCCACCATGTCAATATCTGCCAACAACCTTCCAAACTCTTGATGTCTCGCTGGAAGGCCCGCCTTAAGAAGGAAATAAAGAAGCCATAGGCCCCTGATCCCGAGTTGCACGGCCTGATGCCAGAAACTACCCCATAGCCCACAATAGCTGACAAGTCAACACCAATTGGTTGTTGCCCAAGAAGCAACTACCGAGGAACCATAGGAAGCACCGACGAAGATAAGCGTCGGTGGGGGCCTCGCCCTAGGGAATACTACACTGCAGCCACTCGATATGGATTTATGGCGACGCAATGGGTTTGAAATACCCCCTTATCTCAACAGTCAACAGAAGAGGGATGCCTAGGAGATCGCTGGCCATCTCAAAGGTCATCTCATCTGTCAAAATCTGATGGCCACTAAATCTAATGCCCAAAATGGCAATCCAGTCAATAGGAAGGACAACATACTGCTCACAACTGAGATGGAAAGTGCCTATCTCAACGTGAAACCATTGCATCAGAGCCTCAACAATCCTGTGCCTCATGGTGAACGGGGAAATCCGCAGGAAGTCCTCAAATCAGGCACCCCGGCCATGGAGCCTTTCACTTCTTTACATTTGAAATCAGAAGCTACTTGTTAGCACATGCATATAATCGGAAGTTGATCGACCAAGAACAAAATGCAACATACCTATCCCCTTCGCGCCAATGCAGAAGGATAATCCTTCAGCCTAGGCCGGGGCCGACGCCTGTACTCAGACCATAGATAGAGGCATCCAGGATACTCACCTTCAGCCTATGCTGAAGGTAAGTATCCTAGATGCCTCTATCTATGGTCTGAGTACAAGCGTCGGCCCCGGCCTAGTGTGGTGGAAACCTTGGTCTCAGACTATGCCTCCAAGCACTAAACTCCCACCGCTCCTCCGGAGGCTCCCTTCCTTCTAACCAACTTGCACCGTGAAGTCGTCCCACTTGAAATAGTATGGGACTCAAACGAAACACAAGTCGTCTCAACGGAACGTCGTCTGCTAGACCTAGTCTCAATAGATATAATGCCAGCGGGACTAGCATCCTCTTCCCATGATCGAACCAGCTCTACAGAACCTAAGCCACCTACTCACCAGCTAAAATGGTCTCATCATCAGAAAAATCGCTCCCTTGGGATGTCGCATACATGGGGTCCTTCCCCCTATCTCCCTTAGAACTCGCTCTCTAAGACATAATCTACAAAACAACAAGAAATTCAGATGTCAGTAGTAAGCCCATAAATAAATGGTAGTATAAACGAAGTAACACTTTTCCTAAACATGTTAGGCAAGTATATGTCATGCACATGATCTCATAAGAAGTAGATTCTCGCACGCATTCTACAATACCAACGATATACATCCCTAGACTCACATCCTACAATGGGCGCACCAGTGATATGCATCCCTAGACTCACATTCTATAGTGGGCGAACCAGCAATATACATCCCTAGACTTACATCCTACAGTGGGCGCTCCAGTGATATACATCACTAGACTCACATCCTACGGTGGGTGCACCAGCGATATACATCCCTGGACTCACATCCTACAGTGGGTGCACGAGCGATATAAATCCCTGGACTCACATCCTATAGTGGGTGCACCAGCAATATACATCCCTAAACTCGCATTCTACAGTGGGTGCACTAACGACAAGCGTCCCTCGGGCTCACATTCATTCAGAAGTTTCCAAGAATCCCTAATCTACAATGAGCGCACCAGAAATATACATCCCTGGACTCATATTCTACAGCAGGCGCACCAACGATATACACCCGTAGACTCACATTCTACAATGGGTGCACTGACGACAAGCATCCCTCGGGCTCAAATTCATTCAGAAGTTTTCCAAGAATCCATAATCTACAGCAAGCGCACCAGCGATATACATCCTTGGACTCACATCCTACAGCGGGTGCACCAGCAATATACATCCCTAGACTCGCATTCTACAGTGGGTGCACCGACGACAAGCGTCCCTCGGGCTCACATTCATTCAAAAGTTTTCCAAGAATCCCTAATCTACAGTGGGCGCACCAACAATATACATCCTTGGACTCGCATTCTATAATGGGCGCACCAGCGATACATCCCTAGACTCGCATTCCACAGTGGGTGCACCGATGACAAGCGTCCCTCAGGCTCACATTCATTCAGAAGTTTTCCAAAAACCGATAATCTATAGTGGGTGCACCGATGACACACATCCCCGGGCCCACGTTCATCCAAAAATTTTCGAACCACATTTTCGTTATTCCCGCCTACTAAGTAAGTCCCCTTACCCATATCCCACATTTTATTTTCAAATTTTAAATTCCCACATATCCCGCACCCACATATCAAAAAAGACAAATATATATATATATATATATATATATATATATATATATATATATATATATATATTTATTTATTTTCCTAAGATGGAACGGCATAAATATTGGCAAAAAATATGTGCTCATAAAAATTCCAAAAACAAAAATAAACACTAGCATGCATCTCTAGTAGTACTACTACTAACATTTTGCAGAAAAAGTAAGAGAAGAAGGAAGAACAAACACTGACCTTAAGTGTAGAAAAGATAGAGACGGCTAACTGAAACGACAGACAGAAGTTGAAAGCACGAACCCGCTAAGCTCTGAACACTCTAGGAAATCTTGTGGAAAGTGAGAAGTGGAGAGAAAGAGTTGAAATGAGCTAAAAGGGGCCCAAAAGTTCTTTTATAGGGCCTGGGTTGCTCAACGGCCCTTCTATGGCTGCCAGGTAGGCCCAGTGGCCCTATAAAGGCCAACGAGTAGCATTGACCCAGTCAAACCCAAAAAAAAAAAAAAAAAAACTCTCCCTTCTCTGCTCCTAGAGCTCAGAGGTCTAGTCTCGATACATGAACAGTCTCCACACGCAAATTTGGGGGCAACAAAATCCGAAATCATGTTCTTTATCTAGCACCTCTCATTGCACTCGAGATATCAGATAAAGAAGGGGCAGCTGTTGATACCATATTTTGCCCGCCTTTGATTTGCATGCTGAACCCCTTGATTTGCATGCTGAACCCCTAGAAATCCAAAACTTCCGAGAGCCATACCTTTTTAGAAACTGAAAATCAAGATCTATCCAAGGGAGTCAAGATCAGACCGATTAGAGGAGGATTGAGGCCACCGGCAGCCCTACAATAGCCGCGGTGGCCCTACAATGGCTGTCACCTCGATTTTCATGCTCGGGGCTATAAATAACCCCAGGCACGCCCTAGATAGGGAGGAGATATTTTTCTAAAATACTCCTTCTACCCAGCCTCTGCCTACATTTTTTCTCTCTTCCAAACACCAAAAAAACTTTAAAAAACACATCAAAGTTTCTTAATTCTTGCATCTCCACCGAGAACACAAGGTATTTTTTTTGAACCCAATCTTCCTTTCCTTGGTTCTACATCTTGGATTTGAGGTTTAGGGGTGTGGATGTAGCTGTTTTAGCTATCATCCATAACCTTAACCTTCTAAATCTTTTTCCTAGCATGTTCTTGCTCTTTTTGCCATAATAATATGTTTTATTGCTTTCTTTGACATGTTTCTTGCTTTATCTTGTTTCTAGAATGTTTTTTGCTTAGATCCATGTTCTTTTATGCTTGTTCACATGTTTATTTGTCCCGTTCTTCCATGTTTATGTGCTTAGATCTACATTTTTACATGCATGCGAGCTTGGATCTAGGTTTTCACATGCTTATATGTCCGGATCTATGTTGTTACATGCTTGTGTGCTTAGATCTATGCTCTACTTGCTTTATGCCATCTTCCATGTGCTTGTACACTCCATGCCATGTTTGCGTGCCTAGACCTAGGCTATGTTTGTCTTGCCATATGCTATTGTAGCCCTTTTGTTGCTTTATCTTTCTTTCTTGTGTTTTGGCCTATTGGTTAGGACACGATCTAGACCCTATGGTCTTTGTCATCTTCCATACACCTTGGCCCATATCAAAGGGGTTTGGATCACCCCATTTGCATGTCTATGCTTGCTTGCTTCTATGCTTTATGCTTGTGTTAGCCTCTCTAGTTCTAGGCTTTGCCACGTTTGATGCCCTTAGCGGGTTTGTGGTTATGTGGTTACATCCGATGCCCATGAGGCCTTGTTCAGATATAACCATTTGGGGACGCATCGTCGTGATGCTGGTTGATTCATGGATGCCTCTCCCTTTCCGCTCCTTGCGATGATATGCTTGTCATGCTTGTTTGTGCCACTCGTTAGCTTTCTATGCATCTTTACACGCTTGCTTACATGTCCATGCATGAGTCTTTCCTGCTAGTGTGTCGCCATACTTCAACACAATAAAGCTATGGACATCAAATCCAAACCTACATTTGTCCCTCACGGACACCACCTCTTGTTTGTTTCTTTGCTTATTGCCTTTCTTGCTTGTTTGTTTGCTATCTCCTTTGCTTGTTTGCCCGCATCCTTGTTTCTATGCTTGCCATATCTATCTTGCTTGTTCGTTTTGCGTTTTCTTGCTATTATCTACGCATTTTCCTGTTGGGGTTTATGCCCCAAAATCCAATTTATTGGCATAACATAAATAATTAAATTGTTTAATTATATGAAACTATCTATAAATGAACTAATTGGACATTATCTTAGTTCATGAGATGCATAGTATGTGATTTATGTAAAAAGTCACAGAAGATATAAATCACAAGTTCTTTGTAAACTCAAAACTTTAGTTCGTAGTCGGTGATGAAATTGGGCATTTCATCTGCGAAGACTATAGCATATCAACCAAGATGATTTGTCTTGATCATGGAAGTGGAGACTTCTAGTTGATATGTTGATATGTTTTAAGAGTTAAGACATATTGAACTGGACCGCTGTGAGATTTATTATTCTGCTAACGACTGTCAAATGAATAATAAATCTCACGACTTCTATTTACATCAACTCTAAATCCTGAGAGAATAATGGACCTGATCATGAGCTGTAGGTTGCTTTGACATATCAGGAGTGAGATCTATAAGTCACGGTCAAAACCTCAGTATGTTGGGCAGCCGCATTTAGTGTTGATGGAACATATATTCTCAAGATGGAATTCATAGTCTCTTAACGGAGATACAAAATATTCCCTTGAGATAAGTTTAATGGGTTTGGTTATTCAAAGAGTTGGGCCCAACCACTTTAGTAAGGAGTTACTAAAGTATATATTTATGGAATTGGATTTCATGAATATGTGATGAATAACTTGAGGATTAAACTGGGTACTCAAGGATTAAGATGTAGTAATCTTCAAAGTGGTAGTCTATATTTATCACTTTGTATTAGTACGAATATTTTAATGAAGGGGTTGTATGTATAATAAATTATTGGGATATAATTTATTAATAAAGCCTAGAGTGCAATTATATTCATATAGTGGTATTGAATATAATTAATGGTAACTTTAGGCTTGTTAAGAGTTGACAGAAAAGCCCAAGGCCCATTGGAGCTAGTGTCTTATTTGTCCTTTTTGGCCCCATCCAAGCCACACACTAAAGCCCAATTGGAAAGGCCTAATAGGCCAGTCCAATTAGATAATCAGTTACATATAAAGGGAGAAACATATAGAATTTTTTATTAGAAAAAAGAGAGACATCATTGTGAAATAGTGTGTATGTGTGAGTGAAGCCACTCGATTATTCTCCCTTGGAAACTGATTGAGAGACCACACTTCTTGGGCGTAAAGTGGAATTGGAGTGAAGATTAAAAGTTTTCCCAAGTACTCACAATCATTTGTTTTGAATTTCACCACACCAAGGTACGCTATCTTGTTCTTAAATTCTGAAATTTATATAGTGCATGTTATCAATCTTGAATGAAATAGATCCATGTTTTGTTGCTTCCGCTGTGTGTTTTGCATGAGATACAAAACCAGATTATCCAACAATTGGTATCAGAGCCAAGTTTTCATCTCATGCTTGTACAACAAGTGGTTGAGATTTTAGAATCAAAGAAAGTAGTTTTCTGGGTGATTTAAATTTTTGCCAAGTAAAGTTTCTTACATAAAACTGGTATATCGGTCAAAGCATGAGCATTTGGTTTTGCATTGGTTGGTTATAATTGACAGTTGAATTCTGTTTGATAATCGTTCCCAATGCCATTGACTTATATGAGACATGATGATACTGGGTTCACACCAAGGATGCATATTCTCTTGGTTTGTTCGAAGTGGTCAAGATTATGTCTCTCCATGTATGGCGTGTTATGATGGTGTTTGTATTGGACATGAACACAATAGTCTTTGTATTAGAGACGAACACATAAACCTATAATGCATTGATAGAGTTTGATGTGTCGGTCTCATGTTTTCATGGAATGGATATAGTTAATGACTATTGAATGTAACTGTCAATTGCGTGAATGATGCTTTGCACCGCTTGGATATAAATATAAATATAAGGCTTGCATGGTTTGATTATTATAAGGCTTTTGATCTTGCATGGTTTTGTGCACCCATGTGGCATTTTCATTCTACCATTAACATGCTTTCAATTATATATATGAGTTTATATGCAAGTTCTTGATGGCCATCTTATAAGCATGTAATATTTGCCTTGGTTGTACAATCCGTATATTATGTTATATATATATCGGTTTACATGCAAATTGTTTATAAAGGATTCATCCTATTATTGCTTGCCTTGCATCATATATCTGTAGTCAAACAGTATATTAATGCTAGGGTTATGAAATTTATCCCTAATGAGATTAGGATTATGTTTTCAAGGTTTCTAGCATTATTATGGTTCTTGATCTTGATATTGAAAACCCTAATGTTTGATCTGTAAATTTTCACTGATAAAATCAAAAGGTGTTTTTGATGGAAGAAAGCAATGAAGATGTCAAAAATGGTTCCTGGAAAATTCTAAAAAATTCAGTTATGCGAGTATCGATCGATCGAGAATTCTTTTCGACCGATCGAATGTACTTTTCGATTGATCGAATAGGATTCAAGAATCAATCGAATGAGGCAGAAGCTAAGTGATGAATTTCTTTATTTTTCGATCGATTGAGTAAAAGGTTCGACTGATCGAAGGCACTGAATTTTGAATTTTCACTTGTTTTTGACTAAGTGTTAAAACTTTGATAAAAAGCAAAGCTATGCGATTAATTTTATAGTCCTCAAAAGTTAAGGACATTTATTAATCATTATCCAACTAAAAGACCTATTGAGATCAAAGATGTTAGTTAAATAGAACTCTTAGTACTAAATTATTTTATGATTAAAAGTCCTTAATTTATTTTAATTAGAAGTTTTTAATGAGATTAAAATTCTAATTAAAGTTATATAGTTTCTAATGAGATTAGAATACTTTATCTAGTAAATTAAGGATAGAGTTCTATATAACTAATTTTTGATTCATTAGTATTTAAGGAATCCTAAATAGTATAGGACTTCCATTTTGGTTAGTGATTCTAATAAGATTAGAGTCTTCATCAAGTGCAAGGTTATTAGTTGTGATGGGATCATTATTTAAAGAAAAACTCAAATAATGAGTGTGAGTGTTGAAATAACCCTTTTGTTAAGTTTATTGTAATGTGAATAGATACCTTGTCTTGACTTCAAGTCTTGCATTCCATGCAAAGGGTATTTACTTCACGGATTACAAGGTTAAACTTCTTTGTGATTACGCAAATGTTCGTTACACTATAGTGACATGACTTAGTAAGATCACATCGAATTTAAACAATTAAACACATTTGATGTATAGGGTTAAAATTGTGATTAGATCACAATGATTTCAGGACAATCCACTTGTTTTAAAATTTCTAGTGGGAGAGAGATACAAGGGTTAGATCTCATGGCCTCCATTGTCGGTTCATAGTGGTGTGAGGTAAACATCTCGTCTTGGCCTCGAGCCTTGCGTTCCATGCGGAGGATGTTTATTTCATGGTACTACAAGATTGAATTTCCTAGTTTATAGTTTGATCAAACACCGAGCTTTGCATTCCATGCGGAGGGTGTTTTTATCATGGTACTACAAAATAAGCCTGTTAAAGGGATGAAATGTGGATACACATGATTCTAGGCAATGGTGTACACTAGACTAAGTTTAATAGTATCCTTTATGCTGAGTTCTTGCTATTATTACTTAAAGGCCAAAGGAAGAGCGGCAAATTATTTTTGTTTGGTAAGAGTTACCATGATAGCATTAGTAATGAGAATAATTCTCGCCTGATCATAGTGGTTGATATTCACTCTATGATAAGGAATATTAATTGCGGGATTAGATTGTCATTGCACCTAATATAGTATGGTTTTTGGGTTTCATACTATATGGTTATGGATGCAAAATATAATGTCCCTATAATTATGTTCTAAGTCTCAAAATAGAGTTGTCATAAATTTTGTTCTCTAGCTACTATTTTAATTGAATCACATTAACTAAGAAATAATTTTGGACATGGTGCTTAAAGGAGTTGAAGTACATATTTACATTTTGATTCAGCATTGTCATAATTTCCTATACATGATGCTTTGATGGAAAATAGCTTATGATATGATCATAGTCTCCATTGAAGTGCTAATATGCTACATTGGCTTCTATCTCAATTGTGCTACAGCATGAGATGCAAGAGTTAATACTAGACTTAGACTTTATATTAAGTCTAAATGAGATGTGTTGGTATGAAATATCGTGCTACTAGACGATATTCTATATAAATCATATTGAGTGCTAAGAAAAGCTAAAGGAGTTCCAATTCTATGTCATTTTATGAAAATCTTTTTATTTTTAAAATGAATTGGAATTCTTGGATGTAGAGATTAATTGTTAATCTCAAATGGATATAATCCATAGGTCCTTGTTAGAATCATTTGATCAATTCATATTGTTTTGAAAATAAATTCTTTTTATATTATCTGAGTTGATGAGTGAGTTCTACGCAACGGAAGACATCCTAAAAGCTAAGGCTAGGATCAATGTGATTTAATTCGAATTCTTAGCTTGAACCGAAAGGTAAGGGTGGTAAGAAGAGGAATTATAATACCAAATAATTGGACAAGCTAGTTGTCCTAGTAGTTGCCAAAAGTAAATTAGACTTAAAAGTATGACCAAAAAGAAAGTGTTTTTGTTTTGGTAAAGCTAAGCATTGTCCATGATTGTTTTCTAGATGGAAATTTACATGTTTTACTTTTTAGAGAGAAAGTTTCCGTCCTTTGGTATTGTATGTTTTGGCACTTATGTCTAGATCTTATTAATTTAAATGATATTCAAGATTGGTGAAAGATGGGCTTTTAGAACCATTATTTTGTTATATTCTCAATCTATGAATTCTATTTAGAGGATAATAAGATCTAGGGAATGAAGTTCCAATGACTTATTTAAGTCGGTGCATATATAAAGGAGGAATAAGGCTCTTTTAAAGGTAGATTGTTCTAGAAGAAAAATGTCAGAATTTGTTGTAGGACAACTATAAAATACATTTAGGAATGAGATGGTTGTATTAAAATACACCACAAGATATTACTCTGTAGATAACTATTACACCGGTACAATATCGTAGTGGGACAATTGTCAATTACCAAATAAATTCATACTTTTGGAATAAACTTTCGAAGTCATTCCATAAGGATATGAATTTGATCCTCGATCCTACATAAAGGCAATAGATGATATGAATATTGATTACTGGATCAAGGTTATGTGAATAGAATTGGATTCTATTCAGAGTCTAGAACTTGTAGAGGCACCTAATGGCATTAAGCCTATTGTTTTCAAATAGGTCTACAAGAAAATGAGATTGATATATTTGAAGGTGCAAACCTTCAAAGTCAAGACTAGTGGCGAAAAGATTTAGTTAGAAAGAAATGGTTCGATTATGAAAATATTTTTTCACCAATAGTTAAGTTTGACTCTGAAAGTTCAATACGTGTATACAACACTATGAACGTTTAGACCCCCAATTTACAAATTATCAATTCAAGCTTAATATCAAACAATTAATGTGCGAAATATGAACATAAGCTTAAAACAGAATTGATAAACAATCTAAACCAAATAATATCACATCCACAGCAGAAATTAAATGGCAAAGATTAAGGGAAGAGAGATGCAAACACAAGGACAACACACGATGTGTTATCGAAGAGGAAACCGAAGCTCTCGGCGTAAAATCTCTCCGCTGCCCTCCAAGCGGTAAACAATCCACTAAAGAATGTAGTTGGGATACATGAACAGCAGAAGACCCTCCAAGCCTAATCTACCCAATGTACCTAAACCCTTCAAACTCCTACTCCAAAGAGGTTACGCCGAACATATTTCTTCTTTAGCTTACCGGTTCCACTACTTGACAATAGCATCTACCAATATGAAATTGGTCCCTTCTTAACTGCTTTCCAAACACCAAATGGCCTTCTCACAAATATGGGTATGGTGAGAAAAGGTTTTCGTAATGTACCTCTCAAGGATTTAACAATGGAGAGGAAGAGAGTAGAGGAATTTGAAAAGTCTCTATGTGAAGATTGTGGATGAATCAATCTTGTTTTTCTCTAGGGTTTCTCTCTCAAAAATCTCTCTGGAAGCACTCTACATTTTGTGGGTATAAGGGTCTATATATAGTAAGGTGAGAAAGGAATGTGAAAAGTCAGTTTTTCCCAAATAGGGTGGTCTGGCGACTTGACCTCGCGACTGGGCTGAGTCGTGAGTTCAAGCCACAAGCTAATGGCCTGGCCAGCCTGGGACTTTTGTCCTGTAGTGCAACAGCTGGCATGACTCTTCAGCTCCCCCGCATGCTCCATACGTGTGCCAACTTTGGCGGCTTGCCAGTCGTGAGTCATCAGCAAGTCTAGCCGCGAGTCTCTGCATCCTTGCACAATCTTGAGCATTTCTTCACACTCTCTCACTCACTACCCTTACATGATTCCCGCCTAAATACAGGGTTACTAATTGCTAAAATATAAGCAAATTTGGTACAGAATAAAGCCAACATGATGGTTGATAAAATTCAACCTTACAAACTTTATCTAGAATCTTTTATTCATTATATTTCATTTGGATGAAATATGGCAATGAATATCAAGAAAGCTTCTTTTAGTAGCAATCTTGAGGAAGACATCTATATGATGTAACTAGACTTGTTCATAGCAAAGAACCAGTAGTGTTTAGTATGCAAGTTGCTTAAAGTCTATTTATGGACTAAAGCAAGCATCTAAATCATAAAATATCACATTTGATCAAGCAATCAAATTGTTTGATTTTGATCAGGAATTAAAAGGCCTTATGTGTGTAATGCTATATATAGAATAATAAATTTCTTAATGTATGTTGATGGCATTCTAATCATTTAGAATGATGTAGAGTTATTGTTATCAATAGAGTTCTTGTTGTCTAATCCAGATTGATATAAAGTACTTGGGAAAGACTAATCACATCCTAAGAATTAAACTTCGGTTAAAATTCAGAAATTAGGATGTTGGATCTATCTCAAACTACTTAAATAGATTAGATTCTAGCCAAGTATAGCATGTAATACTTCGAGAAAGGATTCTTTCCTTTTAAGTTTGAAGTTCCTTTATATAGGACTATAGTCCTAAGACATATAAAAGGAAGAGCATATTAAAATGGTTCCTTATGCCATATCAATAGGAAGTCTTTATACTATACTATATGCTAGGCTAACTATCTATTTTGCGGTGGCCATGGTAAGCAAATATCAATTGAATCTAAGATCACTTAATTTAGTGGGAGTAAAGCATATACTCAAATATCTTAGGAGAATGAGGGATTATACGCTTGTCCACAAAAGTGAAATTTTGATTGTTACTGGATGTACAAATACTGACTTGTAGTTTGATTGTGATTCATGAAGTTGGACTTCAAGATATGTGTTCATCCTAGGTGATGAAGATACACATTAAGCGTAAGTATTATCTCATTAGAGAGATATGAGTACGTGAAAAGTAGTAGTAGAAAAGATAATTTATGCAATAAATCTGGCTGAAACTTGTTTCCAAACCTTACCTTAGAGTGACTATGAATTACTCTAAAGGGAGATAAGTGTCAGATATATGGTAAATTGTCTTTGAGGGAAAGTGGGAGATTGTTGGGGTTTATGCCCTAAAATCCAATTTATTAGCACGACATAAATAATTAAATTGTTTAATTATATGAGACTATCTATAAATGAACTAATGGGACATTATCTTAGTCCATGAGATGGTATGTGATTTATGTAAAAAGTCACAGAAGATATAAATCACAAGTTCTTTGTAAACTCAGAATTTTAGTTTGTAGTCGATGATGAAATTGGGCATTTCATCTGCGAAGACTATAGCATATCAACTAAGATGATTTGTCTTGATCATGGAAGTGGAGACTTCTAGTTGATATGTTGATATATTTTAAGAGTTAAGACATATTGAACTGGACGGCTGTGAGATTTGTTATTCTCCTAACGACTGTCAAATGAATAATAAATCTCACGACTTCTATTTACATCAACTCTAAATCCTGAGAGAATAATGGACCTGATCATGAGGTGTAGGTTGCTTTGATATATCAGGAGTGAGATCTATAGTCACGGTCAAAACCTCAATATGTTGGGTAGCCGCATTTAATATTGATAGAACATATATTCTCAAGATGGAATTCATAGTCTCTTAACAGAGATACAAAATATTCCCTTGAGATAAGTTTAATGGGTTTGGTTATTTAGAGAGTTGGGCCCAACCACTTTAGTAAGGAGTTACTAAAGTATATATTTATGGAATTGAATTTCATAAATATATGATGAATAACTTGAAGGATTAAACCGGGTACTCAAGGATTAAGATGTAGTAATCTTCAAAGTGGCAGTCTATATTTATGACTTTGTATTACTACAAATATTTTAATGAAAGGGTTGTATGTCTAATAAAGTCTTGGGATATAATTTATTAGTAAGACCTAGAATGCAATTATATTCATATAGTGGTATTGAATATAATTAATAGTAACTTTTGACTTGTCAAGAGTTGACAGAAAAGCCCAAGGCCCATTAGAGCTAGTGTCTTATTGGTCCCACTCCAAGCCACGCATTAAAGCCCAATTGGAAAGGCCCAATAGGCCAACCCAATTAGATAATCAGTTACATATAAAGGAAGAAACATACATAATTTTTTATTAGAAAAAAGAGAGACATCATTGTGAAATGATGTGTATGTGTGAGTGAAGCCACTCGATTATTCTCCCTTGGAAACTGATTGAGAGACCACACTTCTTGGGCGTAAAGTGGAATTGGAGTGAAGACTAAATGTGTTCCCAAGTACTTATAATCTTTTTGTTTTGAATTTCACCGCACCAAGGTACGCTATCTTGTTCTTAAATTCTGAAATTTACATAGTGCATGTTATCAATCTTGAATGAAATAGATCCATGTTTTGTTGCTTTCGCTGTGGGTTTTGCATGAGATACAAAACCAGATTATCCAACATTTCCTTCCATTGCTTGTCTGCTGGTTTTGTTGTCTTTGCCTTTGCATGTACATACATGGAGTGAGGACACACGAAGCTAGGACATAATCTCCTAGGCGCAAGCAAGAAGGGCATGGATGCAAGCATGTGGTCGGGCCGAGCGACTACGTTCAGTAGATCTAGGGTTTTGATTTTCCCTTTGGTTATGTACTCTTTAAACCCCTCTCTTCCTCCTCCCTTTCTCTTTTAGATGGTCTATATTAGGTATATCATGCTGTGTACCATTCATCCTCGTCTCTAGAGTATGGCGACCCTGTTTACCTTCTAGCACTTATATTTTAGGCCATGCTCTAGGGATGTAGGCATTTGCTTTCTTATTCTGTGTGCTAGCATTATGCATGATGCATGTATATATATACCTGCTTGCCCCTTTCCGATGTGACTGTTGCGATCCGTGTCACTTAAGGCTAGCAATGCCTAATTTTTGCTGTGAAAGTAAGGCAACTTCTACCTTGATTTTCGTGATGGAAATCTGGCACTATGTTTGAATGCCTTAGGAAAGCATAGATTGGGACACACCCTTTCAAAGGTCGAAACCTCAAACCCCCAAGCATGCAAAGCCTCGAAAGCCAATTCCAAAATCACGTTTTTACTGCCAATCTCCAAAAATTATGGTTTTCTCAAAACAAAGGATTGTCCTTGGGACAGGCATTGTGGGGTGCCTAACACCTTCCCCACATGTAACCAAACTTCCAGATCTAAGAATTAAGATTTTTTGCAATCCACAATAGATTAGGAAAAATGACATTTTTCTTAACCGAGGATTGGTAGTAAAATTAACTAGAAATAGGTGACCAATCACACCTTAGAAAAATCCAATGATTTGTGGCAACTCCACTCACCTTTGGTAATCCCTTAAAATTTGGCCCATATTCCTACCATAAAACCAAAGATAGACCTACCTTCCTCCACCGAGAAAGAGAGAGAGCACCCGAAGCTCTGCGCAAAACATACACATTCACATCGAGAGGGGCCTCCAATGGGCTGCATGCACACGCGAGTAGCAAAACGAAGGCCCATAGCAGCAGCGGTTTTTTCTACTGCCCAAAGATTGAGGCCGGGCGTCGACAGAAGACCACTCTGATACCATTTCTTGTCAGGAAAACACATGGAAAATACAATTTTTGTATCTCATACCTAACACAAAAAAAAACACACGCGCACGCACACACTCACACACACACACACATAGCGGAATATAAACAGATCTACTTCATTCATGAGAGATAACATGTAACCTTGAATTCTAGAAACAAAGAACAAGAAAGGCATACCTTGATGTAGCGAAATTCAAAACAAATGAAGATTAGACTTGGGAAGACTTTCAATCTTCACTCCAATTCCACAAATATGCCCAAGATGTGTGGTCTCTCAATTAGTTCTATATATGTACTTGTTCAAGAGAATAACCAAGTGTCTCTTTTCTGCACTTGGTAGTTACTTTACTTTATAACTCTTATTAAATAAATAATTAATTATCTAATTAGGTTAGCCTTTTGGGCCAGCCCAATTGGGCTCTAGTGTGTGGCTTAGAGTGAGACCAAAAGGGACAAATAAAGCTCAAGCTCCAATGGGCTTTGGACTTATCTGTCAACTCTTAACAAGTCCAAAATTACCATTAATTATATTTAATACTACTATATAAATATAATTGCACTCTGGGCCTTATTAATAAATTATATCCCAAGTCATTATTAAACATATAACCCTTTCATGAAAATATTCGTAGTAATACAAAGTCATAATATATAACTGTCACTTTGAAGATTACTAAATCTTGATCCTTGAGTACCCAGTTTAATCCTTTAAGTATATATATATATATATATATATATATATATATATATATATTATGAAATCTAATTTCATAAAACATAAACTTTAGTATCTCTTTACTAAAGTGGTTAGGCTTAACACTCTGAATAACCAAACTCATTAAACTTATCTCAAGGGAATATTTTAACACTCTGAATAACATTTTGATATAAAATATCTCAAGGGAATATTTTATATCTCTATAAAGCGACTATGAATTCCATCTTGAGAATATGTGTTCCTTCAACATTACGTGTGGTTGCCCAACGTACTAAGGTTTTGACCATTTGTCTAGATCTCACTCCTGATATATTAAAGCAACCTACATTTCATGATCGGGTTTACTATTCCCTCAGGATTGAGAGTTTATGTAAGTGGAAGTCGTGAGATTTATTATTCATTTGACAATCGTTAATAGAATAATAAATCTCACAACGGTCTAGTTCAATATGTCTTATACACTTAAAACATATCAACATATCAACTAGAAGTCTTCACTTCCATGATCAAGACAAATCATCTTAATTGAAATGTTATATCTTTCACAGATGAAATGCCCAATTTCATCACCGACTATGAATTAAGATTTTGAGTTTACAAAGAACTTGTGATTAATATCTTCTGTGATTAAATCACTTAAATCACATACTATGCATCTCATGGACTATATGACAATGTCCAAACATTCATGCTATCATTATTTCAGAAAATAATAAAACAAGTTTATTACATAGAACATAATGTCATACATAGCATACAATACAATTTTAGGGCATTAATCCTAACAAATAGAACCCTCCTAAATCCCAACATCATCTCCAAACCCAACATTTAAAAAAAAAAAAAAAAAATCCTTTGCCCGATTACCATAGGGCTCCCCCTCCATATCAAAATTGTGTGCAAATAGATGAGATTGAATGGGATTGCTCAAAGTTAATAAAGACTACAAAAGTTGATATCAACACCGTGGAAGTCCAAGGAATATGAGATAAAGAAGATGAAGCCTTGAAGCAGGCAGTAGTGGTGTGGGGAATACTTCCCAAAGGAGTGACAGAATTAAAGAAAAGGGTCTTAGAAGACAATGTAGCAAATATCACTAGGAGTGGGAAGCACTACAAGCCATCCTTTTTGGAAAAGGATCATCCTGGTAGAGATTTAGGGGAGGGGTCCAAGACCACGGAACCTAAAGGAGACAAATAAGAAAAAGATAGGGTCTTAATGCAATTGAAGAAGACTCAAGCTCACATGTATGTATGAGGCCTACTCATGGCCCTTCAAAAGCATCATAAGGCTCTCTTTAACACTTTGAATGGGAAAGAAGTACCTATAGAAACTACACCACAAGAGGTTTTGTCTCTCATGGGAGTCGAGGGTTCCTCACACCCCCTCCTTGCCTTTTTCGATGAAGATCTCCCTCCTGAAGGAGCTACTCACACTAGACCTTTGCAAATCACCATTGAATGCATAGGTGCCAAGGTTCCAATGGTTCTTATTGACAATGGGTCCACCTTGAATATTTGTCCTTTTAGGACCACCCTCACTATTGGCCTAGATATGGAGACTATCATCCCTTCTCCCTTGACCGTAAGGGCATACAACAACACTTCAAGGAAGGTTATGGGTACTTTCAAGGTTCCTTGCAAGATTAGGCCAACAGAAACTGTTGTGAAATTTCATGTCATGGACATCACCCCAAATTACAACATTCTTTTGGGAAGAGCCAGGCTTCACCCTAATAAGGCAATACCCTCCTCACTACACCAAAAGATGAAAATCCCATGGAAAGGGGGAGTTGCCATAGTGCTTGGAGATGGTGAAATTCTAGCACCGGTTTGTGGACTCAAGGAAGGAGGAGGTGACTTCAAATGAATGGCTTTGAATTCGTAAATATGGCTAACTATGGGTTGAAGGATGAAAAGTATGTTACCGACTTGTGCCCATATTATATCCATGAGGTGATTGCAATGATGAAGAACATGGGATACATGCCTAGAATGGGCCTTGGGAAAGAAGGAAAAGGGGTAGTTAAGTTCCCCAATGTCAAGACCCAAGTGACTAAGGAAATTCTAGGGTTATTTGAAGGCTGCAATGGAATCAAGAAAAACAATGGCACTCTCAATGGGAACTTTGTGAAAGAAGGAGGAGACTTCCCTTATTATGGCTTTCCCGAACCTTGGGTAGGTAAAGATGGAAGGGTGTATCTAGGATGGGAAATATTCTTTAATGAAAAACTCACTTTTAAGGAGAAGCCTACTATGGTGATCAAAGAGATAGAGAAGAGGTCAATTGGGTGAACTACATGGATGTTGAAGCAATGAAGACCGTGATGAAGACAAATGGGGACGTGTTCACCATCACCAATAAAGAGTCAAATGATCCGTCCAAATTCATCATGCCTATTATAGGGCCCATTAATAATTGGACTTGGGTAGAGTTTTCTAAAAACAAGGGGAAAAAGTATTGTAATGCAAGTTTCAATGTACTTTTCAATATTTTTAATAAGATGAATTCTGATTTGGCTTACTTTGATGTGTCCCATAATATTGAAATTTTGCACTAAAATGATTCAAATGAATTTGAAAATGAAATTAATAAACAATTGGAAAAGAAAATTGAACCTATGGAACCAACTATTGAAACTATTAATTTGAGAAATGATGAGAATCCACACTTAATTAAAATTGGCTCAACCCTAAATGAAAAAGAAAGAAAAGACCTTCAAGAACTCCTCATGGAATTTCAAGAGGTGTTTGCATGGTCCTATAAAGATATGCTTAGAATTTATCCCGAGATAGCTCAACATCACATTGATACTTATGATCACATGGTACCTATCAAACAAAAGTTGAGAAGAATGAGGACCGAAATCAAATCCATACACCAAGCCGAATGGATAGCCAATGTCGTACCTGTACTTGATAAGGATTGAAAGGTGAAGAGGTGTGTGGATTTTAGAGACTTGAACAAGGTATGCCCTAAGGATGACTTTTCTCTCCCTCACATTGATGTCTTGGTAGATAACATGGCGGGAAGTGCCTTGATGTCTTTCATAGATGGTTTTTTGGGGTACAACCAAATCAAAATGGCTCCCAAGGATATGACCAAAACCATTTTCACTACTAAGTGGGGAATATAATGTTACACGATAATGCCGTTTGGCCTCAAGAATGCTGGGGCAAACTACCAAAGGATGGCCAAAGCCTTGTTACATGATATGATGCATAATGAGGTAGAGGTATATATCGATGATATGATAGTGAAATCCAAGGATAGAGAAAGCCACAACCTAAACCTGAGGAAGTTCTTCAAGAGGATTAAACAGTATAGGCTAAGATTGAACCCACAAAAGTGTACCTTTGGGGTAACTGCTAGAAAATTGCTAGGCTTCCTAGTGAGTGATAAAGGAATAAAAGTTGACTGAAGTTTTTGGAGATTCAACTTTGGTTATAGCTCAAGCACAAAAGTTGTGGAAGGTGAAAGAGGAACACCTGAAGCCTTATCAACAATACTTGGAGGACTTAACCAAGATCCTTAACAAGATTGAATACACGATCATCCCTAAAGCTCAAAATCAATTTGTGGATGCCTTAGCCACTTTGGCCTCTATGGTTGAAATACCCGAGGGAGTATGGACACGACCCTTGGAGATTGAGCAAAGTTATGAGGAAGTGCACAAAAGGAAGACTGAAGCTTCAGTAATGACCATAAAGGAAGAGGAAGTTCCATGGTACTATGATATCATGAAGTTCTTGGAATTAAGGGCATATCCGAATGGTGCTGACAAGAGAAAACGTTGTCCATTATGATAATGGCAATAAAATACATTGTATGTAGAGGGCAACTCTATAGAAGGTCCTACGATGGTATACACCTTCGTTGCTTGAAGAGAGAAGAAGCCGAAAGGGTAATGGAAGAAGTTCATCAAGGGATTTGTGGCCCTCATATGAATGGAAGAATATTAGCCAAGAAAATCCTAAAGATAGGGTACTATTGGCATACAATGGAGACTGATTATGTGGATTATGTGAAGAGTTTCCATGATTGTCAGACACACACTAACTTGAACCATGTACCACCTAGTAAGTTGTATAGCATGACTTTTCCAGGGCCATTCTCAATTTCGGGTATAGATGTGATTGGAAAGATAACTCCTAAGGCTTCAAATGGGCATGAGTACATTCTGGTGGCAATTGACTACTTACCCAAGTGGGTGGAAGCAGCCTCCTACTCCGTATTGAAGGCTAAACATGTAGGTCGATTCTTAGAAAACAACATCATATTTCAATTTAGGGTACCCTAAGAGATCATCTTGGATAATGGCTCCCATTTTAAAGGTGAAGTTCAAAGGGTCATGGAAGAATATGGCATTGAGCATCACAAGTCTTCACCTTATCAACCACAAACTAATGGGGCCGTAGAAGTAGCTAATAAGAATGTGAAGAATATCATAGCCAAGATGATAGTGACATATAAAGATTGGGCCGAGAAACTTCTATTTGTTTTATAGGGTTATAAAACTTCTATCCATGCATCGACTGGGGCAACACCCTACTCTTTGGTTTATGGTAGTGAGGCGGTGCTTCCTATTGAGGTGAAGATACAATCTTTGAGAGTGTTGGTGGAAACCAAGGTCCTAGAAGAGGATTGGGCTAAGGAAAGATATGAACAATTGGCTTTGATAAATGAGAAGAGGGCTAGGGTTTAATACCATGCATAAAGGTACTAAAATAGGATCACTAAAGCATTTAACAAAAAAGTGAAACCGAGAAACCTTAAAGAAGGGGACTTGGTCCTAAAGGTGCTTAGAGATAACAATTTTGATCCAAGAGGAAAGATGAAGCCAAGGTGTTTGGAGCCTTTGATCATTAAGAAGATCATATTTGGAGGTGCCATAAGGATCACAGACTTAGAAGAGATGCTTTGCCCCATTAACATGGGTAGTGTTAGGACATATGTGAATCATGTTAGGAACATATGTCAATATTTTATGTTATTGGTTAATCCTTTGACAAAATGCACTTTACTTGTAATTTGGTAGATCTAGGATGTGTTTAATACTTCAAGGAACAAGGTTTCAAGTTCAAGTGTTAAAGCCATGCAAGTCTATCCAAGAAACAAGTGAAGAATTACTGGATTTTAAATCTCAACAGCTAGTATCTATCGAGGTCTATCAAGATTTATGAAAAACAGATTTCCAGTTTTGATTTTCATCCAATCCGTGTGTATATGTTTGGGCTTTCTTTTCTCATAACCCTAAACATATATAAGGATTATTTTAAGGGCCATCAAAGGTTGCATGAGTGTGAAGTAAAGTTATGTTCATGCAAATTATGACTAGAGACAGAATTTGCCCTAGTTCATCTTTATCCTGAAGAAGCTGCTGTGTTTGTACATTGTAGGATTTTGTAACCAAGGGGTTTCGTGATCTTCATTGTGTGATGAACTGAAGAACTTTGCAACCAACATCTTTCTCAAGTTGGTGAGTAAACCGCGTACTAGGATCCGCGCATCGAATTGGTTAGTCACATACTAGGAGTCATGCATTAAAAGGAGAGATTGTCACTACATAACAAGTCCAATTAGGTATTGGGATATGGGTTCAACTGTAGGTTGGTATAAGATACTGGGATTCCTTTACTTGTAACCACTTGTTTTGATAATAGTGGATTCTCGGGAGTGGTGACCTTAAAATCACCCAGTGGGAGTGGTGTCTACTTTATTTTCCGTTGCATATTTACTTAGCTAGTGATTTGTTTATGCTACCACACGTTTTGCATGTTAATGGAATTAATTAATTAACTAGGCTAAATCAATTGATTAATTTATCACAAGGGATCAATACATTCTTGGCCTATCAAATGGTATCAGAGCGGGCACACTCTGATTAGGTTTTAATCTTTGTTGTATGATCCATTGACCCCTGTTTGTCATGGATAAAGGACAGTCTCTTATTATACCTCCTTTATAACTATTCATACTGGAAAGTACGCATGAGAGCTTTCTTGCAATTATTAGATGAAAAGGTGTGACAAGCTGTAGAGATAGGCTGGACTAAGCCTACAGAAGCGCTGGCCGACTGGGATGATGCTAAGATCAAGACGACAAACTTCAACAGCAGGGCATTGAAGCGTTATTCAGTGCAGTCACGAATGAGGAGTTCAAGAAGATAGCCTCTACTGAAACTACGAATGAAGCATGGACCATTCTCCAAACAACCTATAAAGGAACCAAGGCTGTCAAGGATTCAAAGTTTTAGAAACTTACCACGAGCTTTGAAGAGATTAAGATGGAGGAGGATGAGTCATTCGATAAGTTCTATGCCAAGCTCAAGGACATAGTAAGCTCAGCATTTAATCTTGGGGAAACCATTCCTGAACCCAAGATTGTGAGAAAGGTGCTTAAATCTCTACCCGAGAGATTTCATGCCAAGATTTGCAAACCTATGAGTTCGGTTTGACAAGGATCGGGAAATCAAGCAAGAGCAAGAGCATGGCATTGAAGGTTAAGAGCAGTGACACTAATAAGTCTTCAGACGATGAAGATTCTAAGATGAAATCCTATATCACTCAGCAATTCAAAAAGTTTGTGAAGAATGCCAATGTTAAAGGATTTGACAAAGACCGCGAGCAAACCAGCTCGTCTCAGTTCAAGAACCAAAAGAAAGGAAAGAAGGATGCTAAGGATGGCGGTCAGTACACTGTTCCCTCAGGACCAAAATGCTTTAGGTGTCAAGGTTTCGAACACATGAAACAAGAGTGCCCTACATATCTCAAGACCATTGGGAAAAGCAAGGCACTTGCTGCTACCTTGAGCAACACCGAGCCTGAAGATGATTTTGAAAATGAGGATGATAGAATCCTAAAGGCCTTCACTGCCACTGTAGATCCTACTGAAGGGATTGTTGAAGATATGGATGAAGAAAAGGAATTGGTGGAGTCTAAGCTTGAAAAGATGGATGAACAAAATGACATCCACATAGCCTATGCAAAGTTATACAAGGTCTCGGAAAAGCATGAGAAGTTGTATAGGTTGGCCACCAAGAAGCTTAGTGAAGTGAAGGTTGAACGAGAAGAAATCTCCACAAAGTTTGATGAAGCAAATCAGACCATTGGAGCACTGAGATTTGAGAATAATTTCTTGGTAGAGAAGACCAAAAAACTTGAGGCAGAATTGTTCCAAGTCAGAACTTAATTGGAAAGGACTTCAAGTGCAAAGCTTGATGAGATGCTTAATCTTCAAAAATCTGCTTCTAACCGAACCGGTTTAGGGTATGTTCTCTCTTCTCCTAGTATTGCTTCTACTAGTACCACTATTTTTGTTCCTCTTGCTAATAATATTGAAACTGAGAACAATGATGTTAAAAATGAATTAGCTAGTGAGATCATAGACAAGGGTAAATCTATCTTAAGAACACCCCCAAGCTTGATAAGAAAGAGATTAAGAACCCTAGGGCTAAGAAGGGAAATACTCAAAAGCCCAAACAGAAAAAGCAGCATTTCTGTCATCACTGTGGAGTAGTTGGACATACTCGACCTAATTACTATAAGTGGTTAGCCACTCAATAGAGCAACAGCATGATCGCGTCGAGAAACCAAAGTCAATTTCCATCCTCCTTTGCTCCTCTTAGAGATATTCTCAAAGCCCTCATGTTCCTTTCAAACTTGAACAGTTTCAATTCTTCCCCCTCACCACCGGATCAAGGATTTGCTAAACAGAAAGGTTCTTCCAAGGTGTGGAAGGAAAAATGCTCCAAGTGATCCTGTCACTATTTCTCTCTCTCTCTCTCTCTCTCTCTCTCTCTCTCTCTCTCTCTCTCTCTCCTTCTTGTTTTTGTTTTTGCATCACTTGTGTGTTTTGCTTTCATGTTTTGAGTCAATCTAGTTTTATATATTGTTTTGTTTAACATGCTTTTGTTTTTTCTCAGTTTTGCTTTACTTTTTTTTCATAAAAATTAAAAAAAAAAATTGAAAAATCAAAAAAAATACAAAAAAAGTGTGTGTTTGTGTACATTGGTACTTGTGTACCTTGGATGGCCATTAAAACAAAGTTTTCTAAACTCTGTATCATTTGTAGCTTCAATGAGCTTCTCTACGCACAACTAAGCAAGTGAGCTTTGTGGCTCGTATTTGTGATAAGTAAGGTTAAGTAATCTTTATGCTTAACACTCGTATCACTCTTTTTGACGAGAAGGACTAGAAAATCCTAAGAGAAAGGCATAAATAACCATCTCACTACTGTTGCCTGCCAATCATGAAATGACATCTGTATGCTTCGGCAAAGCAAAAGTGGAATGTCAAATACTTAACATTATTGAGTATTTCTTTTTTATCTCTTATATGTCCATGCATGGTTTGCTTAAAATAAAAATATGCAAAGAACAACAAAAAGCAAAAAGAATCAAAATGCTTTATATATAACTGCAAGCGTGTATTCTAGGAGATGTGGAAGTTATAGGATATACCTCGAAGGTGATAGTCCCTATGAAACAGTTATGATTAGGTGTGAGTTAAAGTGATTTTCTCATATCTCAAATCATTATAACATGAAAACACTTATGCAATCTTACGATGTTTTTCACACACAACACGTAATATTCTTTGCTACTTTTGATACATGTGTAGGTACAATGTGATTTGACCATCATAAGGAATACATGTGTTAATGTATGCTCACTAAACTATCCTTAACTTGTTTTTGAAATATAAAATTGGTTAGGCTTGTTTAGTATGTGTGTGTGTGTTTTGGATCTATGTGCTTGACATTTTTCTTGTTAAGAGATGATTTTGAGAGCTTAAAATGTTGTTTGGATCTTTAGTTGTGTAGCATGCTTGATTGCATTCATGTTTGTGTTTTTCTCTTCTTGAAAAACTATTTTTAAGCAATCTCAAAAGCTATTGGACACCTCTCGACAGCTAGGCTATCTATCGAGAACCTTCAGCTACTTTTTATCGCATTCTCGACAGCTTCTCAATAGCTACTTTAATCCATCGAGAAACTTTCTAAATGCTTGATAGTTGCTTGATAGCTACCTTGATCCATCGAGATCCTTTAGCTGTGGACACCTCTCAACATATTCTGGACAACTCTTTGATAGATAAAACACGCGTTTTTAAAGCTCGACACCTCTCAATACCTCTCAATCCATCGAGCTGCGAAGATTTCTATATATAGGGTCCGCGTGATATTTCTCTCATTTATCTTCGATCTCACTCGATAGTTTGTCTTTTCTCTCTCCCAAACACTTCTCACTCAACCTCTTCACATTCCCCACTCATTCTTCAGTCTTTTCATTGCATTTTTCACATGCATGATCTCTTTTCTAGCGTTTAATCATACATTTCATGCATTCTGACCTAGATTTTGGGATTTTTGAAAACGTTTGGGGTTTTTTGAAATTGATGAAGTTTTGGTGAAATTTTTCAATTAGGTTATGTTTATATGATCCTAAAATTCATGCATTGCATCACACTTGCATTATAACTATATTTTCATGCATTATAGATGTGTGCTATATATGTTGATCTGCCATGTGCTATTAGGTTTGGATTGGGCTAAGCCCATGATATTTTTTTGGTTTGCATGTCACATGTTCATGCATTTTCATGCATACGTACTTTCATTTCTTTATATTCCTATATATTAATGTGTTTGGTGCTTTTCTGCGTGTCTCTCTTTCTCCCTCTCTCTCTCTCTCTCTCTCTCTTTCTTTCGGTTAGTTGCTTCATGGCACCTAAATGAAAATCCACTATGTCCCAAAACCCTCTTTGTTCTGGGACATCCTCTTCCCCTAACCCCACTCCTTCTTCTGTTCGGTTCCGTGATGATAAAGCCCGAAAGGACTTTTCAGAGAACTTCTCTAGACGAGGCAATCATTCGGAACGCCAAGTCATCCTATCGGATTTCTTTGATACTGACCTTTCCACTATCATCTACAGTCAAGGTTGGGAGTCACTATGTGGCGTCCTAATCACGTGCCTTTCCATGATCATACAGGAGTTTTACTCCAATATGCACGGATTTAATACTTATGTACCTCATTTCTTCTCTCGCGTTCGAGTTACGCGCATCATAGTTTCTCCGAATATTGTATCCGAGGTACTACACGTTCCTAGGGTAGTGCATCCTAACTACCCTAGTTGCAATCGTCTAAGGACTATGTCCAAAGATGAACTCTTGTCTCTCTTCTATGAGACACCTTCTTCTTGGGATAACCTTCAAAACACCCCTTGCTCGGGCTTTGCAAAAGGTCCGAGATTCCTTAACATGGTGATGACATTCATTCTTCATCCCTTGTCTCAATATAACACTATCACAGAACCTCCTGCTCGATTTTTGTTGTCCCTCTTAGAGGACATTTCCAGTAACTTCCCTTCTCACTTCATCCTATCCCTTATAGATGTCTATAGGGATATGGCAGCCCGTGATAAGTTCATTTTTCCTTCAGCTATCACGAGAATCATTCACCATTTTTCTGTCCCCTGTCCCCTGTCCCATGTCTGATCACTTCTTCGTTATAGGTGCCATTGACACCAATACTGTTAGACGGAGTGAGACTCAGCTTCGCCCAAGGCGGACAAAGATCAAGACGGCAACTCTTCTAGTTTCTTCAACTCCTTCTACCTTCGCTCCTTCTTCCTCAACGAGTGGAGTGACACTTGAGGCCATCATGGCACAAATTGTGCGCATGGATGCTCACCTTGACACTCTCAGTGATGAGCTGTGTTAGGTGAACACCCGTGTTGGTCATATCGCACGACTACAGGCTGTCATGGATGGTTTCACTGTTGCTTCTTCACCATCTCCACCGGTTTCCAAGGATGAGAGTGATGATGGCTTTGGCAGTGATGATGCTGATGGGGATGATGGTGCTAGCTTGCCCAGTGATGATAATGCTGATGGGGATGATGGTGCTAGCTCGCCCAGTGATGATGAGATGTCTACTTGATGTACTTACCCTTTGTCACTCGTGACAAAAAGGGGAAGTAGTTTTGATATGAGAGTAGTCATACACATAGCAGAAGGGTTAGTATAGGAGATTTTTGTGATAGGGGGAGTGTATATGAGGGATGTAGTGAGAATTTTTGTATCTTTTCTTTTCTTTCTATTTTAGATACATTATCTTTTGTACATTGGTCTTGTGACCACTTAGTGATAGCAAACCTTGTACTTATGTTGATATATATATTGAGGTTGTTATTACTTTCTTTCACCTATCTCTCCATGTGTTGTTCTTTTCTCTCTTTATACACATGTTTCTTATTTAATGTATGCAATCTATTATTTCTATTTCACACTAAGATGCCATGATGAGTTTTGTTTAAAGTGTTTCAGAAATACAGGTTGTCAAAGTCTTCTTGCCATAAACTCTCTTCTTGCAAATTTTTTCAAGAGTTTGTGTTAGGATAGATTTTATTATAATTCAACAAGTGAGTATGAGTTTTTTTTATTTATGACTTCTCTCATATGTTCATTTGTTTGTTGTGGTTTTGTTGTGAATTAGCAAAGGGGGAGATTGTTAGGACATATGTGAATCATGTTAGGAATATATGTCAATATTTTATGTAATTAGTTCACCTATCTCTCCATGTGTTGTTCTTTTCTCTCTTTATACACACATTTCTTATTTAATGTATGCAATCTATTATTTCTGTTTCACACTAAGATGCCGTGATGAGTTTTGTTTAAAGTGTTTCAGAAATACAACCTAAAGTCTTCTTGGATAAACTCTCTTCTTGCAAAGTTTTTCAAGAGTTTGTGTTAGGATAGATTTTATTATAATTCAACAAGTGAGTATGAGTTTTTTTGATTTATGACTTCTCTCATATGTTCATTTGTTTGTTGTGGTTTTGTTGTGAATTACCAAAGGGGGAGATTGTTAGGACATATGTGAATCATGTTAGGAATATATGTCAATATTTTATGTAAGTCAAAGTCTTCTTGCCATAAACTCTCTTCTTGCAAAGTTTTTCAAGAGTTTGTGTTAGGATAGATTTTATTATAATTCAACAAGTGAGTATGAGTTTTTTTTATTTATGACTTCTCTCATATGTTCATTTGTTTGTTGTGGTTTTGTTGTGAATTACCAAAGGGGGAGATTGTTAGGACATATGTGAATCATGTTAGGAATATATGTCAATATTTTATGTAATTAGCTAATCTCTTGACAAAACACACTTTACTTATAATTGGGTAGATCTAGGATATGTTTAATACTTCAAGGAACAAGGTTTCAAGTTCAACTGTTAAAACCATGCAAGTCTGTCCAAGAAAAAAGTGAAGAACTGCCGGATTTTTAAATCTTGATAGTTAGCTCAATAGCTAGTATCTATCGAGGTTTAAAAGCTGCTAAAGCCCGATGCTCAATAGCTAGCTCGATAGATAAGCTATCTATCAAGGTTTATGAAAAACAGATTTCCAGCTCTGATTTTCATCTAATCTGTGTATGCATGTTTGGGCTTTCTTTTCTCACAACCCTAAACATATATAAGGATTATTTTAAGGGCCGTCAAAGGTTGCGTGAATGTGAAGCAAAGTTGTGTTCATGCAAATTGAGACCGAAGACAGAATTTCTCTTAAAGAAGTTGTTGTGTTTGTACATTGTAGGGTTTTGTAACCAAAGAGCTTCGTGATCTTCATTGTGTGATGAACTGAAGAACTTTGCAGCCAACATCTTTCTCAAGTTGATGAGTAAGCCGCGTACTGGAATCCGTTCATCGAATTGTTTAGTCACGTACTGGGAGCCGTGCATTAAAAGGAGAGATTGTCACTATAGAACAAGTCCAATTGAGTATTGGGGTAAAGGTTCAACTATAGGTTGGTATAAGGTACTGGGATTTCTTTACTTGTAACCGCTTGTTTTGATAATAGTAGATTCTTGGGAGTGGTGACCTTAAAATCACCCGATGGGGTTTTTGCCGTGTTGGTTTTCCCTATTTGTAAACAAATCATCATGTCTACTTTATTTTCCACTGCATATTTACTTAGCTAGTGATTTGTTTGTGCTACCATACATTTTGCATGTTAATTGAATTAATTAATTAACTTGGCTAAATCAATTGATTGATTTATCACAAGGGGTCAATACATTCTTGGCCTATCAGATAGACTTCAGAAATATCACATTTAAAAAAAAATTATAAAAATTAAAAAATTAAAAAAAATTAAAAAATTAAAAAAGGAAGAAAAAAAGTCTGCTAGGTTGAAAACCCAAAAGGGCGCCCTAAGCAAAAAAACCCCGCTAGATTGAAAACCCAAAGGGGTGGTCTAGGCAAAAGTTAGGGGAAAAGACCATGAGCATGGCAAAAATTCCCGAAGGGGCGTCATGAGCAAAAATTACTTGGCAAAGGAAGAAGAAAATAAAAATAAATAAATAAATAAATGAGGTGACAATAAGCAAAGATAATAAAAAAGGATTCTCTCATTGCTCAAATTAAAAGATAATAAGATTGTTTTCATAAGGGATTTGGAACATTCCAATCCTTTACTAAATTCAAAAATAAAAACATAAGAATCATAAAATTGCATAAAAGTAAAATATAGGGCATATCAGGGTGGTCACTCAGTCCTCCTTGCTTTCTTACAGGTAAATGGTGCTATCTCTTCCTTGGTTGGTAGCTAGGAGTCACCTCCAAATCCTCATCCTCACCACTATCATCATCATCATCTCCACCACCGCCTAGGTGGGCCGCTCCTCCAAGACCATACAAATTCCTTGAATAATTGGTCACCTCCAGCTTGAGATTCCCAGCCAGCCATACCAACTCCTCATGCTCTTGGATAGTGGGCTGCATTTCAAAGAAAGAAGGGTTAGTGACTAAAACAAAAAGAGAGAATTGGCAAAAAGAGAAAGAAAAAAAGGAAGAAAGAACTCACCACCCGAGTGTTGAAAGGGAAAGGATAGCCTATGACATTAGGATTACAAGGCACAACGCACTCCTAAGCAAAGCCATCAAGGCCACAGGCATAGACTGTCTAAGGAAGGTGTGGAGAGTTAATAAGCTCACAGATAGTAGGCTCCTCCTATTACAGTTTTCTATCATTAGAAGTCGTGACAAACACAAGGAAGAGAAAAAGAAGAAAGTGAGCACATACCCAAGCAGTAAGGAAAGGCATGAGGCAGGTGATGTTGAACTCCTTATAGTCCAACCCCTCGAGAAGTCACCCTATTTAGGGATTACCACTCCCCCAAGAGTGGTACTCAACATCGATCATGGAGTATGGGGCAAGCATGAACTCAAGAGGGTCCATTGAAATTTGGGGTCATCCTTACCCGCCAACTAGCACCGTACACTCTCCACCAGATATAGTGCCCTTAAGCCCATTCCTTCAAAGGGTTGGGTGATCTGTGAAGTAATGAAGCAGGCTCCAAGTCTCATGAAGCAAGAAGGGGCTGGCTATCCCATAGGGTCTAGTTAACCTATAATAACATGATGTTAAAAGAATGATATCCTAAGGAAAATGCATGAAGAAACATGAAAAACTAGAACTCTTGAACTTACCTTATTAGAAGTCAACCCAGCAAGGTGAGCCCTCACTCGAGGAAACTCCCTCAGAATTAGGTAGGTGCCCGAGGTTATGAGGCCATACATAACCACCCACCGCTGCAAAAAGAAGCATAAGCCACAGGTTAGGTGCAAGATGACAGTTTGCAAGATAATATAATTTGCAACACTACAAGCTACAAATAAAAATGCAAGAAATGGAAAGAGAACTAACCTCAATGAGCTTCCAAGGCCCCACAAGTTGCCACAAGGTGCTCGGGCTGAAAGTGTCGAGGGTGGAGTAAAGATAGGTTTCGTGCCTCCCCAAAGTCCCAAAAGAGGGTCAACCACCTCCAGAACACCGTTTGCCCACCATTGGCAAAGAGGTAAGCCCTTAACAAGTGAAGAAGGAAAGCCTTAGCCATATGGACATGCTCCTTCGTAGTCCTCTAGGGTAGAAGCATGTAGTCCGACACCAAGTTGAAGTAGCGGATGGTTTCAGTGGAGTACTTCCTCTCCAATATGTCGAGACCTAGCTGCATGCCCGACACATCATCCAAGTTGATGATGGCCCCTTCAAAGCTAAGGCTTGTCATGTAGTAGAAATCGTAGGAAGACACCATCATCTCCTGGTTGGCAATATGAAAGAGGTGGGTAGTATCCCACCACCTCTCAATAAGGCACTGCACTAAGGTAGTGCTTGCAGACAGAAGAAGACTAATGATGGGCTCGAAGCTTGCCTCTCGAATGTAGGCCTTGGTTTTGGGGGTGAGAAGGTTGCACCATTCCACCACCTTATAAGTGCTTCCCTTACCAACATAAGGGGATGATAACTGCACCACCAAAAACAAAAACAAAAAAAACAAAAAAAAAGATGACATTAGATTCTGGATTCAAGCAGAAATAATGAAAATGAGGTTATCAATGCAAGAACGAAGATAAAAAAGAAAGATACAGTGATATTCAGGTGCAAAAATGACAAAAAGGGAGGTTAGGATTGCATATGGAAGTAAAACAATTGAAAAAAGGAGTGAAAATGGGCAGGTTGGGGCTTCTGCCAAGCGTCTCACATATGTGGGTTAAAGCCCACATATGCAAACAAGACCCCGCATATGCAGGCCTATCCCCACGTACGCAGGATCTCAAGAACATACCTGCGTATGCATGAATCTAAGCTACGTACACAAGCTCGAGCCCACGCACGCAGAAGCACAAATAGAAACAAATCTTCGACATTTTCAAGCATACATCATCCAAAATCAATCCTAAACATTTTCCTACCCCTTCTAATGTGTCAGGTTTTTATCTAAACCCATCCCTTAACAAAACCCAAGCATTTAACAAAAACACATTAAAACAGAAGATCAAAGAGAAACTTGAAAACGAGAAAAAGTTTGAAAACTTATAGATTCAGCCATAGGAATCTGATTCTCTAGCCAGTATGTCAACAATGGAGGCCCCATCAACCTCGTTACCCCTTTCCAACAGGTTAGGTGGAATGCATCAGAGAAAAGGATGTAGGAGGTGCTCTTGGCTTTGGGTGCCATTGGAGGAGATGAAGAGAGTTAGAGAGAAAATGAGAGAATGAGGGAGTTTGAGAATCTGAGAAAGTCGAAGTGAAAGGAAAAGAGAGGAGATGAATGCTTTTGTAGAGAAAAGAAAAGAGGAGTTATGCAGAATATGAAGAGATAAGGGAGATGAAGAGAATGAAGAAGAAAAAGTAACAGTTGGTAACCATTGGAGAAAATGAAAAGGCGAGAACACACCTGATGGCTAAACTACATGTAGTTTAGGCCTCACCACTTAATTACGTGTAGTTTAGTCATGAATAGTAAAAAATAATAAATAAATCTTTCAAAAAGGAAGAACATCTCAAGATTGCCCAATTAGGCACGAAATCATCAAAGAACTCCCCAGTAAGTGGTAAAGGAAAAATAATACTCTTCCCTCAATTAAGCATGTATACCCGTAAACCATTTCCAACAGATCACATAAATTCAAAAGCATTATCCCCATGGAGGAAGCAAAAGATTCTTCCTCAATGGTTCAAGTATATCAAGAAAACTATCCCTAGTAAGGAAGCAGAAGACTCTTCCCCAATGGATCAAGCATCATTGAATCAAGCATATCAAGCATCATCCCCATGGAGGAAGCAGAAGACTCTTCCCCAATGGACCCAAGCATATTTAAACAAATCTAGTGAGAAAGCAAAAGATTCTTCCCCAAAGTATCTCTGGTAAATCAAGTACACTTAAAATATTCCCTACAAGAAAGCAGAAAATTCTTCCCTAGTGAATCCAATACACCAAAAAATCCACAGCAAACCATGAAGGAAGCTGAAGATTCTTTCCCAGTGGGTCACACATCTACACTACTCCTCAGCAAGTCCATTCCCACTACTCCTCAGTGAGTTTCTCATTCCCAAGTAAGTCATGAAAGAGGTAGAAGATTCCTCCTCATGTAAACCCACTCCTCAGCAAGTTTTCACTATCCCTAGTGGATCCAACAATCAAGACTATTCATGCACATATCCCACGGGAATTGAACATTCAGGCACGGTAGAAAAAGGTAGAGATAGAGATAGAGAAAGAGACCAAGGTTAACCTGAGGCAAGAGCCTCACCAGAAAAGGTAGAGAAAGAAGTGAAGAAAACGAGAGGAATAGGTCAACCAAAGAAGTTTGAGGCAAAAGCCCTAAACGGACACCACAGAGACTATATCATTTTGTTGTTTAATGGGTTAGCTAGTAAAAGCACCTTCTTCTTTTCTTAAGTCACTCTAGGATAGTGAGTCACTTGTCATTTGCTTGCAAGTGGCAAAATAGGTTCTGGGATAGTGAACCTATCGTTGCTCGTTTCTCGAGCAACAAAGGTGGGACTTCAAACATATGAATCCCACACAGCTCTTCGAAGTTGCATCCCGCCCCATGTATGTGTGATGTGTGTCATGTGTGTGGGTTGGGCCTGAGCCATACGTCAAAACAAAATGTTTTGTCTCTTATTCTTTTGATTCTGTTAACGAAGCTCACAAATCAAAAAAGGGGCATCTGTAGACACCGCATTTTGTACCACTTATAACTCAGGCCCTCATTCCCCAATGATGCTCAAACTCTAAGGCTTAAGGCTACTTTAGAGCCCAATCAGATATCAAATTGACTTGAGAAGTGTTAAAATGGAAAATATAACCTTTTAAATGAGCAAAAATCTATTTTTGGAAATTAAATTAACAAAGCAGCCCTTAGCCCGCGTACGTGGGCAACGGCCTGCGTACGTGGGCCAAAGTATGCGTATGCAGGTACTTTCCTGCATAAACAACTAGGGTTTTAGAAGCATGAAAAATGCAATTTTTCTACAATAATGGTTGAGGTTTGGAATGAATCCCACATCATCTAGGAGCTATTCCAAACCCCATTTTTTCCACTATATAAAAGCCTTACATTGTAGATTTTCAAGACACACAAAAATACATAAGATTACTAATCACGTGTTTATTGACTGTAATAAATTTGACTAAGGAGAACAGTCAAAATCAAAGCTTGGGAAATTCTTTAGAGGTATCAAGCTTCAACTTTTCCTTTTTATTTAATGTTTTTCTTTTAATGTTTTAATCTTGTTTTTTGGCTTGGTTTATGTTTATGCATGTTTGCCTAGTTTAGTTTATAGTTCTATTTATGTTCTGAGCATACCAGGATGTCAAAATTAGGGTTTTTATGTCTGTGCTATGTTTTCTATTTCGGTTTCTAAGTTAGGGTTTTTGAACAAGCCTCATGCACACATGTCATGAGCATGCATACGTAGATTAAAGGTAATCTACGTATGCAGGTGCTTGCCCAGAAACCCTAATCCAGATTCCTTATGTTGTTTGGTTGGCTTGTTTCACGTGTTTTACCTCTGTTTAAGCCTTTTTCACATGTTTATACGTATGTGATTCTCTGTCTTGTATACTTGTTTGTCTTTAGCATGCTTAGATTAGGGTTTTATGTTTGTTTCTTGTTTTGATGCCATGAACATGCATTCACATGCCCATTCATGATGCCATGGGTGTTGAGATGCTGCAAGCTAAGTAAGGTAAGTCATGTATTCACATGAACATATATGTTGTTTGTTTAATTCTCCTTTGGTATATGTGTATGAAGTTAATGCCTTATTTATAATATGTTTTGCTTGCTATTGATGATATGTTTGTTGCCATGCTTAGGTGGCTGCTTTGTTTGATACATGATAGGGTTTCACATGCTAGGGTTTCTTATATGTGTTTGGCTCTTTATTGCTTTATGGATAGATATGTTATTTTGGATGAAAGATGCCATGTTAGATGCATGTGAGTGTGTGTGTGTGTGTGTGTGAGTGAGTTAGGATATCAAATGTTGATTAGTATTTAATAGGGTTAAGACATAAGACACAACGATGGGAGGCCAACCTTAGGGTTTGGCGATCTTAAGTGCCTAACACCTTCCCAAGAACGTACCTAAACTCCAAACCCATACTCTGATAATAAGATCAAAGGTCATTCCTTGAAAGGACGCTATATATATATTTCCTAGACAGTTGCAAAAACTAGGTGGTGACTCCAAGACCCCTTGTGTCCACATCGTGGACAAAGTATTACTCTAAAAATAATTTTGGCCTCCAAACATAATTTTAACCCCTTAAATAAATAAATAAATAAATAAAGCTTAAATAACAACAATAAAAATTAGTCCAAATAACAATAAAAATAACTCAAACAAAAATAAGACTAGACCAAACAATAACAAGTAAACAAATTATTCAATAAAAGGCCTATTCAAAAAAAAAAAAATGAAAATCTCTAATCATTTAAATTTGCAACACATTCAACCACATTTCATTTTTCCTTTAAAAAAAAATAATGGTCATGAGTTCTCCTAAACAGTGCCAATAGTTATGCTTTCTTTAGCTCTGCAATCGCAAGAATTTCGCTCTCCTTACTCAATTCATAATTGTAGCAAATATCATCTCTCTCTCTCTCTCTCTCTCTCTCTCTCATCATTTTAGACTCTCTCACTTTATTACTCTCATATCAGCATTCTCAGTTTCTATTTTATTTCTTATTTATCCTTTTTTTTTTCTCTTTATTATTTGGAAGAAATTATAATACTACATATATTTGCTTTTTTTTTGTGACTGTATTTTTTTGTGAAGATATATTAAAGTTATTTTTCTATTAAAATTTCTCTAATTTAATGTTTTTTTTAGTGGCTACTTAAAAAAAATAAAAATAAAATCCTAGTGCTAGTTCCATTCTATGGGATTGATTTGGGAATCAAATGTCAAAATCAATCATAGCATATAAACGTGACACATCATCTTTGGGATTGAGATCATGTGCAATACCTATGATATTGCACTTGATGTAATTGTAATCAATGGCTGAGATTAAAAATAGAAAAAACAACTTTCAACCTCAACCATTAAATAAAATATATTAAAGGAAAGTTAAAATATTAAAGTTAAAATGTAAAAAAATTTGTGAGAAAAAGTAGATGAATTACATCAAGTGCAATACCCTAAACATTGCACATGTCCTATCCATTAGACAATGGATGCTTTTTTCTTTGTTTTATTTTCACATCTCTTGGTCAAAAAAAAAAAACATTGAGAGAATTCCAGGAATTGCGCATTTAATTTAATGATACATTCATTATCATTATATTAATAATTACATTAAATTAGATTCATTACATAAATAATTATAATTAGATCCTCTATATTATAGATTATTTAATATAGAATTTAAATAATATAATATTTTATAATAGATAATAAAAAAAATATAACTTTTACTATTAAACATACTCGAAATATAATATAAAATTTAGAAATATTGAGAATAAATTATAATATATAAAATATAGAGATATAAGCGGGTAGCTATCCTCCTATTTGAAGGCAATCTTAGTCTGATCTCTTTTTTTTGACGTTTTTCACCGATTCTCTTTACTTGATTTAACGCCCTGCAATTATTACACCTAATTCAAAGCCCTTTTCCTTGTCTATTAAACATATTTTTTGCTACTTCAAAACACGTAAAATCATGACCATCAATTCTTTTGCTTTGTTGTAGGTAGGTGATTGTCGGCGTGATTTTCGAAATTCTAGTTGACAAAATCAATCAAAGCACGAGATCACTGTCATTTAATAGCTGTTATATTTCAAGCAAAAAAAAAAATAGCTTTTATATTCTCTTCGTCGAAGTTTTGTTCTCCGGAGTATGGATACCGAACCATTTTTTAATTCCTTTTTTTCCAACTATGGCCTACCAAGGATTTTACTTGGTTACAGCTACGTGATAGTTAACATGACTTTTTTTTTTTAATGAAAGTTGGCATGATACTGGAATCAAGTCAACAAAATTAATCATATAGCACAAGGAAGTACTGTTCTACTTTGGTAATTGTCATACGTATTTATTTGTGAAATTCTGTATTGTTTTCTATAATCTTCGTTTTGGCTTTCCTTTTTATTTTTCTTGGTTATTTTACCTGGAGATTAATTTCTTTCTTTCGACTACAGAATTTATGAAATCATGTCAATGCTTAGTCCAGCCCAGAGAACAATAATAACAATAACAACAAAGTTTTAATCCTAAAATATGGTGTCAACTTGGTCATTCTCGTGATTTTAATTTTCACCAAACGCTCAATAATTGACAATAAAATTTTGAACAGTAAAAAAAAGCACCAGTACGCAATCATTTGAGATAAATAAGCCTAATTGATGTAGAGTAAAAGATAAGGCTACTCACTAATCTATATCTATGGAATCTAAAAACATGATCAAAAGATGTCTATTTCCTAGTTTCAAAAAAAAAAAAAAAAAAGATGTCTATTTCCTAAGAATAATTGGAACTTCACCCTATTGAACAGTGTCCTCTCAGTAAGAATACTAGACACATAGAATTCAGCTGTATCAACTATAAATGAATTGTTTATCAAAAAAAACTATAAATGAATTCTATAAGTAAAGATATCAAGCAATTGTACCCTTCTATTCCACTTTCAAAATTAATGCAAGTAAGTTTACTGCTTTCTGTTTATTAATTGTAATTTTGTTTCATTTGTTTCATACATATTGTCAAATAAAATTCCTATTAATTGGGGAAAAACACATCCCGGTTGTGTTTCTCAATTGAAATTTTGATTTTGGTTAAATGCAGTGCTTTCTATCCATGCAATGTCTAGAACGTAGTTTTACTAAATAAAAATTTCTTGAGTTTGAAAAAAAAAAAAAATTGATTAAGTGTTCCTTTGAGAAAATTATTTTTAGCAACTTATTTTATTATTCAGTTTATATTTGTTATTGTTCATAGGTATTACTGTAGTTTTTTATACTATTTATGTATCTCACTGTATTATTTTTCCTAACTTTTACCTTTATTTACGCTACTTTTAACAAAAAAAAAAATAGTTTCAATAAAATAAACAGATCTCAAATAAACACTAAAAATCATGTTAATAGGAACCTTTAGGGCAATAATTAACAATTTATTTTTTAAAAAAATTGATACAATTTTTATGAAAAATAAAAAAAATTATAACAATATTAATTACTTTTTTTTTCTCATAAATTTTTCTTAAAATAAATTGTCCACCATTTTCGTAACGCATCTTTGTAAACATTTCCATTTGATTAAAAGTTAAAACACTAAAATCGTAAAGTTTGATGCTGTTGAAAAAAGCAGAACATTTCTGCGTGCAGTCAAAAGTGTCATCATTGTTTCAAGATATGTATTGTTTCGCAATCTATAATGACGAGTCCAGAAAATTTAGACTATAACGATATTTATCAAACATATTAATTATCCGCGTTAAAAGAAGGGAAAAGTAATGGACAATATCTACGTTCAACTCCAACCAGCAGACAAATATCCGCTGCCATACTTATTGCTGTGGACATTATGGGCCAAAATAGGCAAATAACAGTAAAATCCTAACTATATATTTAGTAGTTCTAGTTTTGAAACTATATTTTTTTCTAGCAATTTGAGTCTAAAAGACTCGATTTAGGGGCCATAAATCGAGTTTTTGGGACTCGATTTTTATTGGTTCTTCACGTTTGATGTGGCACTTTTTTCATGTGGCATCTACATGAAAATCGAGTCTCTAAGACTCGATTTACAACTAAAATCAACCACAAACAAATCGGCGACAACAGCAAAAGAAAACCATTACAACAGAAATGTGTTCATCAGAGAAGAAAGAAAAAAAAAAAAAAAAAACGCAGAAACAGGGGTCGCGCGCGACCCAAGCTGGGTTGCAGTGCGACCTGGGTTGCAGTGCGACCTGGGTCGCACTCAGCCTGGGTCGCGCGCGACCCAAGCTGAGTCGCACTGCGACCTGGGTCGCGCGCGACCCAGGCGCGCCGACCTGGGCCGCAGCGGCCTGGGTCTCCATTTCTTCTTCTTCTTTTTCTTTTTTTTCTTTCCTGAGCTTTTTTTGTTTCTGCGTTTTGGGTGATGAATAATTTATTTTTTGGTTGGAAATCGAGTCTCTAAGACTCGATTTCCATGTAAATATCACATGGACAAAGTGCCACATCAGACAAACAACCCATAAAAATCGAGTTTCAAAAACTCAATTTATGGCCCCTAAATCGAGTCTCTTAGACTCGAATTGCTAGAAAAAAATATAGTTTCAAAACTAGAACTACTAAATATATAGTTAGGATTTTACTGTTATTTGCCTATTTTGGCCGGACATTATGTAAAGTAATAAAAACACAGCGCTCAATGATAGTTTGGCCTCTACCACTTTTGTCAAAAAAAAAAAAAAAATGATAATTTGGCCCCACCTCTTACGCTTTCCAACTTAAAATTATTGGAGGATACACCAGAGGATCCATTGGTGTAGGAGTCATGAACTTCTCTAATTAAAATATCAATAGATACTCTTAGAGCATTAGTTAATAATTTATTTTTTTAAAAAAATTATGAAAAAAATTGAAAAAAAAAATTAATATTACGATAATTTTTTATATTTCTCATAAAAATGGTATCAAAATTTTTCTAAAATGAATTGTTCACCATTTCCCTATAGGCACTCATTAGCATAACCCTAATCTATAATCCAAAGATATTAAACTTTATAACAAGGATATGGTATAAAACTCAAGTTTTACACCCTCCAATTCCAACATGTCACTTTTTTTTTTCTTTTTAACAAGATTTAAGTACAGTACTTAGGAGTTCTTCCTTAAGTTCTCCTCTTAAGATTCTGCCATGTAACTTTTTTCTCATGAGATGAAAATGTATTTTTTACTTAAGCAGCCATATGGCAGAATCTTGAAATGGAAACTTAAGAAATAGTACCTAAGGTATTGTATATAAGTTTTGTCCATTTTTTTTTAGGGTAAATTGCAAATTACACCCCTAAAGTTCGGGGTTAACTGGATTTTACACCCCAAATTTTCATAAACTTGATTTTACACTTTGTAGTTTGGTTCCGTTAGCAATTCACACCCCACGATTAACTTTTGTTGTTAAGTGACATATATGCATGCTAACATGTTTTATTTTTGCCAAATCAACCGCAAAACTATGTTATTTTAATGATGACCAGGCAAAGAGCTAGCATGCATCAAAATTATATAGTCTCAAGCCTAAACTTAACTTCTTGCTCATCTCCATAAATGACATAGTTTCAGGCAAAGTCCTAAAATCTAAAAACAAGGACTCACGAACAACTCAGAGATCTCATGAACCCAAACCCTTCATCTCAGGAGGTGGCGGCGGCGGCGGCAGTGACGTTGGAGGCTCCAGGCATGGTTCTCTCTCTCTCTCTCAGGGTTATTGCTTCTAGATTTGTACAATTTTTGGAATACTAAATTTTTATAGATTATGCAATTTTTTTTAATTTAATTGTTAGAAGTTGTAGATTATTATTAGGGTATATTTGATGATTATGCTTCTTTCTAATGCATTGGCTTACACTACGCACAAAAATTGGAGTTAGGTTCCACAAATGATTAAGAACATATGCAATATGTCCAGGCTTCACTTACTCCAGAGATTAGAGTTGCAGAATTGTATGTATTCAAGATATGCTGATGAAAGTTTGAGGTCCAACAACAATAATAAAAGCAATACAAATTGCAAGATCAGATCAAAAGCCACAACATTAGAAACTCTATTGATCCTTGCAAAATACAAACCCCTACCTACAGACACACCTTGTTCCCTTTCTAAAATCCTATTTCTAGATATTACTGGAAAGTGTAATATCAATGGCCCCCTTACAATGCAATTAAATTAGCATTATGTCTCAAGAACACAGTAGGAATTCTTGGTCTTGAATATTATACATATCACTATTATCTTATATTCTTGTGGTGATTTGGGCTACTATTTTACTTGAGATCTTTTGTCATTCTATAGAAGTTGTAAATTATTATGAGATATAATAGTCTAAATCATTTTATCATCTTCTCACATAACTAAGCTGAGTTAATTCCTAATTGTTTGCCATTCTTGTATATGCTTATATTTGAATCAAACAAAAAAGTTTAAAGATTAAGACAAATGAAACATGCATAATTCAAAGGCAGCCATCCTTATGTTGGGATAAAATAATGAATAACTACTTTGGAGGTTTTAGTGATAACTTAATTTGCATATAATTGAATAACTATTTTGGAGTGGTCAAACGGCCACTTTGTGAGTTGCTTGAGATAACTCAAAATTTCTACTACTATACACCCCTCTACCACTCACAACTTGTCGCATGAACGAATTGTGACACAAATTGTACCACTTTATATGACACTAGTATAGCTCATATTTCTAAGGCAGAAAGGAGGTTGAGTTGATGGGGCATATAAATTCATATTTTAAATGCTCTATTGCAATATAACGGTGCCTCCTTGTTCACAAAAAGTAGTATTGCTTTGTAATTCTTTTTTATTCAAATCCTTTTTTTTTTCTTTAAAAAATGACACTTACAATGGTTTTATATATATATATATATATATATATATATATATATATATATATATATATACAAGATAGATATTCTACTCTAATCTAATCTAAATGTATACATGTATGAAACTCCCTTTTAGAAACTTGAACCCCATCTCTTACCCCCCACAATCCACAAACATTTATACTTGTGGAATAACCATTACACCAAATGTGTACAGTAGATTGTTACATGATTAGAAATGATGTGTTTGTATTCTCAAAATATTATTTCCTTCTTTGGCCTAGAAAGGAGGGACACAATAGTTCCAATAACTAGATCTTGATTCCAAAATTGAATCCTAATTTGAATTTAAACTTTTTTTTTGAAAGGAAATAAATTATGAGGATGAAATAAATTCAGATTGCATTTTTTAAATGAGTTGGGTCATTAATAAATTTACGCAAAGTTAAAATTAAACTTAAATGAAATTTGGCAAGTGATAATAGTGTCTTAAATATTGAGAATTGATTAAGTTATCAAAGTGGAAACAAATTTGGTTGCCAATATTATAGAAATAACTCCTAAAAAGCAAAAGACCCAACACATAAACCATGCAGGCTGGTTCGGTTTCCTCATCCATTAAGCCTATTAACGGGTTGGGTTTGGGCTTCTGGTGACCTTGAATCCGACAGCCCGTACTCAGTCATTGGACTAGATTCGAAATTGCCTTGTCCTGCTGGATGTTGGGTGCGTTCGATCGTGTGACTAAACCCTGCTGTAAGGTCTTGATTAAAATTAGAATTATTAGCAGAAGCCACCTGGATAGCATTACATTGCGAGTTTGTGGAGTTGGAAATTGTCGGGGCATTGCTGTAGGCTAATTAATCAAAGACAGGAAGGGTATATATATTAAAATTCAGCAAAAACCACAACAAAAGCATTAACCTTATAGCTCAGTAAGCAAATGGGTGGCAACTTACATAATGAAGGCTTTTTATTATTCTGCTGACGTGACTTTGGACTAGATTGGACATTGCCTGGTCTTACTGGCTGTTGGGCTGCGTTCGACTGTGTGACTAGCCCTGCTGTAAGGTTTTGATTAAAATTAGAATTATTAGCAGAATCCGCCTGGATAGCATTACATTGTGAGTTTGTGGAGTCGGAAATTGTCGGGGCATTGCTGTAGGCTAATTAATCAAAAGACAGGAAGGGTATATATATTAAAATTCAGCAAAAACCACAACAAAAGCATTAACGTTATTAGCTCAGTAAGAAAATGGGTGGCAACTTACATAATGAAGGCTTTTCATTATTCTGCTGACGTGACATTGGACTAGATTCGAAATTGCTTTTTCTTGCTGGATATTGGGTTCTCCAAAACCATCCCACGGCTGCTATCAAAGCAATTAAAATTCTGTGGCATAACTCATATAGCAACATTTCTCAAACAAACACAATCGAGAATTCAAGATACAATTGGGGAAATCTAACCTTATCCTTCTTTCCTCCCTTTCTACCCAACAAAGTTAAATTTTTTTTGAGAATCAAGTTTAGGCAAAAGAGAGTGACAGCATTAACGTTAATAGCTCAGTAAGAAAATGGGTGGCAACTTACATAATGAAGGCTTTTCATTATCCTGCTGACGTGACATTGGACTAGATTCGAAATTGCTTTTTCTTGCTGGATATTGGGTTCCCCAAAACCATCCCACGGCTGCTATCAAAGCAATGAAAATTCTGTGGCATAACTCATATAGCAACATTTCTCAAACAAACACAATCGAGAATTCAAGATACAATTGGGGAAATCTAACCTTATGCTTCTTTCCTCCCTTTCTACCCAACAAAGTTAAATTTTTTTTGAGAATCAAGTTTAAGCAAAAAAGAGTGAATGCTGTTTCCTTTTATAAGCACATTTGGCCGGTTATTTCAGTATATTAGCATTTACATAAATGATAAAATGACCATGTAGTCCTCCTGGCAAAGCTGGACACCTGTGACGACAGTGACATGCACGAAGGATGCTTGATAATAATTGATGCTTGATAATAATTAATGCACCCACTTTTAAATCCCTTAAATTTCGGTGGAAAAATCCATCTTTAACCAAAAGACAGCTTTAATAAAAGTATAAAATAATGGTAAAGAATAAAGAAAATAAAAGTTCAGTAAACATTAGTTATTAACAGACAGAAGGGGGGAAACATTTTCAGCAAAAAGATAAGAAATTTTTTTTTTTTTTTTGCTAACCAGCTAGATAAGTTATTCCTAAACAGACACTTAACATATGTGCACCTAAAATTGGATTAATGCTCAGTTTGATTGAGAGGGAGTAGAGGGGAAAGAGGAAGAATGATTTAATTTACCTTATTTAGATGTTTTTAAGGGAGGAGAGAGAGGGATTTGGAGGAATTTTAAAATTGGAGAGATTTGATGAAGGAGTAGAGAGTGATTGTAGAGCAAATTAAACATTTTGAATTACCTATTGTACCCTTCACAATTTATAGCAATTACAAAATGAAGGCTAATTATTCCCTCCCCCCTTAATTTTAAAAACATCCAAACAAGATAGAAAATAACTATTCTCCTCTACTCTCCTCTCCCTCCAAACTTCCAAACATAGTTGGCCCAGCTCAGGGCTCTACCTCGCTATGCTTCCTTTCTATACTGAAAATGAAGCAAATAAATTACCTGACATACATTCAGTAACTTCTTTAGCCCCATGATGCCAAGACAAAGCAACGAATTCAGTTACATGTACCAAGAACAGCAGCTTGTTCGATACGTTTAATAGCACAGAGCTCACTAATTGCTTGAGGCCACTGTGCTTCTGGGATGGCTAGATTTTCATGTATCTCAACTGGTGCAGTGTGAACATTAACCTATGACCGTAATGCTGCTCCTTTCCTTTGTATATCCTAGCAGAAAAGGTAAAAAAGGTCAACAAACCAATTCCATCTTTAAAAAATGAAGGCTTTTTCATGAAGAAAAGGCACCATTCCTCTTCAACTCCTTCTAGGAGACACTTATCTACAGATTTTGGAAGCAGAAGAGGTACAACATGGTATCACTACCCTTTGGACAAGAAAACAAGGCAACATGGTTACAAATCACCCATTCACCCTGCCAAAGTAACAGATGCCTCATTCCCCTGCAATAATTAGGGAATTCTCTATTTAATAACACAAGCATCAGACACTCATCAACAAAACACATCCGCCCACGAATCTCTACAACCAATTTCAATCTAAGTACATTAGAAAACCCCCATTTCTAACATGAGACTTTAATGTAATCCATCATTAGAAGTTTTCACTTACAACACAAACTGCGTTCTACAATACCAATTACATTTTGGTCAGGATTAATCTCACTTAACTATTGACATGGCCATATGGTTCTTCTACAAACTCCCCACAAGGATGGCATTCAATGTTAAGAAATTCTAATCCTCAACATCCTTAATCCATATTGGGGCCCAAAACCAAACTTTGGATCCATAGTGTCAAATTTCTCAAGGAATCATCTCTCAAAATCAAAGACACCAAACATTGTACACTAATTTTTTTTTTTAAAGGGTTCACTCATTAATCAAATAGATTTCATCCTCACTAATCTGTTCAGATCCATAAACTCCAACAGTTTGGGACTAAGGCTTAGTTGTTTCACAAGAAAAAATAGAGTTAGCTGCAAAATATGAGTTGTTTTACAAAACCCCATTTTTATTTTATAAAAACCCTTTTTACAAGAATCTCATCAAACCAATGAACAAATTAAGCACATAATTTTTTTTTTTTAAAATGGTTATTCACATAAATATGTATATGTATATATAGCAAATACTCGGTTGCTCTGTCAACCAAGAAACCATTCTTACAAGAATTCTAACAAAAACCAATGAACAAATTAAGCATATTAAAATTAGAAATATACAAATTTAATATGAGAACAAAAACCCTACTTAAAGGTAAAAACAAAGAATTAGATTCAAGTTAAAGTGGACTCACTGTTAGCAAGGGACAACTTGAGCAATAGGAGAGGCAAACCAGCGAGGGCCTTGGAATAGATGTTCTCATTTGATAACACAACCCGGCACCTAGTGTTCAGAGTGATGCAAGAGCATTTTCTAAGCTGTTTTAAAATGTTTTGATTAAGTCAAGCTAGCAGCCTTAACTGTTGAGAATAGATGTAGCAAATACCCGGTTGCTCTGTCAACCAAGAAACCATTCTTACAAGAATTCTAACAAAAACCAATGAACAAATTAAGCATATTAAAATTAGAAATATACAAATTTAATATGAGAACAAAAACCCTACTTAAAGGTAAAAACAAAGAATTAGATTCAAGTTAAAGTGGACTCACTGTTAGCAAGGGACAACTTGAGCAATAGGAGAGGCAAACCAGCGAGGGCCTTGGAATAGATGTTCTCATTTGATAACACAACCCAGCACCTAGTGTTCAGAGTGATGCAGGAGCATTTTCTAAGCTGTTTTAAAATGTTTTGATTAAGTCAAGCTAGCAGCCTTAGCTGTTGAGAATAGTTAGTGCTATCTTTGTGTCCAAACAAGAGCCTTAAAGCAGTTAGCTTAAATGACAGTCTTTCTTATCTGAATTAGTTAGTCTTGTTAATGAATTAGTTACTTGTATTAGATGTAACCAGTGTTAGTTTGACACTTGGCAAGAAACTAATGGTTGCTAGTTGTAGGACAGATTGTATAAGTACTGATGCAGCATGCGTGCAGAAGAAGAATCTATAACACACAATTACTACAATTCTTCTACAAAACCTAAGTTCTACAAGAACACTAGGTTAGTAGGCAAAATAATAGAGAAAACCTCTTTAGCAAACTTTTATTAATAAACTCATAACAATAAACCACCGCCCTATAAAGAGTATATATAGGAATAGAAGTTATCCTACTCCTTTTAAGAAAAGAATTAATAAATCTACTTCTACTTGATAAAGGAAAAACAATTTAACTAGGAAAAGAAAAACAACTAAAATCCTAATTCAACTAGGAAAAAGGATTTTAATTCAACATGATAGAGTAAATAAATCCTAATTCTAATAGGAAAAGGAAAACAATAAAAAACATCTCTGCTCTTCGTAACGTGATTTGCATCAAGTACTCTTGTACTCTCATTTTTGTAATCAATTTTTGAGAATTAGTGATTTTAAGCCTTCATGTGTTTTTCATTTCATTGGAACTTAGTGTTCTTGCAGAGGTGCCTAACCACCTACTAAATGTTCTAAGCAACTCTCATTGCTTAACAAACCCAAAACAGTTTTAGCCTACACACATTCCCTACATCAGTTTGGTATCAGAGCTTGAGATCCTTAGGATTCAAGTTCCTTTGCATTTTTTTCTTCATCCTAGATCCATGAACCCATCAAGATTCAATCTTGATTGTTAATTCTGATCCTAAACATCTTCCTTTACTTAACCACAACCTTCAATTGCATTAGCAATTAGTTTGCAACAGCAATAAGTTATGGTAAGTGAGAAGGGAAGAAAGGTTAAGGTAAAGAAGTCTACCGTTTCTGCAGTAGATGGGGAAGACACTGCAGCCAATGAAAAGGTGATAAGGGGGTCAACTTGATTTCGCAGCTGAGGTAGCATTGTTGAGGAGGCAATTAAATGCCTTCATTGAGCATTTGGAAAGAGATAGGGTATTTCCACAGCAGCAAGCTGGTCATAATATTGCTGAGAATGATGCTTCAGAGGATGGGGGGAATGAGGAGCCATTTGTCCCAATTCAAAGACAAAGGCAGCAAAATAGGAATCAAGATAGGCAAGGCCATGTTCCCATGATGGTCTAGCCAAGAGAGCCTCGATGTTAGGAATATGAAATAATTGTTGTAATCCCTTTAGTTAGGTAGTTAGCTAGTTAGTTTAGATTAGAATGAGTTAGTTAGGATTTGAGCACATGTAGCTCATTTAACACATGGCTTAATTCATAAAGCACATATTGAATTAACTAGCCAATTATCTTAAGCCATGTGAGCCAATGACATTAGAGCTAGTTTCCTATACATGATTGTAATTCAACATTAGATATCAATTGAAGAATAAACCAACTTCTTAGTACATTAGTGCATCTCTCTCTCTCTCTCTCTTAATCTCTCTCTTTCTCTATAGAGAGTGACTACCTCGAATTAAGTCAATTTCCCTACAATTCCTATCAATCCCCCTATAATTCCTATCCATCCCTATTAGGAACCACCGGATTCCTAACATTTGGTATCAAAGCTGTCAATCTTGAGATGAGTGAATATGGCCGGCAAGAAATCTTGAAAATGGTGAATGAAGTTTCAGAGAAGGTTAAGGCCTTGACAAAATCTCACAAGGCTGTTTCAAAGAAAGTCAAGGCCTTGGCTGAATCTAACAAGGCCATGAATGAAGAGCTCTCAAGATTACAAGAGGTTCTTGAAATTATGATAGAAGGGGAGCTACAATCTCTTGATTCGACTAACCAAGAATCCACAATACATGAACCTATTGCTATTGGTGTGGAGCAAGAACACACTACTGACCAAGAATCCACAATACATGAACCTGTTGTTGTTGGTGTGGAGCAAGAACACAATATTGGTGTGAATACAAGTGATCGAATGGTGTTTGACGTTGGCCAAACTCATGCTTCAACAAATGGGGCTGCTCATGTAATCAAGAATGTAGGCGTGGACTTAATAGTCATGCATGTTGGTGGCAATTCCATTGAATTTGGACTTTGCTATGGGGGCCACATCTTGCTCATTAGTGGCTGTCACAAAGCCGAGGAACTTTTTTTCTTGGTGATAATTGTGGGATAAATGATGGATTCCATAGCCGAGATGATCACAATTTTTATAAGAAATTGAGTTCTATATTGCTGAGGGTTAAGTTCAATACAACTGCTTTGCATTATGCTCCTATGTCATGGGTTGTGATTAATTGCTTTGGAGCTATTCATGTAATCAACGGTCAAGATGCTTTGGCGTATTGGGTTAGTGGCCGGTTTCTCCTAATGAAGGTGTCATCTCACAACACCATCTTATGGGCAAGGTGTTTTCAAGGAGAGGGAAATGTTAGGAATATAAAATAATTGTTGTAATCCCTTTAGTTAGGTAGTTAGCTAGTTGGTTGATATTAGGATGAGTTAGTTAGGATTTGAGCACATGTAGATCATTTAACACGTGGCTTAATTCATGAAGCACATGTTGAATTAACTAGCCAATTATCTTGAGCCATGTGGGCCAATAACATTAGAGCTAGTTTCCTATAAATACATGATTGTAATGGGAAGACAATTTCAAAATTGAGTTTCCAGATTTCAATGGCAGCTTGATAACAGGAGATTTTGTTGACTGGCTTAATCAAGTGGAAAGGATCTTAGAATACCATGAAATTCCTGACCACAAGAGGGTAAAGTTAGTGGCAATTAAGTTGAAAGGAAGAGCTTCAGCATGGTGTAAGCAATTCCAGATGCTGAGAGTAAGGATGGGAAAGAGAGATTCAAGAATGGCCCAAGATGAAGAAAGCCTTGGAGAAGCAGTTTCTACCATGCAGTCTCTTTACAAGAATCTGCATAATTTCCGGCAAACAAGTTCTATGGATGATTATAATGAGAAGTTCTACAAACTTCTGTCAAAATTGGATCTACAAGAAACTGAAGAGCAGCAGATAGCGAGGTATCTTAGTGGATTGAAGCCTTCTATTCAAGATTCTTTGAGTATGTATCCGTTGTGTACATTGTCTGAGGCTTACAGTAGGGCAATCATGATGGAAAGGCAACTTGCTAGAAAGGCAATGCAACTTCAAAACCTTGGTGGTTCAAGAAACCATGTGCTACCAGCATCCAAGCCTTGGAGAGGCAATGGAGTCAACAAAGAAAGAAGTCAGAACTCAATATCAAGTTCTGCAGGGCAGAATATATTGAAATCTTTTAGTACAACCAAGCCTAGTGCCAGTGGAGTAGTATTCAAATGCTATGTGTGGTGAGAAGGGGCATAAGGCTAACGAATGTAAGAATTCTACAATACAAACCAGAAATAAAGCCTTATTGTTAGAGGAAGATGAAATTTGTGTTGAGAATACAATGTCAGAACTGGAAGCAATCCAAGAAGAGGAAGCAGTTGAGTTAGGAGAAGATACTAAAGGGGAAGGTGGTCTCATGCTGGTGACTAGGAAGACCTTGCTAACTCCTAAGTTTAAAGATGAGAAAGAAGGGCTTAGGGGTAACATCTTTTGCACTACATGTTCCATCCAAAACAGGGTGTGTAATTTGATCATTGATGGAGGGAAGACAACTGATCATCCTCAACCTTACAAGCTGTCATGGCTTAAAAAAAAGGGAGAAGGTTGACAAGCAGTGCTTGGTGTCTTTCTCAATAAGGAAGCAGTTCTTTGATGAAGTCCTATGTGATGTGGTCAAAATAAATGCCCTGCCACCTGTTGTTAGGCAGACCTTGGCAATTTGATAGAAGAACCATGCATGATGGGAGAAGGAACTCATACAGCCTGATCAAAGATGGGAAGAAGTTCACTCTACTACCACAAAAGAAGAAAGCTAAGTCCTCTATTCCTAATTCTTCATTCTTGGTCACTGAGTCCTTTATGAATGAAAGTTTGGAAGTAGGGATTGTGTATATGTTGTTGTCTGCTTTAGAGTTGGAGTCTATGAATATACCAGTAGAGATTAGGCAATTAGTCTTGGGATTTGAAGATGTGTTTCCTACTAAATTGCCTAGTGATTACCTCCCATGAGAGACATTCTACATTGTATTGATTTGGATCCTAGTGCATCATTACCTAATAGGCCTACTTATAGAATGACAACTTTAGAGAAGGCGAAGATTCAAAAACAAGTTGGAGAGTTGTTGACTAAAGGATACCTTAGGCCTAACACTAGTCCTTATTCTGTCCCAGCCCTCCTTACACCCAAAAAGGATGGCTCTTGGAGAATGTGTATAAATAGTAGGGCTGTTAACAAGATAACAATAAAGTATAGGTTTCCAATTCCAAGGTTAGATGACATGTTGGACTGTTTATCTGGTGCCAAGTTATTTTCTAAAATAGACTTGAGGAGTGGGTATCACCAGATTAGAATGAGACCTAGAGATGAATGGAAGACAGCGTTTAAAACCCCTCTTGGCTTGTTTAAATGGTTGGTGATGCCATTTGGGCTAAACAAATGCTCCAAGTACTTTCATGAGAGTGTCGACCCAAATGTTGCAGCCTGTGTTGGGAGTCCATGCAATGGTTTATTTTAATGACATTTTAGTGTATTCTAAGAGCTTGAATGATCATTTAGAGCATCTTAAAAGTGCTTGAGCTGTTAAGAGAGTATAAATTCAAGTTGGAGTATGTTGTTTCTACAGAAGGTACCAAAATGGATTCTTCTGAAGTGCAATTCCCAAATCAGTTAGTGAAGTACGAAGTTTTCATGGCTTAGCCACTTTCTACAAAAGGTTCATCTGGAACTTCAGTTCAATAGCAGCACCTTTAACTGATTGTTTGAAGTAAAAGAACCAAGTTTGGTCAGTTCAAGTCAATGACAGTTTTGCAGCTCTCAAGAAAGCTCTCGCTACAGCAATTGTTTTTGCAAGTTCCAAACTTTGAGAAGACTTTTGAGTTGGATACTTCAATCCATGGTATTGGGGGAGTTCTCAATTAAGAAAGTAAGCCTACAGGGTTCTTTAGTGAGAAACTCAGTGGTGCTAAATTGAACTATTGTACTTATGATTTAGAGTTCTATGCTTTTGTCCAAGCTATCAAGAATAGGAATTACTTTTCTTTTTTTGATAAATATCAAGTATTGGAATTACTATCTTGCCTATAAAGAATTTATTCTTAATACTGATCATGAGGCACTTAAGCACCTGCATAAGCAGCAAAATCTGCATAAAAGGCATGCCAAGTGGGCTGCCTATTCACAGCAATTCAATTTCTGCATAAGGCATAAGGCAGGTGTCTTAAATAAAGTGGCTGATGGACTAAGTCAAAGACAGGCCTTGCTTTGCCACATGCAAGCTGTAGTACCTGGCTTTGATGTGTTCAAGGAACATTACATGGGTGACAAGAAGTTGAAGCCTGTCTTAGTTGCAATCAAGCAAAGCAACTATGCAGCCCATCCTGATTTCTATAGAAAGGATGGCTTTCTGTTCAAGGAAGTACATCTATGTGTTCCCAAGTGTTCTTTAAGAGATCAATTGCCGCTGGAGGTCCATAATCTAGGCCATTTTGGAAGAGATAAGACATTGACTACAACAGAAATACTATTGAAAAGGCATGGAAGTAGATGTGTCAAAGCTGGTCCAAAGATGTTTGATTTGTCAGAAATCCAAGGGGGCAACCACTAATGCTGGCCTTTATCTTCCTCTACCTGTGCTTTCCAAGCCCTGGGAGTTCATTAGCATAGATTTTGTCTTGGGTTTACCTCCAACAGTAAGAAGAGCAGACAGTATATATGTTGTTGTCGACAGGTTTAGCAAGATAGCCCATTTCATTCCTAGCAGGAAATCCAATGATGCTTCCTGTGTGGCTGATCTTTTCTTCGGGGATGTCTACAAGCTCCATGGTCTACCTCACTCTATTGTTTCAGAAAGGGACACAAGTTTTAGGCCATTTTTGAAGGACTTTGTGGAAGAAGGTGGGTACCAGCTAAGATTACAGCACAACATTTCATCCCCAAACTGATGGACAGACAGAAGTAGTTAACAAGAGCTTGAGCAATATCCTCAGATGTTTGGTAGGTGACCATCCTAAAGAATGGGAGGGGATTCTGCCAATTGCAGAATTTGCTTTTAGCATCTCAATTAACAGAAGTCCAAGCTGTAGTCCATTCAAGATAGTCTATGGCAGTAATCCTACCAATGTCACTGATTTAGTAGCCTAGCCAATACTCCGGAGGGTTCATCGAAAGGCTAAGAACATGACAAAAGTGATGCAGCAAGTCCACCAACAAGTCAAGGCCAAGCTAGAAGCAACCAATGCCAAATACAAAGCTGCAATTGATTTGCACAGGAAAATGTTTGAAGTTGGGGACTTAGTTTGGGTATTGATTTCTAAAGATAGAAGACTAGAAGGACAGTATGCTAAGTTGAGACAAAGGAAGTATGGTCCTTGCAGGGTGTTGAAGAGAATCAATCACAATGCCTATGAGATTGAGCTACCTTCCCTCATGTCTATCTCGAATATTTTCAATGTGTTGGCTTAATCCTTATCATGATCCAACAGAGGCCAAGAGAACTTGAGGCAAGTGCTTTCTAAGAAGGGCAGCCTGATGTAGGAGCATTTTCTAAGCTGTTTTAAGATGTTTGATTGAGTCAAGCTAGCAGCCTTAGCAGTTAAGAACAGTTAGTTACAGCTATCTTTGTGTCCAAACAAGGGCCTTAAGGCAGTTAGCTTATATGGCAGTCTTTCTTATTTGAATTAGTTAGTCTTGTTAATAAAAATAGTTACTTGTATTAGATGTAACCAGTGTTAGTTTGACACTTGGCAAGAAATTAATGGACAGATTGTATAAGTACTCTTGTACTCTCATTTTTGAAATCAATTTTGAGAATTAGTGATTTTAAGCCTTTGTTTGCTTTTCATTGGAATTTAGTGTTCTTGAAGAAGTGCCTAACCACCTCCTAAATGTTTAACAAACCCAAAACAGTTCACCCTACACACACTCCCTACATCACAGAGATAGAGTGGGCTTTCTCAAAAAAACCAGGGACCTGCTGATCTTAAAAGGCTCATAGAAGATTAAAACTTGAAAAGGAGAGGCCCAAGAAGAAAATCGTGAAAGGGGTATACTTGGCAATCCGAGACGGAAGGAGAGAGGCGACTAAATGTTTAACAAACCCAAAACAGTTCAGCCTACACACATTCCCTACATCACAAAGATAGAGAGGACTTTCTCTGGGAAACCAGGGACCTGCTGATCTTAAAAGGCTCATAGAAGATTAAAACTTGAAAAGGAGAGGCCCAAGAAGAAAATTGTGAAAGGGGTATGATTCGCAATCCAAGATGGAAGGAGAGAGGCAGTCTCAGTCACCATTAATGAAGCTGAAAGAGCTCAAAGACAATAATCGAATGCTCCAAACAAATGTGCACATATAAAATAATACTATAATTTAAGAATAGTCCTCATTTCCTTATATAGAGAGAAGAGTTGAAACTTGAAAGAAAATTTCAAACATGGAGTTAGAAAATAGGAAACTTGAGTTTGGCGCAAAAGATTTAACAAGGGCCAAAAAGGAACAAATAGAAATAGGGCAATTTTGCTATTTAGCATTATTCCACAAGTTAGCCAAACAAACCCCATTCCAAAATATTTAGGAAGGTAGCCCTCATTTGGAACTTGATTTTTGTAAAATCGAATTTTCAGGTACATCTCGATTGCTTTAAAATCAAGTTGTAGGTCACATTGGCTAAAGCTAGCAATGGCTAATGTGGTGATTTCAAAAAAATATTCCTCATTGGAACTCATTTTTATCAAAATTGAGTTTAAGAGTCCGTTTAGTTGGAAAAATGAAAAAGTTGGAGGATAGAAAATAGGGAGAGGATGAAATAGGGAGAATAGAAGAGATTTTAGTTTCCCTCGTTTGTGTTTGGTTGGGATATGGAAAAGTGAAATGATAGAAAATGTAATTTGTATAAATTTACTCTCATGCTCCTATTAGATAAAAGAAGTAATAAATTATATTTTTATTAAAATATATATATATATTGATGGAAACAGGAAACAAAAATATAAAATGGATGGAAAAAAAAAAAAAAAAAACAACAACAACAACAAAAAATGAGAAGTCAAAAGTGAAGTTGGTTGGTGAAATTAATAAGACCGTTGCACAGAGAAGTTAGAGAACTTTGCACAGTAAAGAAAACAAAGGAGAAAAACCAAAAAAGGTAAGGAGAAGAACGTTGTAGTGACAGACATTTTTGCTATGAAGCACGGGTGCGTTTCCGGATTTGGGTGCGGGTGCGAGACTCGGCAATTTTTGAAAAAGTAGAGTGTGGCTGCGGCGGGGTGCGGCGATTAAAAAATTTCTAAAAATATTTTTATTTATATTTTTAATATATTGCTAAGCATACTTTTTCACATTATATAAACATATACCAAATTTAAGAGCAATAGTAGATAATAACTAAAACATGATGTTCATAAATTAAATATAACCCACAAGTTTGAAACTAAAACATTTCATGATGTTCAGAAATTAGAATCCAACTCACAAGTTTGAAACTAAAACAAAATAAAAGATAATCAACAAGACAATCAAAGACAATCATCATCATCTTCAAGATTAATAGCTTCACTTCGAACTTCACTTTCACTAGTAGTAACACTAGTGCTAACATTCCCAATAACCATGGCCTCTAACTCTGGCTCATCAAGTGTAAGGGCAGCATTCTCAAGAATTCCAACTCCTCCATGTATGTCGCTCTCATTCAAAAATCTCCTACAATATCCCACATCTTTGTTGTTGCACAAGACTTATCTGTGTCGGCTACTCGTAGCATATCATAAATAGGTGTTGTGAATTCAAGGATATAATCAACAGTATCCCGCCTACGATCACTTAGAATCATATCTTTCACCTAAGTTGAGAGTGGGTCGGTGAGGTGAGGTAAGCTTGAGATTTGAGACTTGAGGTGAGCTTGAGACCGAGAGTCGTGCAGAGAAAAGGAGAGTGAGAATGTGTCTTAGGGAGTGACTGAGTGTGTCTGTGAGAGAGGGGAGACGAAAAGCAGAGAGCCGAGAGGGGATTGAGTCACTGGGGAGCACAAAGAGTGAGAGAGAGCTGAAGATTGAAGAATGGTGCGTTTTGAGAACTGAGATAGTTTAGGGTTTTGTTATTAAGTCCAAACGATGCGTTTTGCACCTTTTTTTCTTTTTCTTTTTCTTTTTTTTTTAATTTCGGCCTAAATCGGCCGGTTCGGCGCTGGTACGGCCTGAATCGGCCAGTTCGACGCCGGTACGGCCTAAATCAGTGTGTTTTGGCAATTTCGCCCGAGTCGATGCAAATCGGCCCAAGTCGACAAGTATTAGGAAACGAAAAAAAAAAAAAAAAAAAACAAAAAAACAAAAACAAAACAAAACAGAACAAAAACATAAACATAAACAAAAATTGGACATGGCAGCGCCGTGTCGGACGCAAGTGTGGTGACCATTTTGCCGCGTCCATGCATCCCAGCATTTTTGTCCAAATAACCAGTCCAATTTTCTCCCCATTTTGGGGAAATTACATTTTGGTGGGCCCAAAGAGAAAATGCATGGGCCCTACCAAAAATTTTTCATCCTCTCTCTCCTTATCAAACAACACCAAATGCTATTTTCTCTCCTTTCTTTTCTATCCTCCCTAGTCCACCTCCAACCAAACGTAGCCTAAGGAAACTCGAGTCATCTATAAACCGTTTGTGACTACTATTCAAATTATCTGAACAGAACTTGACTTAAATGAACTAGAGTTTAAACCAAATGTCCCCATTTCAACCAAAGTTGTCAAGATATCAATAAGAGCGTCTCCAACAGCATTGGCAAACGCAAAATCCTCTCTATTTTAGAGAGTCTAACCACAAAATGATGCTCTAATAGCCTCTCTAGAATGCAAAAAGTTTTTATGAACAGTCACTCTCTTTGCCTGGAGTGCTACTGTTCATTAGGAAAAAAAATTAAACGAAATATAAAACAACCGATTAAAATATTTAACTTTTATCTCAATGGCTACAAATCAACCCACCCCCTTTCTCTCTCAAACGTCTCCAAACTCAAGGGGGTAAACCAATTAGCATACGCTTGGCAGTGGGGAGGAGGACGAGTAGTGGAGTGGTCGAGGCAAAGTTGCATAGTTAACGCCAATCTCCACTGGTTTTGTCCTTTGGGCAACTCTCTCTCGGGTTCTGGCTGATCTCAACTGGCCTTTGCAGCAGCAATCTCTCTCTATCTCTCTCTCTCTCAACGAGTTTTGCCCTGCACGGACAAAGACATGAGTATGGGTACGACATGAGTATGAGGGTAAGGCATTTTTTGAAAAATTAGGGTGTGATATAATTGTGAGGGTATGGACACAGACACGAGTCTTACCAATACCCATGTCCAACATGTGTCCAACAAGAGTACTTGGCCAAATTTGGCGTCTCCGTGCAACATAGGTTTTGTCTCTTGCGATCTCTCTCGCTCTCTCTCTCTCTCTCTCGGCTATTTTGTGTGTGTGTGTGTCTCTCTCTCTATGCAACATGGAAAAATGTGAAGTAAATAAAATGGTTGAGGTTGAATAATAAATTAGGAGTGAAAATGTGTGGTATTTAAAATTATAATGAACAGTTGAGTTAATCCCTTGGTGCTTTTTTAAGAGTAAATGTGCGGTCTTTAAAATTAGATAGGCTTTTTATTTTGAGAAAAAATAGAAAGAGGTAATTATAAGCTAGAAAGCACCGACGCGGCTCCAAGGTCGCCGCACCGGAGTCCGACGCGGCGTCCGGCGTCCAACTCGCCAACTCTCCCCCCTTTTTTTTTTTGGATTCGCGCCGACTCGGCCAGATTCGTGCCGATTTAGGCCAAAACGGGCCGATTCCGGCGGAAACGGAATCCAATACGGCCGATACGGCCACCGAAACATGCCGATTCCGGCCATCAAAACAAGCCGATACAGTCGATTCCGGCCGAAACAGCCGCCGAAACAGGACGAAATGGGCAGTGGCTGCCATTCTTCTGCTTCATGTGGCCTTGTGAGAGGGAAAAAAAAAGAGAAGGAAGAAGAAGATGAGAAGACACCAAAAAAACAAAAAGATGGAAGAAGAATAAATGTACGTAACAAAAGAATATAAATTAAGGAGGTGGAAAAGTCAAATATTTAATGTGGGTGGGCTTGGGAATTGAAAAATGAGCAAAGGAACCTTCTTGAAATGTGGTTTTTTTGTTTACAATTACCAAAAATATTGATTTTAAAAAAACAAATCATAAATAATTATTTTTTAATAATAAATTCTACCATTTATTTGATTTTTTTTATATAAAAATATTAAATTCATTATATAAAAATATTTTTAATAATTTTTTAATCGCCGAGTCCCGCCGTACCCGCACCCACCTTTTTCAAAAATTGTTAAGTCCCGCACCCGCACCCGCACCCGCACCCGAGTCCAGAAACACACCCGTGCTTCATAGATTATAAGTTAGTAAATAATAATGATAACAATCTGAAAAAATAGAACTAAGCAACAATTAATGATTTTTTATTAAAAATTTAGTAGATAAATAAATTTCAAATCAAATTACATAGATTTGATAAATGAAAATGAATGTGAACATGAAAAATATGACCATTAAAAAAAAAAAAACGTTGGAAAATGTGTTGAAAATTTTGAAAATATTATTGCTAGGAGATTTAAAAGTAAGCTGGTGGGAATTTGAAAATTATTGTAGTTGGGAATGGATAAAGGAAGAATAAAGGAAGATTAAAGAAAGAATGAAAAAATAATATTTTAATGGGATAGAGAAATAATAGAGAATCTATTGGAAAGTGTATTTGAAAAAGAAGGTAGGCAAAAGACAAAAGTAATTGTTCACTCTCCAAACAATACAAAAAATTGGAGAAGCTATTGGAGATGCTCAAATAATATTGCTACTTTCATTATTTGTTTGAAAGTAGTTGATCAATGAAAACCAATGCTTCACAGATGTTGGATTTCGATGTAACCCCTCAACACCAAACAACACCATAACAAGGATAGAAAATTGATACAAAATTCTAATCATAAACAATTAAGACCAATCAAGACAAAGGGCATGAAAGAAAATTGATACAATCACAACAAGCATTTATGTTTTTCACCCAAAAAAAAAAGCGCTGCATAATAATATTATTAGATCTAATTGATTCATTTATTCCTTCTAAGATTCCTAGTAAAAGCAATTACTTGTCTTTAATTGCTTCTTGTCATCAGAATTTTCTTTTCCATCTCCTTTTAACATTATGTGGGTGCTTCAATAAAGATACAAAAACTTGCTTTAAACAGCCCAAGCTCAAGTACTCAAACTTAAATCATGGGTAGTTTAATATCAATATAAGGTACATTTGTAGTAGTTCTCTATGAAAGCCCTTCAATCGTATCAACATCACATCATCTTGAACACCATCACTATAACTTTATTAACTTCATAACTATAACTTCATTTTACTACTTTACGCACACAGCAAAAATAGATCCATCCTTACTAGCCTCCACATAAATAAGAAACTAGCGGCCAAGCCAAATTTGGACAAAGAGAAATTCCAACACCGTATCTAATGCCCCAGAAGAGATCATCCAAAAAATATACAAAATTTTCAAAGAAATCCAGAATAATTGGTGGACTACCATCTAACAAGTAACAATAAGGATCAAACCAATTCAAACTTAGTCCTATCAATAGAAAGCTACTGCCCTTCAAATGGTCACTCTTAACTAAGTCCCAAACAAGCAACAAACAAAGCAACAAGGTTGGCTACAAGTTTTAGAAAAATCCAACAAAAAGTGGTCTCTCTGGCCTATAGTTGCAGCATCTAGTTCCAGTATGGTCTCAACACAGACTTAAACATATCAGGTGAGGTAGAGGAATTCCTTTTTCTTTTCTTTTTTTGATTGCTAATATGTTATTTTGTTAAATTAACATCATAACAATTTCTTAAAAATTTGAGTTGTATCTAAAAAGAATTCAATTCTCAAAAGTTGTTCAAAATATGTTTTAAAACAACAAATTATATTATCTAGGTGAAGGCCATATCCAAAACCAAATCCCTCTTAATAACAAACTAGATACCATTATACTTCAACTAATGTCAAACAGAAATTCCAATAAATCCCAACAACCAAACAGAAATAGCTAACCCAATTAATTGCTAACAGGAACGTAAAACAGGAATTCAAAACAAACTCTAAGAAACAATACCTAGAAATCCCCAAATCCCAAGCTGCTTTTCCTCGCTCACAATTTCTTCCAAACACAACAAAATCCAACACTCCCATACAACTTTCCTCGGCAATCAAACTGAAAATAAAAAAATAAAAAAACTAAATCAGTCACTAACAACACTTCAAAAAGGTAAAAATAAACAGATAGATAGAGCTTGAGACCGCAGCTGCAAATTATGAAATAAAAAGAGAGGAGGATATGGGTGACAGCGATTTTCCGGTAGGAGGGATGAGATTGAGAAAGTGCTGGGGATTTTGAGAGAGTATCGGGCAAGAGTGCGGGGGATTTTGTAATGGAAGAGAGAGAGAGAGACGAAAGGGTTCACCGGTGAGTTTCCATAGAATGACACGAGATTGAGAAAAAGGCTACTGAAAAAAAAAATAATAATAAATAAAAATTTACTGAAAAATAAATAAATAAATAAAAATTAGTTAAAATAGTCTAATAAAATCATGAATGGTATTAAAATGTACAATAAAATCCTTGAATAACGATAAAAATAAAATAAATAATAAAATAAATTAGCCAAAAAAATTTTTGTCAAACACATGCGTAGATGAGGAGAGATAAATATGCTATTGGAATTTACATTTACCACACTTGAGTAAGTGGTCGTGCTTTATTGGTCCAAAGAATCATTTCAACATTCTTTCTATAACCTAATAATTTCTTCCATGTGATTCTCAAAATAATAATAATAATAATAATTTCTTCCATGAGGGGCCACAATAGTTTACTGATTCCCTTTAGCGAAGGGTAAATAGTAAATACTAGTGTTAAGTGACACTTACTAAACTTGCCAAAGACAAATTCATCCAATTAAATTACACCACGTGGATTATGTAATTAAATAATTTAAAAAAATCTAAATTTTTTAAAATAATTCGTAAAATAATTAAATTAATGTTTTATTTTTCATTTTAGTTGGGATGAACGTGAAGAAACCCAGTAGCAAATACTTAAAGTACCCTTGACCAAACCTTTAAACTATTCACGTTAATAAAGCATTAAAAACATTGAACTTGCCCAACAACTTTTGCGAAAACCACGTCAAAAATATGAACATGTAAACCAAAAATGATTACTACCACTGGTGGAGCCAAAGGGGATGAGAAGGGGCAATTACCCCCTCTAACCTTTCCTAAAACACCTATATAATTAATGCTTAAAAGCAATTTGCCCCCTCTCAATTTTCCTTCTTCTCAATTTTACCCCTCACACAAATGAGAAAGTCTCTTGAAAAGCCCATATGTCCATATAGTACATACTACTTTTTCGTCATTTTAAAAATTGATAAGTCAAGAATGTATTAATCGCTTGTGATGAATTAACCAATTAATTAGCCAAGTTAATTAATTAATTCAATTAGCATGCAATATGCATGGTAACACAAACAAATCACCAACTAATTTAATATGCAGCAGAAAATAAAGTTGCACGGTGATTTGTTTACAAATAGAAAAAACCTTTAAGGCAAAAACCTCACTGGGTGAATTTAAGGTCACCACTATTGAGAATCCACTATTATCATAATAAGTTGTTACAAGTAAATGAATCCTAGTACCTTATACCAACCTACAGTTGAACCCTTACCCCAATGCACAATTGGACTTGTTCCGTACTGACAATCTCTCCTTTTCAATGCATGGCTCCCAGTACGTGACTAACCAATCGATGCACGGATCCAAGTACATGACTAACCACCAACTTGAGAAGAATGTTGGTTGCAAAGTTCTTTAGTTCATCAACACGATGAAGATCATGAAACTCCTTGGTTACAAAACCCTACGGTGTACAAACGCAACAGCTTCTTCAAGAGAAAAATGAACTAGGGAAAATTATCTTCGGTCACAATATACTTGTGAAAAACCTTTGCATCAAGTTTCATCCACTTGCATCCACTATGACGGCCTTAAAATAATCCTTATATATGTTTAGGATTGTGAGAGAAAACACTCAACTCATATATGTCCTAACAATCTCCTCATTTAGCAATCCATGACAAAACCACAACAAACAAATGAACATATGAGAAAAGTCATAAATCACTCAACTCATACTCACTTGTTGAATACAATAATATCTAATCTTAACATAAACTCTTGAAAAACTTTGCAAGAAGAGAATTAATAGCAAGAAAGACTTTAAAAACCTGTATTTCTAAAACACTTTAAACAAAACTCATCACGGCATCTTAGTGTGAAACAGAAATATCAAAGATTGCATTCAATAAACAAAAAACATGTGCATAAAGAGAAAAAAGAAACAACATATGAAGAGATAGGTGAAAGAATGTAATAACAACCTCAATATATATATATATATATATATATATATATATATATATATATATATATATATATATCAATAAGAGTACAAGGTTTGTTATCACAATGTAAGAACAATGTATCTAAAAGGAAAAGATACAAAAAGTCCTCACTACATCCCTCAAAAAAAAAAAAAAAAAAAAAACACTCCCCCTAACAAAAATATCTCCTATACTAACTCTCCCTCTAAGTACATGACTACTCTCAAACCTAAAACTACTTCCCCTTTTTATCACAAATGACAAAAGGTAAGTTACTAAGAAGCAGTCATCTCATCGTCACTGGAAGAGCTAGAAGCCTTATCCTCATCAGCATTGATAGGATACTAAGAATTTGTTCCATCTCCAATTCATCCATAGGGATCGTCCGTGACCAAGATAGCGGACAATGTCAGGAATCATTACTAAGGAGACTAACAAAGTTTCCTTGCACAAGAATATGGTATACATTTGACGAGGTCCTCCTTGGACGATAATAAGATCGTCCGTGGAAGTTGTCTATAGACTATAGTGAATTCGTCCATGGACATTGTCCATGGACGATGACGAGAAGTGGATGACTCAATCGTCCATACAATGGACGGACGAACGTGCAACACTTGGGAAAATCCGACATGTCGGAGCGGTTGATAAATCCATGACTATCGCCCTAGATTCCTCAAGCAGTTGGTCTCCATTAGCAATTTCTAGCCGTTGAGGAAGTTGTCTCCGAACTCATTGGCTTCCGTGAACCTTGGGGAAGTTATTGAGGAAATAACCGCCCCAATGTCCTTATATAAAGGATCGGTCTGAACAAAACGATGGTAAGAAATCTCTTGAACACTTGACTCCAAAAATAAGTTCGAATTTCATCCCTGTGAAACTAACTTAACCATCGGAGGGTGTTTGGTCAGTTCACTCCGACCCCTTTTCTGATTTGGTATTCATTTTGTAGGCCTTCCGCCACCACTTGTAGTTCACCGAAGCCGGAGCATTCAACCTACTGATCCTGTATAGCATCAGTTGGCGCCTGTGGGGAAGATAGTACACTTGTGATTTGTCTTTCCTAGACAAAGGGTTGAATGGTTTGAACAAGGTCAAGGGCTACCAGCCCAGGCCATCAAGAGAGTAGGGATGCTTCAAGCCATCCCCAACGCGACCGTCAGTCAGCCCCAGTGATGCCACAATCCTCTGTTCAACACATGCATTCTATGGCAGCAACTATGGCGGAGTTAACACGACGGAATCAAGAATTAACAAGGGAGATTAATTCCAAGAAGCAACACCATGAAGGGTATGCTGAAGGTCAGGCCCAAAGTCAGGAAGATAGGGGAGACGCTGAACCAGAAAGCCAATCGAAGGGTACCACATCTAAAAGGGTGCCACAACTGGAAAAGGAGATAGATCAAATGAGAAAGGTTATGGCTGAGAAGAGGGAAAATATGAGAAGGACGAACCCAATGGAAGAGCTAGTCCACCGAACAGATACCCTTAGCCCCCAAAGTTCAAAATGCCTTCACTGGATTTGTACGATGGAGCACGCGATCCCTTTGATCATATTGCAACATTCAAGACTACCATGCACCTTCAGGGAATCCCAGACGAGATTATGTGTAGGGCCTTCCCTACCACTCTCAAAGGGCCAGCGCGGGTGTGGTTCAGCAAAATACCCCCTAATACAGTAAGTTCTTTTGAAGAGTTGAGTAAGTTATTTGTCAAAAATTTCATCGAAGGGTAGAGGCACAAACGTTCCTCGTCCAGCCTGTTAACAATAGAGTAAGGAGAAAATGAAAGCCTGCGCTCCTTCATTACTCGGTTTAATAGGGACGCCTTGACTGTGGACGAGGTTGATGACAAGTTACTCTTAGCAGCCTTCCACAACAGGGTTAATTCTGATTTATTCATCCACAAGCTATATGAGAAGGAGCCTCAATCCATGGCCGAACTTGTCCATTCGGCCCAAAACTTCATGAATGCAGAAGACGCAATTATAGCCAAAAAGAGGAAGAGAGCTGAGAGGATGGAAGCCAATCCTGCACGTCACTCCGAACAAGGTCCTCGTCCAAAGAAGGGACGAACGGAAGATAAGAAAGACAGGGATAGTAGGAAGACAAGCCCCCCAACAAGGAATCAAAATTATACGCCCTTAAATGCCCCACTCGATCAGGTGCTCATGCAAATCAAGGACGATCCTTCCTTGAAGTGGCCAGAGAAGATGAAAGGAGACCCTAATAAGTGCAATCTAAATAAATATTGTCGCTTCCATAGGGACCATGGGCATGACACGGACGAATGTTTTGACTTGAAACAGCAGATTGAGAATCTTATCAGGCAAGGAAAATTGAGACATTTTGTTGGAAGGGACCACAAAGATGAGAAGTTGAAGGCAAAGATGGAAGAGTCGTCACGGCCCCCCGTTAGGAGAGATAAGGGTCATCATCGGAGGAACCTCAGCCGGACAAACTTCCAGATCAAAGAAGACGTATCTTAAAGTGGTACAGAATGTTCAACTCTCTAGACGATCCCCAAAGACGAGAGGAATTGACGAGCCAACTATTTGCTTCACCGACGAGGAAGCTGAGAGAATCCACCATCCACATGACGATGCAATCGTCATTACCTTACTTATTGCAGATTACACAACTAGAAGGGTGTTTGTGGATAATGAGAGCTCAGCAGATATATTGTACTATCCAGTCTTCCAGTAGATGAGACTTGGACGAGACTTACTTCGTCCAGCATGCTCGCCGTTGATAGGATTTGGAGGAATGAAGGTGCAGCCTATAGGCACCGTTACGCTGCCTATAGTGGTTGGGTCATACCCACAGCAAATAACCAAGTCAGTCAATTTCCTTATGGTGGATTGTTCGTCCTTGTACAATGCCATTATTGGAAGATCAACTCTAAACAGTTGGAATGCAGTAACATCTACCTACCATCTATCAGTCAAATTCCCTACTGAGCATGGGATAGGACAAGCACAAGGAGATCAATTGGCAGCAAGAGAATGTTACTTAGCCATGATGGCTTTAGTCGAGCAGGTGCAGATGATGAACATAGAAGAAAGAAGATTTGTAGCTGAACCCACTGAGATATTGGAAGATGTTCCTTTGGAAGAGGGTAATCCTGAGAAGTTTACCAGAATTGGAACCAGTATGGAAGAGAAGACAAAGCAAGATCTCGTCCAGTTCTTAAGAGAGAACATTGATGTCTTCGCATGGAGTCATGAAGACATGCCGGGTATCGATCCAGGTGTTATCACTCACCGTTTGAATGTGTACCCGTCTTCCAAGCCAGTTCGTCAAAAGAAGAGGGTCTTTGCTCCTGAGAGAGACAATGCTATCAAGGAAGAGGTCCAGAAGTTAACCACAGCGCAATTTATTCGGGAAGTCTATTATCCAGATTGGTTAGCCAATGTAGTGATGGTTAAGAAGGCAAATGGCAAGTGGAGAATGTGTGTAGACTTCACTGATTTAAATAAAGCTTGCCCCAAGGATAGTTATCCTTTGCCACGCATTGACCAACTGGTAGATTCCACAGCAGGTCATCAGTTGCTGAGCTTCATGGACGCCTTCTCAGGGTATAATCAGATAAAGATGGACGAGGCAAATCAAGAGAAAACATCCTTCATCACCAGTCAAGGGTTATTCTGCTACAAGGTGATGCCCTTCGGATTAAAGAATGCAGGGGAAACTTATCAGAGATTGGTTAATCACATGTTCCGTCCACAGATAGGACGGAATGTGGAGGTGTATGTTGATGACATGCTGGTCAAGAGTCTGGACGAAGATAAGCACCTGGACGACCTAAAAGAAACCTTCGATACACTTAGACGACATCAGATGAAGCTGAATCCCAGCAAATGTGCATTCGGAGTCTCCTCAGGGAAATTTCTCGGATTCATGGTTTCACAAAGGGGAATTGAAGCAAATCCGGATAAAATCCAAGCAATATTGGACATGGAGCCTCCAAAGAACATCAAGGAAGTCCAGTCTTTAACAGGACGAGTTGCAGCACTGAACAGGTTTGCCTCTAAAGCTACAGATAAGTGCTTACCCTTCTTTAAAATTCTCAGGAAGGCGTTTGATTGGACGGACCAGTGCCAAAAGGCCTTCCAGGACCTTAAGGTCTACCTTACCACAGCTTCGCTGCTAAGTCCATCTATACCAGGTGAGGAGTTATACTTATACTTAGTAGTATCCCCGCATGCGGTAAGTTTAGCATTAATCAGGGAAGAAGGGAAGGCGCAGAAGCCTGTATATTATACCAGCCGAGCACTAAGAGGAGCAGAAGGACGATATCCGTTGATGGAGAAATTAGCATTTGCATTAATAACAGCTTCCAGGAAGTTAAGGCATTATTTTCAAGCACATGTGATTGTTGTTATGACGGATCATCCACTAAAGAAGTCGATGAACAAGTTGGAAGCCGCAGGACGATTGGTCCAATGGGCTATTGAGCTTAGTGAGTTCGATGTCAAGTACAAACCGAGAAATGCAATAAAAGCTCAAGCCCTAGCGGATTTTATTGCAGAATTCACTCCAGGCCATGGAGACTTAGACCACAGGGAAGATGATAGAACATGGGTCGTCCATGTGGATGGATTGTCTACACTACACGCAGGAGGAATTGGGGTTGTTCTGAAATCCCCTGAAACGGATACGCTGAAGCGGAAGGTGCGTCTGCACTATTAAACAACCAACAATGAAGCAGAGTATGAAGCTCTCCTCAAAGGCCTGGAGTTGGCAAAGTCAATGGGGGCAGAGTCAGTACTCGTCCAAGGAGATTCACAATTGGTTATAGGTCAAGTGAATGGAATGTATAAAGCTAAAGAGGAACGAATGAAGAAATATCTCAATAAGGTGAGACGCCTTATCAAGAAGTTCAGTGAAGCTCATTTCGTCCAAATTCCAAGGGAAGAAAATATGGAAGCGACACTTTGGCAAAAGAAGCATCAGTGAGCGAAATGACGGATAGGTTTGATGAAATCCAATACATGCCGAGTATAGATCTTCCAGAAGTGCAGCAAATAGGGGGTGACGAAAATTGGATGACTCCAATAGTTGGTTATCTAAAAGAAGAGAAGCTTCCACAAGGAAAAGATGAAGCCCGTAAATTAAGGATCAAATCGGCCAAGTATGTCCTGATGGACGAAGTGTTATACAAAAGGGGTTTTTCCCAGCCTTACCTGAGATGTTTAGCCCCGGATGAGGCAAACTATGTGCTAAGAGAAGTTCATGAAGGAGCATGTGGAAACAATTCCAGAGCGAGATCACTCGTCCATAAGGTCGTCCGTGCAGGATATTACTGGCCAACCATTCAAGCTAATGCCAAAGCATATGTCAAGGTCTGTGATCAATGTCAGCAGTTCAGTAACATCCCTAGACAGCCATCGGAGTACCTTACCCCAATGATGGCCCCATGGCCTTTTGCACAGTGGGGGTTGGATATTTTGGGTCCCTTCCCAACTGGGACCAGACAAATGAAATTTTTGGTGGTGGGAATTGATTACTTCACCAAGTGGGTGGAAGCTGAACCCTTGGCGAAAATTACACAGCAAAATGTTAAGAACTTCGTCTGGAAGAGTATTGTGTGCAGATTTGGAGTACCGAGGGTGCTTGTGTCAGATAATGGACGACAGTTTGATAACACACCTTTCAGGAAATTTTGTGAACAGCTTGGAATCAACAATCATTACTCTTCACCCTCCCACCCACAGGCCAATGGACAGGCAGAAGTAGCAAACCGATCCTTGCTAAAGATCATCAAGACTCGGCTTGAGGGGGCAAAAGAGATATGGCCAGACAAGCTACCTGGTGTTCTATGGGCTTATAGGACAACAGTGAGGACCCCTACAGGGGAGACCCCTTTCAAACTAGCATACGGAAGTGAAGCAGTCATACCAGCAGAGGTGCACATGGCCAGTCATAGGGTGAAGGGATATGAAGTTGAAGAAAATGAGGTACAGCTTCGTCTTAACCTTGACCTTATAGACAAGGTTAGGACGGACGCAGAACAGAGAACAGCAAGGTACAAGAATCTAATGGCCAGACAGTATGACGCCATGGTGAAGCCTAGGCGCTTCAATATTGGAGACCTCGTCCTGAAGAAGGTCACCTTGGCAACAAGAAACCCAGCCTATGGGAAACTGGGGCCAAATTGGGAAGGACCCTACAGGGTTATCAACTGCAAGGGGCAAGGATCCTATTATTTGGAAGCTTTGGATGGACGGAGGCTTGAACACCCTTGGAACGTTGAGCATCTAAGGAGATACTATCAGTAAATGATGGCTCCGTACTCTGGACGAAGGTGGCCATAGACGAGATTCCTGGACGAGTTTGTGTGTTTAATGCTTTAAGTGTTTTAATAATCCCCTAGAAAGTACATTAGTGTTTCACTTTTGTGCTATTCTTGGACGAGTTTGTGTGTTTTTATTCCCTAAGGCACTAGCTCTTGAGCATGTGCCATATCTATGGACGAATATTTGCATAAGTTTGGATTTGTTTGGATTTTCAGATATATATATGATGTATTTTCAAGTATGTATATAGTTGTATGAGAATCCTACATTCTTTAATGCATTTATCCAAAATGATCCACGAGGGGCAAACAAACATGGACGGATAAATTCCTTGGACGCAAGGATGTATCGTCCATGAGTTTGACTCGAAAAGGAGAAATAAACTCCGAGGTACACACGTCTAAAGCTTAAGACAGGATGTACTCCGAAGAACATTCGTCTAAGCCATGGACGAATTAAGGTTGTGCCAATCACAAACTCTTCATCCAATACATGGACGAATAGAGAGCAATCACAAACCTATCGTCCAAACCTCGGACGGAAAAAGGTTGTGTAAGGCAAACCCATAAACAAATCTAACCATCACAACAATTCTGTGTATGGACGAGAGTTTAATGGGGATCATTCTACTGACGTTGTTTGTAGACGAGCTCCACTTAGCGAGCACAAAAGATTCATTTTACTCTGTTTTGGTGATGTAAAAAGAAATTCACCTATGTATTTAAGACGGGGTGAGATGATGTCCTTAGTGGACGAACCACATGTCCACACAAGATACATGGACGTTATAAACAAGTTCATATATAAAGATTGACATATTCAAACACTGATGTAAATGAGAAATATTCATTCATTCATAAGATTTGAAAAAGGGTGGACGACCAACGTACCAAAAACCCTTAAGAGTATGTTAAAAAAAAAAAATCAATCAAAAGATGATTGTATGTATGACTTGTCCATAAACTTGGGCGAGATAATTTTACTTATATAAATTTGAATATAAAAGCAGAAATAAAGCCCAAAACAATGGGCACTTCCAACAAAGGTAAACTGATGTTTTAAAGAAAATATAAATCACTTGGACGAACCATTGGGTGCGCTACCCCCAGTCTTGGGATCACCTTGGGTCACCTCATTACTAGCATCGTCCATGACGTTGACATCCTCGGAACTCGTCTGCAAAACGGAGCTTTCGGTGGCAAGGGGAAGCTTGAAAGAGTCAAAGTCCAAGTCTAGGAATGTCTCCTTAGCATCAGCACGGAAGTCTTCATAGCCAGCTGCATAGTGACTGTCTAGACGACCCTTATACTTGTCAGACTTCTTGAAGGATGCTATGGCTTCTTCACGTGCCTTCTCCAAGGATGAAACAAACCCAGAAATTTGTCCTTCGAGATAGACGATGCGAGTGTCTTTCTCTATATTATCAGACTTGAGTTCTTCTACCTCGTTCTTCAGCTTCGTCTCACTTCCTTGCAGACGATTAAAATCTTCTGTCAGCCTGAGGACCTCCCCCTTTTTTAACAAAACTTCATTGCTCAGTTCCTTAGCCTTCTCCTTAGCCGTCTTAGCCTCTGTAGCAAGATCCTTAGCCTGGCATGTCGCAGTGTAAAATTTGGACATAGCCTGTGCATAGACGAAGGCAAGTTAAACATTATTCTGAAAACATATTCAAAAACACGCCAAGACGAATAAGACTTACCTTGAAAAGGTCATGGATACCAAAGCGTTCAAATTCCTTCACTGACATGTTGTAGCATTCGTTGACTTCATTGTCAGTGACGATCCCTTTGAACGTTCTCCATGCATAACTTTCGTCCAACACCAGGTTAGAAGGACGATCAGATGGCTCTGACGAAGGAGGCTTACGAGGAGTCTTGGTTTGGGGGGTAGGTTCACTCTGACCAGGATAGATTGTTTGGACGGGCTCTACATCTACTGGAGATTCGTCCAAATTCACCGTTGGAGGTACAAATTTAGGCACCTTGGGAAGAGGAGCCTTGTCAGCCTTAGATTTTTGTTTCTTAGGACCTCGACGACTTGGAAGGTCGTCCAGATCCACAGTAGAGGATATAGGCTTAGCTTTTCTCTTCCCAGCCTGGACGGAAGTTTTCTGGACGACCGGAGTAGCTGTAGCGTCCTCGTCCCCACTGGTTATGTTTTTCTCCCTGTTTTCTCTCATGGTAATTATTCCTGCAACAAGGAAAATTAAGTAAAAAAAAAAAAAAAAACAAACAAAAACAATAAAAACAAAACAACAAAGATGAAAGAGGGAAAGATGAATTGAGGATACTCACTTCGACGGGTGGTTTCCTCGTGATTAAGGTTCTCTGCAGTAGGCAATAGACCAAGCCCCCAAGCTGCTAGACGACTGAGAGTAACCAAATCGTGAAAGGTTCTCCCAGGGAAGGCACGCACTCTTTCAATACGGTCTAAATGAAACGTGTCCAAGCGTGGACGAATGACAGCTGCATCAATATAAAGAATAGTTAGACGATTGAAAGATAAAAAGAAAAAAAATAAATAAATAAATTGGGAAGAAAACATACCCTTAGGATGAAGGCGACCTATAGGATTGGTAAAAGGTGGGAAAGGGGCTCTATGCATATCTATTGGGTCCCCAGCCCAGTTTCCAGAAATAATAAAAAATTCTGTTTTCCAGAGCCTGTCAAACGAGCTACGACCCTTAATTAAACTATAGTGAGAGCCTCTGGATGAGAACTGATAAAAACCAGCAGATCTCTTTATCTCAGAAGGCTTATAACAGTAAAGGAACTCGTCCACGGTAATAGGATAGTTCCCTTCCAATGCTTCACGCCACAACACTTGCATGGCAACTACCGTCCTCCATCCATTGGGGTTAAGTTGGTTAGGTCCAATACCCAACCTATGGAAGAGACCTCTACAAAAGGAATTCAAAGGAAACCTAAGACCAGCTAGAAGATAAGAGCTGTACACTCCCAACCCAGAAGAAGGAGAACAACACCATTCACCTTCTTTGGGTAGACGAGGATTAAATTCTTTAGGGATTTGGTATCTATCTACAAGGGTTATTAACTTAACGGCGTCTAAAATGGATGCTACTTCAGGGGCACAACTATAAATAATTTCTTCCTCCTCCTCGTCTTGAGGGCTAGGTGGTTGTCTAGACGAACTAGCCCCAGACGCAGAGGCCTTCCTACACTGTAATTCCTGGAACTCCTCTAAAGGAATGCCAGGTACCCCAGACGAGTAATGCTCGTCTGAGGACTCACTGCTAGCTGCACTACTCTCACTACTCTCATGGCTACCTTCACTCCCAGAAAATACGTCCTGATACTCGTCTATCTCCTTCTTTAAGCTACTATTGGACGAAGACATAACTAATGAAGAAAGTATAAAACGAGAACCTAAGAAGGAAGAAGAAATACCTAAAAACTAAGAAGGAAGCTAGACGATGATCTTGGACGAGTTGGCAAGAAGGAACTTGTGTGAGATGTGAGGGGCAAGAGAGAGAATACACATATATATATAGGGCCCAGAAGTAGGGACAACGAAGCGACGTCATCCTTTCAGCGCATGACACATGGCGAAGTGGGACAACGAAGCGACGTCGTCCATCCAACGAATGACATGTGGTGAAGCTATTGGAAAAAGCAATCGACGCAACAGTGTTTGCGAAGCGACGCGCGCCAATCAGAAGTCGACGTGTGGCATTTCTTTGGAAGACGAAATGAACATAGTAGGTCAACCAATGATTTTACGACACGTGGCTCGCAAAGACCCTTGTGAATGAGCTGTAAATTACGTCTTTATCCTGGACGACCCTTTGAACAAAGGGGCAACTGATAGGATACTGAGAATTTGTTCCATCTCCAATTCGTCCATAGGGATCGTCCGTGACCAAGATAGCGGACAATGTCAAGAATCATTACTAAAGAGACTAACAAAGTTTCCTTGGACAAGAATATGGTATACATTTGACGAGGTCCTCCTTGGATGATAATAAGGTCGTCTGTGGAAGTTGTCTATAGACTATAGTGAATTCGTCCATGGACGATGACGAGAAGTGGACGACTCAATCATCCATACAATGGACGGACGAACGTGCAACACTTGGGAAAATCCGACATGTCGAAGCGGTTGATAAATCCATGACTATCGCCCTAAATTCCTCAAGCAGTTGATCTCCATTAGCAGTTTCTAGCCGTTGAGGAAGTTATCTCCGAACTCATTGGCTTCCGTGAACCTTGGGGAAGTTATTGAGGAAATAACCGCCCCAATGTCCCTATATAAAGGACCGGTCTGAACAAAACAATGGTAAGAAATCTCTTGAACACTTGACTCCAAAAATAAGTTAGAATTTCATCCCTGTGAGACTAACTTAACCATCGGAGGGTGTTTGGTCGGTTCACTCCGACCCCTTTTCTGATTTGGTATTCATTTTGTAGGCCTTCCGCCAACACTTGTAGTTCACCGAAGCCGAAGCATTCAACCTACTGATCCTGTGTAGCATCAAGCATCACCATCAGAGTCACCATCGTCATCTTTGTCCTTAGAAGCCTCTGGAGAAAGAGATGGAGACTCTACGAAGCCACCAAGGCGAGCCTGTCGTTTAGCAATACGACTGACACGAGTGTTCACATGATATATCTCAGTAGTGAGTGTATCAAGGTGAGCATCCATGCGCTGAAGCTGCGCCATGACCTTCTCGAGGGTCACACCACTCGCGAAGGAAGAAGGAGCAGATGTGGATGGAGTGGAGGAAGCCAAAGAAGTCGCCATCTCGATCCATGGCCACTTCGGTCGAAACTGGGCCTCGCTCCATCTAACGGTCGTTGCATCGATGGCACACATGACAAAGAAGTGAGGAGACTTAGGATGGAGACAGATGCATGGCGAAGAATCCTCGTGATAGCATAAGGGAAAATAAGCTTATCACGGGTCACCATATTCTTATAGATATCTATAAGGGAGTGTGTGAAGTGATCTATGGTAAGCCTTTCAAGGAGAGATAGCAAAAATCAAGCGCGAGGCTCAGTAATCGAATTATAGTGAGACAAAGGATGTGAAACAAATGTCACCACCATATTCAAGAACCTCGGACCTTTTGCAAACCCTGAGCAAGGGGTGTTTTGAAGTTCACCCCAAGATGAGGGTGTCTCACAGAAAAGAGACATGAGTTCATCTTTGGACATAGTCCTAAGACGATCACAATCGGGGTAGTCAGGAAACTCTACCCTCGGAACGTGTAGCACCTCAGATATAAGATCCGGAGTGACTACAATGCGCGTACCTCGAACGTGAGTGATAAAATGAGGTACAAAGTAATCGAATATATGCATATTGGTGTAAAACTCATGTATGATCATGGAGAGACAAGTGACCGAGATGTCACAAAGGGACTTCCAACCCCTATTGTAGATGACAATGGGAAGGTCAATATCGGAAAAATCCAAAAGGACAAGTTGCGTTTAGACATGAATGCTGCATCGAGAAAAGTTCTCTGAAAAGTCCTTACAAGCTTTATCATCACGGAAACTGACATGAGAGGGGGTAGGATCAATGGAGGAAGATGCCCTGAAACGAAGAGGGTTCCAGGATGGAGTAGACTTGCTCTTTTTTGGTGTCATGAGTAGACTAACCGCATAGAGAGAGAGAGAGAGACACACACACACACACAGAAAAGTACCAAGCACAATTGATATCAATAAGGAAGAAAAGAATGGTATGTATGCATAGAAAATGCATGAACATGTGACATGCAACTGTGATGCAAATGTATAAGCAGACATGATCATTTAAGTAAAACTAACCCAAAAATTTTGCAAAAACCTCATCAATTTTGAAAAACCACAAAATTAAAAAACAAAAAAAAAAAAAAAAAAACCAAAAGTTAGGTTAAAAATGAATGAAGTGCATGATTAATGTGAGAAGGAAAATCATACCAGAGGAAGAAAACACATTTGAGGTTGAAGATTAAGTGGGGAAGAGGTATAGAGAGAGAGAAAAGTGTTTAGGGAGGTGATGGGTTAGAAACTATTGAGAAAGATCGGAGAAAGTGAGAGAAAAATCTCACTGAGGATTTATATAGAAATTTGCGATTCTTAATGGATTGAAAGGTATCGAGCACTAATTCTCGACAAATGGAGCTATCGAGGTGCTATTAAGAGATGTCCACAGCAAAGTGACCTCAATGGATTGAGAAGTTATCAAGCATCTATCGAGCATATAGAAACTTTCTCGATGGATTAAGAATCTCTTGAAAATCTATCGAGAAAAATTCTTAAAAACTTCGATGGATCGAAATTGTGATAACAATTGTCGAGAAAGGAAGATCAAGAAACTCGATAGATAGCCTAGCTGTCGAAGGGTATCGAGAAGCTGTCGAGATGCTTAAAAAACAATTTTTTAAAGAAGTGAAAAACACAGAGATGAATGCAATCAAGCATGCTACTTAACCAAAGATCCAATCAGCATTTTAAGCTCTCAAAAACATTTCTCAACAAAAAAAATGTCAAGCATTTAGATCCAAAACACACACACACACACACACACATACTAAACAAGTCTAACCAATTTTATATTTCAAAAACAAATTAAGACAATTTAGTGAGCATACATTAACACATGTATTCCTTGTGATGGCCAAATCACATTGTATTTGCACATGTATCAAGAGTAGCAAAGAATATTGCGTGTTGTGTGTGAAAAACATAATAAGATTGCATAAGTGTCTACATGTTATGATGATTTGAGATATGAGAAAATCACTTTAACTTACACACAATCATAACTGCTTGATGGGGACTATCACCTTTGAGATACATCCTATAACTCCCACATCTCCTAGAAGACACGTTTGCAATCATATATAAAGCATTTTGATTTTTTTTGCTTTTATTTTTCTTTGCATATTTTTTTTTTCTTTAAAGCATATCATGCATGAGCATATAAGAGAGAGAGAGAAAAAAAGAAATTCCCAATTATGTTGAACTTTTAACATTGAACTTTTAACATTGTACTTTTGCTATGCCAAAGCATACAAATGTCATTTCATGATTGGCGAGCAACAGTGGTGAGATAATTATTTATGCCCGTTGATGGCTATTTTGGAAGCCCAAGTGGGGAGGAGAAGCCCAGCAACACGGACAGAAAAGAGTTGGCAAATAGATAGAAAACTCATTAAACCTAAGCGGCAAGAATAATGGATCATAGGCCCATGAGATAAACAAATGGGTCTTGAGGAGGAAAATGGGCTTAAAGGAGCCCGGAAAGAAAGAAAAAGCGAACCATGGGTAGTATATGATGTGGAAAAGTGAGAATGGGCCACGGCAGCCCAAAGTAATGAAAGCAAGGAAAATAAAGGGTTGATGGCAAGCTTATGAACCCCAAGGATGAGGGATAATGTAATTGGGTCAGGGAAGCCCAAAGAATTTAGTTAAAGCCCATGGGAATGAAAAGTTAAGAAAATGGCTGAGGAAGCCCAGGGAAAGCAAACAGGCCCGGGACGCCCAAGGGAAAATAAATGGAGCAATGGCTAATGAAATTTGATGGGTCTTCTACCGTCTAATCAGGGGGAGTGGGAGTAGTTTTGTACCATGAAGAAGATGAGACAGTAGCACTATTATTCAAACTGGAATTCCCCTGTTTAAACAACACGGCAGAATACAAAGTCTATCTAACCGGGTTGGCCACGGCTCTTGAAATGGGAGTCAAGCATTTAAAGGTGATGGGTGACTCAAACCTGGTGGTCTGCTAGGCCAAAGGGATCTTCTCCCTAAAAGAGCCCAGCCTAGCCCCATACAGAGCAATGGCCCAGAAGATGGAGGAGAAATTTTCAACCTTCAAAATAGAACATACTCCAAGGAATGAAAATCGGTTTGTGGATGCATTGGCCGCACTAGGCTCACAAATAATGTTCGAATGGGATAACACCAGGGTAGTGGTCAGCAAAAGGGAAGAAATCATTGTTGAGGTGTTGAAGGAAAGATTCCTGGAGGAATGGTGCGAAGGGGATTGGCAGATCCCCATAAGGGAAGCCTAGATGAAAGGAAAAGGTGCCATAGAATTGAAGGTGTTAAAAGACTACACCATGATGAGAGGAGAACTGTACCACAGAATGCCTAATGGGGTCTTGTCCAGATGTGTAGGACAAGACGAAGCCTAGAAAAAGTTGAAAGAAGTACATGACAAGACTTGCAGATCCTGCAGGGAGGTCAGCCTTTACCGCAAACTTCAAAGGGCAGGCTTCTATTGGCCAAGCATGGGTAAAGACGCAGACCAAGTCCAAACCCAATGTGGGACCTGCCAGCTTGCAGCAGATGGAGAAGAAAGTTACGTTGTGTTCATCAGCGAAGAATGGAGAAGACCGTTCGTGCAGTACTTGGCAGAAGGCATCCTGCCACAAAAGCATAATGAAAGATACAAGCTTAGGAGGTTGGCAACGCATTACATTTTGCATGATATGGTCCTTTTCAAAAAAGGGTACGATGGTAACCCCTTAAGATGTTTGGGTCTTGAAGAAGCAAGAGAAATGATAAAAGAAGTGCATTCGGAAGAGTGTGGGGAGCATCAAGGAAAGAAAAAGCTCTACAGATGCTTGCTGGAAATGGGCTACTACTAGCCTACCATGAAGAAAGATACGGCAGAATTTGTGAAAAAGTGCCACAATTGCCAAGTGCAAGCCAACTTGATTCACACTCACCCGCAGAACTTACATAGTATGGTCACCCCATGGCCCTTCCACACTTGGGAGCTTGATTTGGTAGGACCAGTTAACCCACCATCGCGTGGATACATATGGATACTAGTAGCTATAGAATATTTCACTAAGTAGGCAGAGGTAGTGCCACTCCGGAAAGCCACAGGAGGAACAGTGGCAAACTTCATCAAGGAAAAATAATTGTGAGGTTTGGAGTACCCCACAGGATTATCAGCGACAATGGCACACCCTTTGTCAACAGTGATGTAAGGAAGATGCTGGAGTTCTACCAAGTCAAGCACCATCGTTCATCGTCCTATTTCCCTCAAGAAAATGGGCAAGCAGAGGCAACAAACAAGGTTCTCATAAAGATCATCAGTAAAATGAGCTAAGATTACACAGATGGATGAGCAACACACCTGTCAGACACCCTTTGGGCTTACAGAAAATCATTAAAGTCGACCATAGGATTTTTACCCTTTTCCCTAGTATATGGGACAGAGGCAATAAGCCCAGCAGAAGTGATGACTCCATCTTAGAGGGTTATGCAGATACAAGGGAAGGAAAAAAAGGAAGAAGCCTTTACAGCAGAAAGGTGTGAAAATCTAGAAGGAATTGATGAGAGAAGGGAGGAAGCCCAAGAGCGTAGCTGTAGATACAGACAAAGGATGACAGAAGCCTATGGCAGGATGACTAAAGAAAGGGTGTTCGCGGAAAGACAACTTGTGCTAAGAGTGACGGACTATGTCAGGCGAGGTATGGCAAGACCATCTAAGTTTGCACCAAAATGGGAGGGACCCCTCGTGATAAGAGATACACACCCAGGTGGGTATTATCGTCTAGCCTAGATGGATGGCAAGGACCTAACGGATCCCATCAATGGGAAATGGCTGAAGCGTTATTATGCCTAAGTTAAGGTTATGTAGTTGTCCCTTTCATTCAATGTGTTCAAGGTTTTCCTTTTTTTTCTTTTTTTTTTTGCCTTCAAGTGACTGGGTCACGAGACAAATTTTGTAACATGCTTTTATAAGTAAGACATGAAGTATTATAAAAAGCATTCCATGACATAAATAATAGCATAAATAGCAACAAAGTGTAGCATCTTAAAAGTTACAAACTCAAACTGTGGCAACTATGTCAAATTAGCCAAATAAGTGCTGTAAATAAATAAATAAATATATATATATATATATATATATATATATATATATATATATATATATATATATATATATATATATATATATATATATATGTAGATGAAGTGTACTAGGTGGGGTAGTAAAAGAAGAAGAAAAATCAACGAAGCCTAGAGATAAGAGGCTGGTCTCCAAAGCAGCTGGACCCATCAATGCTAGTAAGAAGACACTCACGATGGCCCTCCAAGTCTGCCACCTCTTTCTTCAAAGTCTCAATCCGTGTGTCAATAGCATCTACAACAAGCTGAACCTTTTTCATGAAAAAGGTGCTAGTAAGAAGACACTCACGATGGCCCTCCAAGTCTGCCACCTCCTTCTTCAAAGTCTCAATCCGTGTGTCAATAGCATCTACAACAAGTTGAACCTTTTTCTTAAAGTCTCAATTCGTGTGTCAATAGCATCTACAACAAGCTGAACCTTTTTCATGAAAAAGGCTCAGGCAATCTCACAGAGATGGTCTAGGACGAACTCCATAGCAAAACCCACGTTGATCAACTCCTAAATCGTAGCCCTTCACTGCAGAATCCTCTCGAAAGAGACAATATCAACAAAGTTATGTTCAATATCATTCATTACAATTCCCAGCAACTTCAAGAAATGCTCCCTAGCAAAACGACCAAGGAAAAAAGAAATGCTCCCTAGCAAAACGACCAAGGAAAAATCCCTGCATAAAGCCCCCCCGACTACTGAAAACTGCCTCTAGGTGAGAAGAGCAATCCTGGGGAACCCTAAAACCATGGAAGTCCACATAAGGAGGGCCGAAACCCTAGAAGTCAGCGGGATTGAGGTCGTTAATCTCAGGTTGATCAAAACGTGCAAAAAAGGCTGAGGCCTCACCTACAGGGTTTGGAACCATGGCAGAACTGCTGCCCACCTCAAACTGAGAAGTGATAGTAGACAACAGACTTAACAAGGAGCATGAAACGTAACATGAGAAACCGTGAGCTAAAAGTAATAAACTTGAGAGAAAGAAATAAGGGAGGAGATGAGAAACTCACCAAGACCCGTGGGAATGGGGGCTGTAGGTACGGCAAAAATAGGTTTAGAAGGTACGGCAAAAACAAGTACAAAAGGTATGGCAGAAACGAGTGTTGTGGGAATAGCATAAACGGGTGCTATAGGTGTGGCAAGAGCAGTGGCTGAAGGCATACCAACGTCTGCTGCGACCCTTGGCCCTTCAAAAGTCTTTGCAAAGCAGGGAAATAGGCATACAAATAAAGGGAGATTGCAGCAAAGGGGAGACGCAAGTACATATGTGTAAGGAAGAAGATGACCAAAAAAAAAGGGGAAGAATGAACTTGGCAAAAAAAAAAAAAAAAAAAAAAGGATGGAAGGGAGAAAGGCACATACCCATGAATTCGGCCTTGGGGGGAACACTCTCCTCTTCGTCAGAATCAAAAATCCTCTTCTTTAAGACAGGTTCATCGTCCGGGTCCTTAAGGGCGTCCTTAGACCCCTCAGAAGACAAGTCCACATCAGGTCTACGTGTGACAAAGTTAGGAATGGAAGAAGTGGTGACTACCAGTGAAGAACCATCCTTCACAGCCTGAGATAGAACTGCAAAGGGATCACTAGTGGAGATGACGAGGGGTGTGACAGGAGAAGCAACCTCGGTCTGAACAGTAGGAGGAGGAGTGGCCACCTCTTGAGGAGTAAGTGTCTCGGCAGGAACAGGAGTGACCTCACTAACCTTCCTAGTATAAGTGCCCTCGTCTATGGGTACCGGCTTAGTAGGAAGGGTAGTAGCCTCAGCAGGAACTCCGAGTGTAGCAGCAGAAGAGGCAGGTGTTGCAAATACTACGTCAGCCCCATCAAAGAAGCCTCCCATGGAGGCAGAAAGCTCATCAGTTGTAGGGTGGTATACAGAAAAAGGCTTGGGCTCATCTAGAAAATGAAAGTAAAAGGATATGAAGATCAAGGTAACTTTTAAACGGATGAGTCAAACAAAAGCATGCGGCAGATGGAATACGTGTAAAGAAAAAAGAAGAGGAAGAAGAAAAGAGATGTACCTCAAACTCAGGTTCATCAAGCAAAATGGGGCGAGTGACTGATGCATCCTCCTTATGCTTGGACTGCAAAGGAAAAAGAGAACAAGAGATAATGTTAAAGAGAAAAGTCAGCACACATGTCAGGATTAGCTATAGGAAAGTCAAAAGCAAATAAAAGACAAAGCAGAATTAGAGGAAACTTACTCTCCGCTCAGTAGCAAATGCAGGGTGAGGGGTTGTCTTTCTCTTGCTGCCTCGTGTCCTGCTGGAAATGGGAGCATCTGTAGATGGCCGTGGAGTAGCAGGTTTGCACTTGCTTGCAGACTTAAGCTTGGCAGACCTTTCTTACTTGGCATAGAAATATTTGTCACTTTAACTTTCTTTTCCCAACCCGAAGGATAATCATCGGTGTGCCAATACCACCCTCTTTTCTCCTCATCCCATTTAAAGATAGCAGACCGACTCTGCTTCCTGGCATATGCTAACACAGACTTGGAAGGCAAAAGCAACCGAGGATTAGTCGAGATAATTGCGCTAAGCCCATCAGGAGAAACGAGGGAGAAACCACGACTACCCATCAACTCTTTCTCAAACGAAGTTATCACGGCCTGCCAATATCCATGCATGGCAGGAGTATAAAGACCTTCCCTCAGTGAGCCTGGAATGGTAACTGCAGTAAAACGCTGACTCCAAAATTCAAAGGCAGTGGGCCACAGAAAGGGTCGAATAGAAGTGGGGGACTCCATAAGAAAAGAATTGGCATTAGGAATGTTCTAGTCTAGTCCGAACTGCCTCCTCACCCGGTTGGTAGGATAATGAACAAACCTCACTCCTCCGTTAGCCAAATAAGGCAGCCACCTAGCATTGGTGGCCGCCAAGTAAGTAATCTTGGCCTCATCAAAACTGGTTAAGGGAGTGATAGTCCTAGCGGTGTCAACAAACAAACCCATAGCAGAATCTACACATGTATAACCGGTACCCAATTTTCTGTAAGCTCTCTAAGAAAATCTGACGCCTTGATCAAAGGATTCAACAACAGAATGTTCAATTGGCTTCAATCCAACCCAACGAAAGGCCAATGGAAAGTCTGACTCAAATCTGCCACAAAAAATCAGTAATGGCCTGCAAACACAATTGATACTTGTCTTTAGCAAAGCGAGAGGGCCTACACTTCAACAAATGCTTAGCATAACGCTCGTACAGCAGGTGTTGCAAGATAGTACTATGAACAAAGGAGGTGACTATGTGACAAGAGCCTGCCTGGCTCTCATCGCTCTACAGGATGTTTAATTGAACATACAAATGCCTCAAGAACATAGGAGCCAACGGCAGACTAACCCCAGCAGCAATCTTAATCGCTAAACGGAAATATAAAGACTTCACGGCGTAATAGGGGTGGGACCCAAAAACAAACTTGCAAAGCCAAAACACAATAAAGGCCATACAGCGGGCAAACACAAAGAATTTAGAAGAAGAACTAACCCAATAAGACAACTTGGCATTCCCGCTCATCCTTTTCTTCAATTTAGCCTCCATGGCCTCCTCCTCCGAAGAAAGCTCTAAGGTGGCAGGATCAACGTCGCCAAGGATGGGCAAGAGTAACTGGTTGGCTATATCTTCTAAAGTCACGGTGACCTCACTGCAAGAGAAGAAGAAAGTATGGGTGGTGGTACATCACCGACGGACCAAGTGACAGAGGTTGAAAAGGTCCCGAAAGTTGGATAAATAGGGGGATGAAACGATGGCCTTCAAAACACCAACTCGCTGTAACAACCCCATGAAACCGGTGTCGGATAGTTCGTTGTCCTCCTACTCTCTCCAACCCAAGGCGGTACTTGATCCAAACTCAAAATGGATAGGCATGGGGAGGGAAATGCCCTGGCGAATGACAAGATCAGGGATCGAGGAGGCCAACGGGGCCCAAGAAATGTCCATATTTTGCCGGCAAAGAGCGAGCCACACACGGCCCAGCGGCGGCGGCGCGTAGTCGTCGGGAATCTTTGGGAAATGGGGATGAATGTCATACCAGGGATTAATAAGTGGAACGCACTCACTGTCCAGGTCACGCTGCGCTTCTTCCTCGTTAGAATGGTCCAATTCAGAATACACGGCCTCCTCGCCTACATCACGTGTGGCGGGAGGAGCGGAGATAACCTATTTTCCTTTACGGTGGGAGGAGCCTTGGCTTTTCGCTGGCGTCATTGTACAGGAATTTGATCAAAGAAAACGAATGGGAGTGTTTGAGGAAGAGGAAGTTGAGAAGAAAGGGAAAATGGAAAGAGAGTTTTGGGAAGGAAGAAGGAGTTTGTGTTTGGATTACAAAGGGACTCCTTCTTAAATACCCAGGTCATTAATGCCGGCACGAAAGGCAACGGGTCAACCATCAGAAAGGGGATGAAATTAATAAAGCTGCGACTGTGTTTCAAAATAACTGCTAAGTTGGGAAATTCAAAGGGACAACACTGTTCGCGACAGATATATATATATATATATATATATATATATATATGTATGTATGTATATGCAAGGTAGGGACCACTGTTCAAAAAACCCGCGAAGGAAAAGAAAATGGAAAGACATAAAGGGCAAGGAAGTCTTTTATTCACATATGAACCGCAGGAACGCTTCATATGTTCAGGGGGCTAAATGTTGATGGCTATTTTGGAAGCCCAAGTGGGAAGGAGAAGCCCAGCAACACGGATAGAAAAGAGTTGGCAAATAGATAGAGAACCCATTAAGCCCAAGCGATAGGAATAATGGATCGTAGGCCCATGAGATAAACAAATGAGCCTTGAGGAGGTAAATGGGCTTAAAGGAGCCCGAAAAGAAAGAAAAAGCGAACCATAGGCAATATATGATGTGGAAAAGTGAGAATGGGCCACGGCAGGCCCAAAGTAATGAAAGTAAGGAAAGTAAAGGGTTGATGACAAGCCCATGAACCCCAAGGATGAGGGATAATGTAATTGGGCCAGGGAAGCCTAAAGAATTTAGTAAAAGCCCATGGGAATGCAAAGTTAAGAAAAGGGCCGAGGAAGCCCAAGGAAAGCAAATGGGCCCTGGACGCCTAAGGGAAAATAAATGGGACACATGAGCCCATCAGTGATGTAATAAAAGAACCAATGGTCATATTGGGCCATTAGGAGAAGAATAAATGGCAAACCTAAAGAGGCCTAGCAAGATTGAGGCAAACAACTTCGCAGCAAGAATAATAGAGTGGTATGGCTGGAGAGGGTAGCAGAAAAAAGGGTGGGCTGAAGAAAAGCAAAACCCACGGTCAAGTAAGGCCCAGTCCCTAAGTAGGGTAAACCATAAAGGAAAGGGGAACTAGAAAATAGTCAAAAATGGATGGCAAACTATGCAAGCTAACCACGGCAAACGCATGAGCAGCAAGCAGATTTTGGACATACATGGAAGAAAGGCACGCGCAAGGCCCAAACTTTACCAGCCTGTACACAGCCAATACAGGACACAGTGAGGTCATAGGTCAGAGGTAAAAGGGCATGGTTTGGCAGTGGAGAGAGGGGAAAAACCTATTTTGAGGTTCCTGCTTAGGCTCTTTTGAGGGAAGTGTCTTGTTGGGATGACATACCACCCAAAAGAAGCAAAACTGAGTTCGAATCACTAAGTGCATGCCATGAGAGATAGGGAGAGAGAAGGCACCTAGACCATAGTAGGAAAGGGTGCCACGACAAACAAACAAACAAAATAGTTTTTCTTTGTCTAGCGATGGGGAGTGGCACACAAACGGACCAATGGTGGTCGGCAAGTACATCCAGACCAGACAAAGGTTGTTGAGGGCAGAAATAGTAAAATCTGGTCACGGCAGGCACTATAAAGGAGGCCCTTTGCTGTGTACAGAGGGGAGACAAGCATTAGGGGATTAGGAATTTGAAAACCAGGAAATAGAAAACAAGTATTAAGAAAAAGAAACAGTGAGAAAAAAGATAAGAAAAGGGAATTTTAGAAGAGAAGAAAAAGAAAAAAATAGAGAGTTAGAGCGGCACTCATGCACCAATAGGTTGATTCCTTCTCTCCCTCTCAAAGTCCTACTCTCTGCCAAAAACTAAGGGTTCTCTTGTGCACCAACTATTCAGATCCGTTTCCCTCAAAGTGATTAATTTCCATAGTAGGATCTCTTTGGAAGATTATTCATTTTAAGAAGAGGCATTCTTCCCTCTCTGGTTTTAGTCCTACGGATCAGATTTAAATCTGATTTATTTCCTCTTTCAGTCAACCCCTATATTACCCATTTGTTTCCCTTATTTTTCTTATAAAATATTTGTTGTTAAACTGTGATTATCTTTTCCTAGGTAAGGATTATCTGTTTACCTCAATAAAGATGTCAAAGTACTTCATTTTATTTTATTATTATCATATCTGCCTGCCACAACTCATCTAAAACAGTTATTCCCGCCGTTAGCGTGCTTCTGGCAGACGAGGCATAGTTTGCGTATAAGCTGGACCAAATTGAGTTGCAATTGGACCGGTCTCAATTCCTTACTCAGAATATTTGGGCCTAATACCGCAAGAGGCAGCCTAGCCCGACTCAACCAAAAAAGGCCCACCACAATGCCTTTTTCTTAGGATTTTTTAGTCAATCCCATCAAAAAAAGTGAAACAAGTGTTAAGTACAAGAGATTACATAATCTTACTCATCGAAAATAGGAGCCACAAAGCTCACTTGCTTTGTTGTGCATAGAGATGCTCGTTTAACCTACAAAAGATACAAAGTTTAGAAAATTTTGTTTCAATGGCTATCCAAGGTACACAAGTACCAATGTACACAAACACACTATTTTTGTATTTTTCTGATTTTTCAATTTTTTTTTGTATTTTTATGAAAAACAAAATAAAGCAAAATTGAAAACAAACAAATAAAAACATGTTAAACAAAGCAAAACATAAAACTGGACTAACTTAAAACTAGAAAGCAAAACACACAAGTAATGCAAGCAAAAATATAAGGGAGAGAGAGAAAAGTGACTAAATCACTTCGAGTCTTTTTCCTTCCACACCTTGGAAGAACCTTTCCATTTAGCGAACCCTTGATCCGGAGGTGAGGGGGAAGAGTTAAAACCATTCAAGTTTTAAAGGAACACGAGGGCGTTGAGAAGATTTCCAAGAAGAGCAAGAGAGGATGGAAACTGATTCTGGTTTCCCGATGAGATCATACTATTACTTTGTTGAGTGGCTAACCACTTATAGCAATTTAGTCGAGTATGTCTAGTCACTCCACAGTGATGACAAAGATGTTGCTTCTTCTATTTAGACTTTTGAGTATTCCCTTTCTTAGCCCTAGGGTTTTTAGTCTCTTTCTTATCAAGTTTAGGGGGTGCTCCTAAGATAGATTTACCCTTGTCTAGGTTCTCACTAGCTAAAATAGTTTTCACATCATTGTTCTTAGAATAAACATTATTAGCAGGTGAAACAAAAACAATAGTACTAGAAGAAGCAATATTAAACGAAGAGAAATAATACCTTAAACCGGTTCGATCAGAAGCAGATTTCTGGAAGTTAAGCTTCTCATCGAGCTTTACACTTGAAGTCCTCTCCAACTGAACTCTGAATTAAAATAACTCTACTTCAAGCTTCTTGGTCTTCTTAGCCAAGAAATTATTCTTAAATTTCAATGCTCCAATGGTCTGATTGGCTTTATCAAACTACATAGAGATTTCTTCTCGTTCAAGCTTCACATCATCGAGCTTCTTAGTGGCCAACCTATACAACTTCTCATGCTTTTTCAAGACCTTGTATAAATTTGCATAGGCTGTGTGGATGTCATCTTGTTCATCCATCTTTTCAAACTTAGACTCCACCAAGTCCTCTTCTTCATCCACTTCTTCAACAATCCCTTCAGTAGGATTTATAGTGGCAGTGAAGGCATTTAGGATTCCATCATTCTCATTATTCGAATCATTCTCAGGTTCGGTGTCACTCAAGGTAGCAGCAAGGGCCTTACTTTTCCTAATGGTCTTGAGATAAGTTAGGCACTCTTGTTTCATTTGTCCAAAACCTTGACGCCCAAAGCACTTTGGTGCTAAAGGAACAGTGTACTAATCACCATCCCTAGTATCCTTCTTCCCTTTGTCTTGGTTCTTGAGCTGAGACGAATTGGATTGCTTGCGATCTTTATCAAATCCTTTAGCATTAGCATTCTTCATAAACTTTTTAAATTGCCTTGTAATGTAAGATTTCATTTTAGAATCTTCATCGTTAAAAGACTCATCTGTGTCACTGCTCTTGGCCTTCAGTGCCATGCTCTTACCCTTACTCGATTTCCTAATCTTGGTCAAACCCAACTCATAGGTCTGCAGATTGCCAACCAGCTCTGCCAAAGGAATTTTTTTAATTGATTCTTCAATTGCGATGATCTTGGCATGAAATCTCTCGGGTAGAGATCTAAGCACTTTTCTAACAATCTTGGGTTCGAGAATGGTTTCCCTAAAATTAAATGCTGAGTTCACTATGTCCTTGAGCTTGGTATAGAACTCATCGAACGACTCATCCTCCTCTATCGTAATCCCTTCAAAGCTTGTGGTTAGTCTCTAAAACTTTAAATCCTTGACTAACTTGGTTCCTTCATAGGTTGTCTAGAGGATGGTCCATGCTTCCTTTGTAGTTTCAGTAGAGTATATCTTCTTAAACTCCTCATTCGTGACCGCATTGAATAAAGCATTCAATGCTCTGCTGTTGAAGTTAGCCACCTTGATTTTAGCATCATTCCAATCAGCCGATGTTTCTTTTGGCTTGGTCTAGCCTATCTTCATAGGTTGCCACACTTTTTTGTCTTGTGACTGCAAGAAAGCTTTCATACATACTTTCTAGTATGCATAGTTAATGCCATCAAATAAAGGAGGTATAATCAACGATTGTCCTCTATCCATGACAACAATGGTTAATGAATCATACAGTAAAGATTAACCCTAATCAGAGTATGTCTGCTTTAATACCATTTGATAGGCCAAGAATGTATTGAACCCTTGCAATGAATTAACCAATTAATTAGCCAAGTTAATTAATTAATTCAATTAGCATGCAATACGCGTGGTAGCACAAAAAAATCACCAACTAAGTTAATATGTAGCAGAAAATAAAGTTGACAAGGTGATTTGTTTACGAATGGGGAAAACCTCCAAGGCAAAAACTCCACCGAGTGAATTTAAAGTCACCACTCTTGAGAATCCACTATTGTTACAACCGGCGGTTACAAGTAAAGGAATTCCAGTACTTTATACCAATTTACAGTTGAACCCTTACCCCAATACCCAATGAGACTTGTTCTGTAGTGCTAGCTTTCGAGCTTTAAAATATAGCACTTCTACACTTGATTCTTGGACAAATTTGCATGGTTTTAACACTTGGACTTGAACTCTTATTTCTTGAAGTATTAAACACATCCTAGATCTACCAAATTACAAGTAAAGTGCATTTTGTCAAGGGATTGGCCAATTCTAAATGACATATGTTCTTAACATGATTCACATATGTCCTAACAAAAACTAAGAGTCCATTTGGTTGGAAGAGTGAAAAAGTGAAAGGATAGAAAATAAGGAGATAATAGAAAAATGGGAGGATAGAAAAGTTTTTAGTTTTCCCTCATAGTGTTTGGTTTGAGTGTAGAAAAGTGGAGGGATAGAAAATATAGTTTGTATAAATTTACTTTCATGCCCCTAATAGATAAAAAAAAGTGCCCTTAATAGATTTAAAAAAAAGTAACAAATAAGGAAAAAAAATGGATGAACAAAAAATAAAAGCACCAACAAAATCTACAGTGCAGAAAAGGACAAAAAAACTAAAGGAGAAAAAAAAAAAAAAGAAAGGAAAAGGATAAAAAACTAAAGAAGGAAATTTATAAAAGAAAAAAAAAAAGAAAAAACAAGAAGCATTTGACACGATATAGAAAATGATAAAACATGCATAAAAAAATTGTAGAAATTGCAAGAAAGAAAAAAAATTGCAAAAATTGTGAACTGTAGAAACCCAAGTTACCCAACACATTAGCATAGCATAGGGTTGTTTTTTGTCCAAACATTTTTTCTCTTGTTTTCTCTCCAATTTGGGAAGAAAACATTTTGGTGGGCCTAGGAGAAAACACCCAAGTCCCACCAATTTATTTTCCTCCCTCCCTTCCAACCAAACACCCATTAAAAACATCTTTTCTCCACTTTTCTCTCCCTTTTTTTTTTCCACCCTTCCTATTTTACCTCCAACCAAACATACCCTAAAAGAGAGTTCAATGGATCCCACTTGATACTAAAAGTTTTTTCTTTCTTGCCTTTTTAATATTTTGACATTTCTTGTCGCAATTCAACAATAAATAATGCTACCTAGTTCCTACACAACATTTTTTTTTTTTACCATAAATTTCATAATTGTTAAAAAAAAATTGTTATATATACAATATTTTATCCCATCAAAAAACATTTTATTTGCAAATTACACCCTAAAGTTTGAGAGTAATTGAATTTTACACCCTGAAGTTTTAGAATTTAGATTTTACCCCATGAAGTTTGGTGATGTTTAAATTTAACACTTTGACGTTTCAAAATTTGAATTTTACCCCCTATATTTTTGAAGTGTTTAGATTTTACTCTCTAAAGTTTTGGGATGTTTGAATTTTACATTCTAGATTTTCAAAATTTGGGGGTGTAAAATCCAAACAACCCTAAATTTTAGGAGATAAAATCTAAATTCTAAAATGTCATGGTGTAAAATCCAAACACCCCAAACTTTAGGGGGTAAAATCCAAATTCTAAAATTTCAGGGTGTAAAATCTAATCACCCCCAAACTTTAGGGGTGTAAGTTGCAATTTACCCTTTTTTTTCTATTAAATTTTTTTTTGATGAATTAAGTTATTACATAACAAAGAAAATGTATCAAGCTCTAATGGAACAGATACATTGGCAATGAGGTCATACTCAAGAGCATAGTTGTCAATATCGTACGATATGTATCGTATCATATGTAAATAGTTCTATATTGTATCAGCGTATCATAAGTGCTTATGAATCGTACGATATAGTGTGCATATTGTATGAATCGTATCATATCATATAATACATAGACAAATGTTTTAAAATGAGATTTTTTGTTAAAATTTGTACTTTTATTTGAATCTAACAAGATGTTAGAATTGTTTTTAATACAAAATTATTAGGTTACTTAATTTAGCCTAATAAAATAACATATTCATAAGTTTTTATTTTCCTCTCTTTCTCTTACAAAATTTGGACTACACAATACACACTTCACTTTAATATTTACAAATTTATTTTCTATACTATGAATAAGATATTAATTGATAATATAAATTTTTTTTGTCATTATTGTTATAAGTCCAAGAAACTAGAATGCCAAGAAGAAATATTTTTTAATTATTAAAATAAAAAGAATAAGAAGAGATAGTCAATATTAACAGTGATGAAGAAAATTTTAGTGAAGAAATAAATTTACAAAATGATAAACATGATGATAGCATTGACTTAGATGAGGTTAATTACGCAATATGATGAAAATAAATTATTATTTTTGGGTCATTTGTAATATATTATCACCACTTTTGAATTTAAGCAATTTGAATATGTATGTTATAAATAAATGCTAGTTTGATTTATTTAATTAGTTTGTTAAATATTATTATATAAGTGATGAATAAATTAGTCATTAGTTGAATATATTCAAAATTTATAATGAATATACTCTTTATATATGTATATCTATAATTTTTTATAAATTTTATTATGTGTTTGTGTATCTTATGATGCACAATACAAAAAAAAAATCAAAAATCAATTCACAATATGATTCATGTTTTGACAACTATGCTCAAGAGCGTAAGTTATAAGGCAAATATTTTGTTTAACTTTTGTTAACTTCAACCCATCAAAATAGAAACGTTAGAATTAAATAAATTAATAAAACTTTAAAAAAAAAAAAATGACAAACCTTCATTTTAATTGTAACTTTCACTGTGAGCATCCGAATACTAAAAGGCAACTCAATATCTAGTGTTAAATTTTTTATTTTTTATTTGCTGAATAACTTAAATAATACGCATCATGGATGGATAGATCATAAAACATAATATTATTTTTTCAATTAGTGTTGTTGTTGTTCTTATTATTATTTAAGATGTTAATGCACTTGACACTAAAATAAAATAAAATTTAAAGTGATCAAGTGAGTTTGGCTAAGCTTATTTTGTTTATGTACAAAGTATAACTTTTTAAAACCTTATTATTTGATATGATTTTAATTTTTCCTTATCGATGGGATTGTAAGTATATATCACTGATATGCGCTAGACATCGATTTCTTTGCTTATAAACTTAATTTAATTATTTGACTTTATATCTTATAGTAATGTGATTCAATGATGCCTCAAATAAGAAGACTTTACAAGATCAATGAAAATATTAAAAAGAATGCATGTAACATTTATCGATAGAAAGTAAATGACTAGGTCTTAAGTGAGATCAAGCATCACGAAGAAACTAACCAGTTAAAAGTAACACTAAAACTGGATGTTGACAAAGCAAATCGATGCAATCACAAACAAATTGATATAAACACCAAATGAGATTGATGACATAATACTAAGGATCAAACAGGTTAAGAATGAAGAACTTGATGGAAATTCAAAAGAGCCGGAGTATAATAATGAGTAAAGAACAACAAATTACAAGTAAACTACTTACTCGCATGAGCACCTTGTAAAACCATACGAAACTAAAAAGAAAATACAAATAGAGATGACATTTGAGATAGGAGATTTGGGTGTTTTTTCTTGAAGGTAAGTTAACTATTTATACTTTTAAGGTCATTCGACTATCAATAGTTACTCTTTTCACATGATTGGATTTGGATGCCACTTGTCAAATATCCAGGTTCTGCTTGCAACCTTCAACAATTACTTCAATGTTACTTTTCTCGCATCCATAGTCCATGCCCTTGCTGCTTGTTAAATGCTCTCTTTTTATATATGGCACGTTTTCTTCGTGCTTATGCTTGCAGTCACACGTGTCATATTAAATTATCCAGTTGAATCAACCACACAATTTTTTTAGAGATAATTACCTATGACGTCTAAATGAACACAATTAGTTCATCAAAACGAAAACGAACACATTGGTTGGATAAACACACACCAAAAAAAGAAAAACGCTAATTTGGTCCCTACGAGGGACAAAGCTAAGCTTGAACTTTGGGGGTAATGGCTCCCCTAATTTTTTTATTTTATTTTAAATATTAGTATATATATGGGTATTAATTTTAGCAATTTTGTTTTATAAAATTACACTTTGCTCCCCTAATTATATCATTGATTCTTTTAAGAGTAATACTATAATCACAAACTTTTCTATAATATTTTTATAAAGTGTTGAGATAGTAAATTCTTATTAGTTTGTATCTGGGCTCACCACTTACATCATTTTTTTACTTACCAACATTGTTAATTTATAAAACAAGTTTGTATCCTTAATATTTTTCTTTTTTTAAAGGCCAAAAAAAATGTATATATCTAAAACAAAATATACAAGCACAAAAACATTAGTGCAACAACAAAAATTACCAATAGTAAAACTAAAAAAAAATTAAGTCCGATCAACAAATTTTACCTAAAACAAACAACCCAGCACTTTAAAATTTTTTTAGCAAATTTTGTCTTTACTTAGCAGCAAACACACACATCAAAGAAAAAAAAAAAAAAAAAATCCCTCAACGTCTAAGCAGCAAAGTTGGAGGTTGGAGTTACCACAAGTAACTAGTAGTGAGCTACCCTCCATAACTCCAAATCCTGACTCCATCCCTGGTCCCTACATTTTGAGGTCACAGTCAATTTGATCTCTACATTTTTGTAGCAGTCAATGTCCCTATTGTTTTCAACTTGCAATCAATTTCGTCTTTACCATTAACTTACTAACAGAAAATGGACACGTGGCAAACAGATTACACAATAAGCACACTTAAAGCTTACATGACAAACAAATAATTTAAAAAAATCTAATCAACATTTAAAAAATGCCACATAAGCATTTAAATAATTAAAAAGTCCATGTTAGCAAAAGAATTACCAAGAAAAAACCTTAAAAACAAAACAATTAAAAAAAGAAACTCATCAAACTCATCAAAAAGAAAAGAACTAAGTTGTATACAAAGGAGATGGAGCTCGAGTTGGCTTGTCCATGGCATATCGGGAATCATAGAGAGAGCATGTTCTAGAAATCTCCCAGATTGAAAGATACACATCCATGAAAATCTAAACTTTATGCATTACTTTCGGGAAACATCCAATACCCACTAAACAAATTGGAATTCCCAAAAACATTAACACTCAGAATTAAGGGTGTTTGCGGTGCAGTGCGGTGCGGTTTTGGGTCATTTTTAGCACCGCACTTTGCGGTGCGGTTTAGCTAAAACTATAACTGCACCACACCTTATTTTTGCGGTCACATGTGCGATGCGGTGTGGTGTGGTGCGGTCTAAAGTTTAGCCAAAACCATAACCGCACCGCACCTTATTTTTGTGGTCATATATGTGATGCGGTGTATAAGATGCGGTTTGAATGATTTGAAATTGGTATATATTTAATAATATATTTAAACTATTAATAATATATTTAATATTAAAAATAATTAAATATATTAATATATAGAAAGGGTGCGGTGCGGTGCGGTTTGTGCAGTTTTCTTATTATAAAACTGTAAATTGCAAACCGCATTGCACCATGTGGTGTGGTGTGGTGCGGTGCACTATTACTTGCAGTGTGGTGCGGTTATGCTATTTTGCAGGTGGTTTTGGTGCGGTTTTTGTGGTTTTTGCTGTTTTTGCGGTTTGGTGAACACCCCTACTCAGAATGAATATTCTAATGCAATATCCACTACCCACATCAGAACCTGGAGCCGCTAGAAACATTAACACCCAAAACATAAATCAGCATTTGAGATCTTTGGGTAGGAAGGAGAAGGGTGACGGCATTTGCATTTGAATTATTTGATGAGGACAATGGGGTTTTGTTTTTGTTGTATAGTGGGTTATGTTGGAGAAATTTGAATATTTAATGGATTCAATAGAAGAGAGTATTTGGATATTTGTGTTCTTTCTTATTTGAAGATAAAATTAATTTTAATTTTAAAGTTTTTTCTTTTCTTTTTGATGATTTCTCTTTTTTAATTGTTGATTTTTTCTGGCATTGAGTGTTTAATTATTTAAATGCTTATGTGGCATTTTTATGATGTTAATTAAAAGAGAAATGCTATGTTCACGACTTTTTTACAATATTTTCAAAACAATCCTATGTAGCAGGTTGTTACGGATTGTTATTGGTAGGGTAGAAAAGTAATTTCAATGGTAGGTTCAAATTAGATCCAATAACAACTAACCACTTATGATTTGTTATAAAAATATTGTAAACGTAATACCTCTCTAATTAAAATTTATTATTATTATCTTATTGCTACATAAGCATTGAGTGTGCCAATTGTACAGTCTGTTTGCCATGTAGACAATTTCCATTAGTGTGTTAACGGTAAGGATCAAATTGATTGCAAGTTAAAAATTGTTGAGGGTCTTTTTTTGTGAAACCCAAATGTAAGAAAGGAAGCCCAACTCAGCAACACAGAGAAGTTGGCAGGAGACAGAGAACAAAAAACCATTAAGTCCAAGTAGTAGGAATAATGGATCACAGGTCCATGAAATAAGTAAATGGGCCTTGAGAAAGCAAATGGGCTCAAAAGAGTTCGGAAAGAGAGAAATAGTGAGTAGCAAACTCATGGGTAGTGTGTGATGTGAAAAAAGTAAGAATGGACCGTGGTAGGCCCAAAGCAATGCAAGCAAAGAGAGTAGGGGATTGATGGCAGACCCATAAACCCCAAAGATGAGTATGAAGTAATTGGGCCGGGGAAGCCTGATGAAGTCAGTAAAAGCCCATGGGAATACAAAGTTAGTAAAAGGGCCGAAGAAGCCCAAGGCAAGCAAATGGGCCACGGATGCCCAAGGGAAAAAGGGACACGGGAACCCATAAGTAAGAAAGCCCATGATCGTGTTAAGCCATTGGGGAAGAATACACAGCAAGCCCAGTAGGATCAAGTCATTATAGCAGGAATGACAGGGGAATATGGCAAAACATGATGGCAATCAAGAAATGGGCTGGAAGAAATGTAAAGCCCAATATCAAAGGAGGCCCAGCCCCTAAGGTGAGCAAAGAATTATAAAACAGCCCACGTAAAAGGACGAAGAAAAGCAGTAGACCATGCAAGCAAGCCTTCAGGCTGCGACAGACACATGAGCGGCAGGCAGATCTTAGACATACGTGAAAGGAGAGCACGCGTGAAGCCCAAGCACCACCAGCCTGTACCCAGCCAATATGAGACTTGGTGGGGTTATGGGTCAGAGGTAAGGGAGTATGGTTTGGTGGTGGGAAGAGGGGAAAAGACCTATTTTGCGGCTCCTGCCCAAGCTCTTTTGGGAGGTACGTCCTACTGGGATGACAGACCACCCAAAAGAGGCAAGGTTGAGGGAGGAACCGTTAGGTGCATGCCATGAGGGATAGAGAGAGAAAACGCCTACACTGTGGTAGGAAAGGGTGTCACAGTGGGCTAATAAATAAAACAGTTTTTTCTTTGTCTAGAGCTGGGGAGGGTGATGCAAACGAACTAGTGATGGTCAGAAAATACACCCAGACCAGACAAATGTGGTTAAAGGGCAAAATAGTAAAATCTGGTCACGGCAGACGCTATAAGAAGACCTCCCCTGTGCCCAGAACAGGGGTCGGAAAAACAGGGGAAGAATACGAAAGAAAAATAGAATAGAAAGAAAGTAGGAAAGCAAGGAAAAAGAAAAAGATAAGAAAAAAAAAAAAAAAACAAAAGAAAGATAATATAGTGGGCATGCACCAGTAGGTCGATTTCCCTCTCTCCCCTTCAAAATCTTACCTTCTTCTAAAAGGGAAAGAAAGTTTTTTCTGTTGAGGCATTAACTATTTAGGTCCGATTCCCTCAAGGCAATTAATCCCCACGTCAGGATCTCTTTTCCTGGGAGATTAACTGCATTGAGAGGAAGCGTTCTCCCTCTTTGGTTTCTTCTCTACTCCCGCAGACCAAATTTGACTTGTTTTATATTTTCTTCTTGACTAACTCTTATTGTCACTTACCTTTCTATCTTCTTTGTAAAAGTCATCATCATCGTTGTAATTACGTTTCATTAGTAGGGATTATTCAGTCATTTTCTATCAAAAAAAGACAGAAGACTCTGTTTTTTTTTTTTTGTTATTATTATGTTTGCCTGGCATGACTTCTCTGAAACAGCTCTGCCTGCTGTAAGCACACTCCTAGCAGACGAGGCATAGTTTGTGCACAAACCAGCCCAGGTTGAGTTGCAGCTGGACTGGTCTCAACTCTTTTACCCAGCATACTCAGGCCCATTACCGCAGAAGGCAGCTCAGCCCAACGCACAATATACAAAAAAAGGCCTCTACAAAAATAATGGGGACCAAATTGACTATGACCTCAAAATATAGGGATTAAAATAGTGTTTTCGTTAAAAAAAAAAAAAAAAAAAAAAAAAAAAAAAAAGAGGAAAATTAGTGGTATATAATCAAGTGGAATATTAGTGAATTATCATAATAACATATTGTCATTAGTTAGATTTTCTTTTTTTAGAGATAGTTTCAAAACAAATCCTATGTAGCATGTTGTTATGAATTGTTATTGGTAGGGTAGAAAAGTAATGTCAATGGTAGGTTCAAATTAGAACCAATAACAACTGTCCACTTATGATTTATTATAAAATTATTGTGAATGTAACACTTCTCTAATTAAAATTTTTTATTATTATTTAATTGCTATGTAAACATTAAGTGTGCCAATTGTACAGTCTATTTGCCATGTAGACATTTTCCGTTAGTGTGTTAACGGTAAGGATCAAATTGATTGCAAGTTAAAAATAATAGGGACCAAATTGATTGTTACAAAAATGTAGGGACCAAATTGACTATGACCTCAAAATATAGGGACTAAAATAGTGTTTTCGTTTAAAAACAAAAAGAGGAAAATTAGTGATATATGATCAAGTGGAATATTAGTGAATTATCACAATAACATATTGTCATTAGTTAGATTTTTTTTTAGAGGTAGTTTCAACTTATAGCATCTATTTATAATAATAAATTTTTATCATCAAGAAATTACTAATTAATGAATTATCATTTATCAACTTAAAATGTTTCCATAAACCTTGAAGACGTTTTTGTAATTTTCTGAAAAATCGAAGGTCAACAATTTTATAGCCTGTAATTCTGTATTCCCAAATTCCCAATCGCTGTGCGCGATTGTTTCCAAAAAAATAAAAAATAAAAAATCATTGTTATTCTAAAAAAAATATTGGTGTAAATACACTTTTAGTTCCTATATTTTAGGTCTATTCCTATTTTAGTCCATACTTTTCTATTTTACCCTTTTTAGTCTTTAAAATGAAAAATGCGTTTTATTTTAGTCCCTACCGTCATATCACGAATTGTTGATGTGACAAACGGAGTGCACTATTAACAAAGTAAATATTGACATGACTATTAAAATAATATTAAAAAAATTATTTGGTATTTAAAATATGCCACTTCAGATTTTAAATATATAAAAAAAGACACATCAGGAAAATAATTAAAACAAATTTCTAGGCTTATTAAGTAATAAAATTAAATATTCTTTTCTTTTCATTATTTTTATGTCATATTCTTCAATCTTCATCAGAGTTCTTCTCCAATTATCAGGTTCTCAATTTTAATTTTAATCGAAAACAATTAAAGACGCCTCAGCCCAAAAAAAAAACAATAAAATTCCCACACAAAAAAAAAAAAAAAAAAAGTCTTTCAATGCAAAAAGAGAGCCTACCCAAAAACATCAAATCCCTTCAACGCAAAAACCATTACACCAAATTTTCTCCTACGCTTTGCCTCATCCACGAAAGAAAAAGAAAAGGCAAGAAACCCCAATATCAAGGCTAACAAGAAACAAGTCCCAGTATTCCACTCCAACCCATTTATCCAGCATCGTGGTGGAAGATTCCGATTGCGGCGGCGATCTCTGGTGGAAGATCCCGAGCTCTGTCTCTTCTCTCATGGCCAGAAACCCATGGTTGAAGACCCAAGACTCATGGCCGAAACCCATGGTTGGCTGAAATCTCATCCTCTATCTCTCTCTAAACCCAGATCGATGGTGGCTGGGTGGGTCACCGTGGTTTGATCTAACCAGATCTAAAACTGATAAGGATTGGCTTGTGTTTTGGTGTTTTTGGTCTGACCGTTGTTTGAATTTCGTTAGTTTATTGTATTAGAAATGCTGAGTTTGATCATGGTTTTGTACGTGTCTTTGCCTGTTTTGATGCTAAGAAAATGCAAGAAAAGAAAAGAAAATCTTGAGTTTTTAATTTTTTGGGCAATCATATCCTTGGGGGTAGAACATGAAGAACAATCAATCATTTTCTGGGAAGAACATCAGAAAAATCCACCTTTTCTTCCGAAAAAATAATGAAAAGAAAATTAGAAAATTTTTGTTTTTAAAATTTTAAATTAAAATGCTGAAGTGGCGTATTTTAAATTCTAAATAATTTTTTAATATTATTTTAATGGTAATGTCAGTATTTATTGTATCAACATGTACTTTTTTTTTTTAAATGAGAAATTCGTGGATTTTATTCCTAATGAGAAAGATACAAAGCATCCTGAAATATAGAGTTTTCAATACATGATGGGTTTCCTCTAACCAAGTAACAAAAGTGTCAATCCCTTTGGCATGTTGTGCCAAAGTGTGTGCTGGTAGGTTGCCCTGCCGCCTAACATGCAGTATCTGAGTTCTTCGAAAGTCACGCAGGGTGTGTTGAGTGCCTCTAATGATGTCCTCAACAGTAACCGATGCTGTGGACGAGCTGGTAAAAGCACTTGAGATGATTGATGAGTCGGTCTCAAAGATAACCTCCTGTAGTCCGATGTCTCTAGCGAAGTGAGCTGCTTCTTCCATGGCCTTGGCTTCAGTTGCAAGAGGTCCCAACGGTAGTGGTATGCATTTGCTCAGAGCAGCTAGCACCGAACCTTCATGGTCGCGCACCACAACACCAATTCCCACGGCCTTTTTGTTTGAGAAGACTGCTGCATCCACGTTGATCTTATACCATGGATAATCTGGCGGGATCCACCGTGTGTCTGCATGTTCTTTATGAAGAGGCTTTTGGAGGTGGGCAAGCTGGTAGTCTTCAAGTATGAGTCGGGCTTTATGGATTATATCCCTGCTGGATTGGCGTGGGGCTCCATGCCTTGTTTTGTTTCTATTGTACCACATGCACTGTTAACGTATATTATGTTATGGGCTTTAGGCCCAGCTAGGTTACTTGTACAGCACACTTGTACTTGTACTACACTTTACTTGTATTTGTACTACACTTTACTTGTACCACACACATATGTCTCTTATATTAAGGCACTAATGTATATTCTTTGATTTATGAAATACAATACAATCATTCAGTATTTCTAACATGGTATCAGAGCCACTACTCTGACTTTTTCTTAGCAGTCTTGTCTTTATTGGTGTTACTCCACTCTCAACATCGCTTCTGCTATCACAACAGTCGTTGTAGCCTCTCGCCGTTGAACCTCCGACGTCTTCCATCGTTGTCTTTGGGTTCCGGACCTACAGTTGCTGTTGTTGAGGAGTCCAACACCGCACAGATCACTGCACATGCCATTCCACCGCGATTATTGCTCCGATCAAATTTCTGGTGGTATCACTGAGATCGTCTTGAAACGATCTACCCGTCGGTGAAAGCCCTGCCCTTATTGGAGTTGCCACGCGCCTTCACGCGCCGCCTGAATTTTCTGCGTCAACGCACCACACGCTCCACGCGCCACACGCGCCGTCCAAAGTTCAAGCTGACGTCACGGGTGACGTCATCTGCTCCATGTCAGCCCTAGCTGCGTCAACATTCGTCATCTGCTGACGTCAGCACCACGTCATCTTGGTGACGTCATCTGCTGACCGTTGACCATTGACCGTTGACTTTGTCTAGCCGTTGACTTTGACCGTTGACTTTTCTTCAAATTTGACTTTTTTGCAGAACAGGTGCTCCTTACCCAGTTTTTCACGTAGATTTCATTTTTGTAGTCCATTTTTGCATATTTTGCTTTGAAATGAAGAATAAGGACAAGTCTTCTTCCTTTTGCAACAATCGTTGCCGACAATCCAACAAACGTTTTTGCAATTTTTGCAAACGTTTTGGCTATAATATTGAGACTTGCTATCAACGCAACAAATCAGCTGTTTCCATTTCTACTGCTACTATTGCTAACACTGAGAGTGTCCAACCTATGGCTCCCGTCTCTGCAAAGTCTCAGTCTTCTGGATCCACTTTCACCATTTCCAGAGATGACCTTATAAATATAATCGCCAATGTCATTCGTATGGTTGGTAATGCATCTTATTCCTCTTCTCTTTCAGCTTTATCTGGTATGTCTCCTACCTCTTGGCTTATGGATTCTGCTTGTTGCAATCACATGACACCTCACTCGTCCTTATTTTCTGACCTTAAACTTGTACCGCACCCTCTTAATATTCGCACAGCAAATGGTTCCACAATGTTTGGTCATAATATAGGTTTCGTTGCGACCTCCAATCTCTTGGTTCCTGGAGTCTTTAATGTTCTTGACCTTTCTTATAATTTATTTTCTGTTGGACAATTAGCTGAGTTGGGTAATCGCATTATCTTTGATTATTCTGGGTGTATTGTGCAGGATTCGAGGATGGGACGGGAGCTTGGGATCGGTCCTAGAGTTAGGCGTATGTTTCCTATGAACAACCTTCGTCTTCCATTTGTTGCTCCTGTTTCTGTTGCTACAGCTGCTACAGCTTCTTCAATTCCTTCCCTTGCACTTTGGCATACTCAACTTGGTCATGCATCTTCCTCACGGGTACATCAATTAGCTTCTAGAGGTTTATTAGGTTCAGTGTCTACAAAAAATTTTGATTGTGTTTCGTGCCAATTAGGAAAACAACCAGCTTTGCCTTTCAGTACTAGTGAATCAATATTCACTGATATCTTTGACCTTATTCATTCTGATGTTTGGGGGCCTTCCTCTGTCTCTAGTATTGGTGGGTCTCGATATTTTGTTATCTTTGTTGATGATTACTCTCGCTATAGTTGGATTTTTAATATGAAACATCGTTCTGAATTATTGCAAGTATATTCTAATTTTGCAAAAATGGTTGAAACTCAGTTTTCCAAACGCATTAAAATTTTTTCGATCTGATAATGCTCTTGAATATACTCAATATGCTTTCCAAGCTGTTTTGCATTCCTATGGCACTGTTCATCACCTAACTTGTCCAGGTACCTCTCAGCAAAATGGTAGAGCCGAATGGAAATTTCGTCATATTCTTGACACTGTTCGTGCTCTCCTTCTCTCTGCCAAAGTTCCTGCTCCTTTTTGGGGCGAAGCTGCTCTTCATGCTGTTCATGCTATTAATTGCATTTCGAGTCCAGTTATCCAAAATCAAACTCCATATGAGCGCCTTTTTAGGTCATCTCCAGACTATCACCACATTCGCTCTTTTGGTTCTGCTTGTTTCGTTCTTCTTTAGCCACATGAGCATAACAAACTTGAGCCTCGGTCAAGGCTTTGTTGTTTTCTTGGCTATGGCGAAACTCAAAAGGGGTATCGGTGTTATGATCCTGTCTCTCATCATCTTCGTGTTTCCCGCAATGTTGTCTTTTGGGAACATCGCCTCTTTGTCGAGCTCTCTCACTTTCGTGCCTCCCTATCTTCCTCCTCTGTTTTAGATTTTTTTCCAGATGAGGCACATATTCCTTCTGTAGCTGCTCCTGATCCTTCTATGGTTGCTCTTGATTCTCTTGTAAACTTCTCTGTCCAACCACCAGATATCACTGATCCCTTTCCTAGTTCACCCTTTAATGAACAGGTGGAAGATGAACAGGTTAAAGACGAGCTACCCAACCCCAACCCTGAGCTTGGGTCCCCTGCTCCTGCTCCGCCTGAAGATCTTGCACAAGACATTCCACCTCGTCACTCAACTCGAGTAAGATCTATTCCTGCACATTTACTTGACTATCATTGTTATACTGCTCTTGCTACACTACACGAGCCTCACACCTATCGTGAGGCTTCCACTGATGCTTTATGGCAGATTGCAATGAAAGAGGAACTTGATGTATTATCTAAAAACCATACTTGGGATTTGGTGACACTCCCCCTCGGAAAATCTGTGGTTGGTTGTAAGTGGATCTACAAGATTAAGACTCGCTCTGATGGGTCCATTGAGCGCTACAAAACTCGTCTTGTTGCAAAAGGTTTTACACAGGAGTATGGGATTGATTATGAAGAGACCTTTGCTCCGGTGGCTCGTATCTCATCTGTCCGTGCCCTCTTAGTTGTTGCTGCTGCCCATAAATGGGATCTTTTTCAGATGGATGTAAAAAATGCATTCTTTAATGGGGATTTAAATGAAGAATTTTATATGCAACTTCCTCCTGGTCTCTCTGTTGACTCAAACAAGGTTTGTTACCTTCGACGTGCACTTTATGGCCTCAAACAAGCTCCACGAGCTTGGTTTGCCAAATTCAGCTCTACCATCTCTCATTTGGGTTACATGGCCAGTCATTATGATTCTGCCTTATTTCTTCGTCGCACTGACAAAGACACTATTTTACTTCTCCTGTATGTGGATGATATGATCATAACTGGTGATGACCTCAGTGACATTCAAGAACTCAAGGATTTTCTCAGTCAGCAATTTGAGATGAAAGATCTTGGACATCTCAGCTACTTCTTGGGTCTTGAAATCACTCATTCTACAGATGGACTTTATCTTACTCAAGCTAAGTATGCTTCTGAACTCTTGTCTCGAGCTGGACTCATTGATAGCAAGACTGTTGACACTCCAGTTGAGCTTAATGCGCATCTAACTCCCTCAGGGGGGAAACCATTGTCTAATCCCTCTCTTTACAGACGATTGGTTGGCAGCCTAGTTTATCTCACAGTTACTCGTCCAGACATCTCCTATGCTGTTCATTAGGTGAGCTAGTATCTGTCTGCTCCACGATCAACTCATTATGCTGCTGTTCTGCGCATTCTTCGATACCTGAAGGGCACCATCTTCCATGACCTTTTTTACTCAGCTCAGTCTCCTTTTGTACTCCGTGCATTCTCTGATGTTGATTGGGCAAGAGATCCTACTGATCGCAGGTCCACTATAGGTTATTGCTTTCTCCTTGGTTCTTCTTTGATTTCTTGGTGAAGTAAGAAACAAACTTTTGTGGCCCGCTCTAGTATTGAAGCAGAATATCGTGCCTTTGCTGATACCACATCTGAGCTCCTTTGGCTACGATGGCTTCTTAAGGATTTAGGTGTGTCCACATCCTCTGCTACTCCCCTTTATTATGACAACTAGAGTGCCATTCATATTGCTCACAATGATGTCTTCCATGAACGGACTAAACACATTGAGATTGATTGTCATTTTATCCGTTATCATCTTGTCCATGGTGCTCTCAAACTTTTCTCCGTCTCCTCCAAAGATCAACTTGCAGATATCTTCACCAAGTCACTTCCTAAGGGACGCACTCGTGATTTGATTGACAACCTCAAGCTAGTCTCACATCCACCTTGAGTTTGAGGGGGGCTGTTAACGTATATTATGTTATGGGCTTTAGGCCCAGCTAGGTTACTTGTACAGCACACTTGTACTTGTACTACACTTTATTTGTACCGCACACATATGTCTCTTATATTAAGGCACTAATGTATATTCTTTGATTTATAAAATACAATACAATCATTCAGTATTTCTAACATGCACCATGCAATGGTTACAATGAGTTCAAGTAGTTCTTTTCCCACGTGTTGGACAAAAATGAGGTGCCATATAAGATCAATAAGTTCCCTGTAGCGTATACCTCTAACATCTAGTGGCAGACCAGATGCTTCCCAAATCTCGCGAGCTGATGTACAGTCCCAGAAGAGATGTCCGCTGGTTTCCTCACTCAAGCCGCATGCTTCACATAAGGCTTCATCCAGGACCCCATGATGGCAGAGGTTTGTTTTGGTGGGTAATATATTGCGGCTAGCCTTCCAAGCAAATGTTTTTATTTTGTTTGGAAGGCTAAGACCCTAAATGGTGCTCCAGTAGTAAGTATGGTTAGGCGCATTTGATGACGTGCATGGGCTTGCATGGGAGGATAGGGATAAGGCCACCTTATACGCACTGTTTACTGTGAACAAACCTCTTGGAGTGTAGGCCCAGATTAGACGATCTTTGGCTCTAACTCAGCTTCTTGGGATGGCCAAAATGGCATCGGCATCTGCTGGTAGAAAAATGTGGTGTATCATGTCTTCTTGCCACTCCCCAGTTTCTGCATTTATGAGGGTGCAGACTCGTGAATCAGCAGGTATTGTATGCGGTGGGGAGATGACTCGAAATGTGGTTTGTTGTGGGAGCCACTTATCAAGTCAAATCTGGACAGAAGAGCCATCACCTACTTGCCATCTGCTTCCACTCTTAACAACATCTTGGGCAGCCATGATGCTTTGCCATGCAAAGGAAGGTTTTGAGCCCAACTCCGCATGTAGAAAATCACAGTGGGGAAAGTAGCGAGCTTTGAGGACACGGTATACTAGAGAGTTGGTATTTGTTTGTAGTCTCCAGCCTTGCTTGGCGAGAAGTGCCAAGTTGAAAGCTTTTAGATTTCGGAAACCCAATCCACCCTCTCTTTTCGGAACACAAACTTTATCCCATGATAGCCAAGCCATTTTGTTTTTTCCATTGGAATGACCCCACCAAAAAGCACGAACCATACTAGTCATCTCATCACAAAGGGTATCTGGGAGTTTGAAAACACTCATTGTGTATGTCGCAGGGGCGGAGCCACATAGTGGCTTGGGGGGGCCGTGGCCCCTGCAATTTTTTTTTTTTCCCATTAGCCTATGAAGAAAAATTAATTAGGCCCCCCTAACATTTCACAGCCGGCCCCCCCACCAATTTCTCACAAATTCTCCCACCCCTCAATAAAAAATTAGTAACACCATCAAATTAAAAAAAAAAAAATTTATCTGTAATCTGTTCTACTTTCAAGCAAAAAAAAAAAAAAAAAAAAAACCCCAAAAAAAATTTGAACTAAAATCTGAAAAAAAAAAAAAAAAAAAAAAAAAAAAAAAAAAAAAAAAAACCAAGCGGTCCAAGCGAAGCCCACGGCGAGCCCATTATAGGTAGCTCGCTCACGGCAAGCCCACAGATTCTCAATCAAAAAAAAAAAAAAAAAAAAAAAAAACAGAGAATAGAAATCGAACCCATCACGTCGGCGCCTGCAAAAATCACATCACGTCGCTGCCCTGGCAGAGATCAATCCCCATTACCCAATACAAAAGCAAACCAAAATCAGAGAACTCAGCAAATTAGCAAACCAAACACACTAACACAGAGGACACAGAGCACAGAGGAGTTTATCAACAAAAAAAAAAAAAATCCCCAATACACAAACCCAGTAACCCACGGAGTCCGTCGCCGTCGTCGTCGCCGCAGCGAGGTCCTTGTCGTCGTCTTCGCAACGGAGGGCCTCATCGCATCGACATCGTAGACCGGTAGACGCCGTAGATCACTCTGCAGAGGCCCCTGGTCTGCGCCTCTGCCTCTGCGCCGGTGAGCCGTGAGCGGTGCTCGTTGGCCGTTGCTTCCTCCGCCTCCAACAGTCCGGCCTCCGCCTCCCTCAAGGTTTTTCTCTCTAACCCAGTAACCCTCTATGAGCTCTCTCTCTTTACTCTTTAGTCCTTTTTTTTTTTTATAGAAAATTTAGTCTCTTTAGTTAGTCTTTTATCTCTCTGAATGAATTATGATTCTATGAATATGCTTGGAATATGCTTATAACTTATAAGTCCGGCCTCCCTCAGCATCTTTCCATTTTCTTTTTTTTCTTTTTTTTTTTAATGTGGAAGTGTGAGTCAGTGAGTGTGTGAGAATTTGATTGGCGGATTGGCTGGCTTTTTTTTTTTTTTTTTTTTTTTTTTTTTTTTTTTTTAAATGTGGAAGTGTGAGTCAGTGAGTGTGTGAGAATTTGATTGGCAGATTGGCTGACCTTTTTTTTTTTTTTTTTTTTTTTTTTAATAATTTGGCTGTCCAGTGAGTGTGTGACACGCCTGTCCAGTGAGTGTGTTGTGTGTTTGTGTGTTATAAGTGTTTTTATTTTTGGTGGGTCAGTGGGTGTGTTTGTGTGTTGGGTTGGGCTTGTTGGTGGGTGTGTTTGTGTGTTTTGTGTTCACATATTACCCAAGTTTCAATTTTGGAAATTTCAATTTTGGAATTGAAACTTGGAAAAAAAACAATTTAAAATTTTTTTGAAAATCATATAATATAAATAATATCATTTTTTTTTTTAAAGGACTTCACCATCCGACTTTTATTGATTAATATTATTTTAGTTGCGGTCCATTAGCTAATGGATACAATAGATAGTTAATTAGTTACAGTATCATTATTATACTATAATTAGTTAATTGTATAATTAATGACAAATAAATTAAAGCAATATAGTTTATTGTTACGCTAAACAACAATAATTAAAGCTATATAATTAAATTAACCAATACATTATAAAAGACAAATTAATTAAATTATTTTTGTTTTTGTTTGAGGGGTTATTATTAATTAAAGTTGTATTAAAAATGGGTTGACTGTTTAAATTATAGTGGAAATTTTGTTTTTTTTCTTAAGTATGAATAACATCCATATAATTAAGTAAAAATTTCTAATTAAAATTTTATTTTTTAACATTTTTTTCAGGTTAATTTTTGAGTCATATTCTTAAAACTAAAAGAATTATGAGCAACCGAAAAACAATTGATGCATTCTTTAAGAGAAAAGATGTTAGCACTTCAGAAATTAGGACACCTGTGGCTGTAGAAACAGATGTTAATACTTCAATGCCTGATGAACATCCCTCAAAATGTCCAAAACTTCAATTTGAAGAGATAGATCGTGATCCAGGATCACGTAAACAAATATGTGAATTTCCTATCAACAAACAAGATGAAATCCGACGAGCTTATCTCATAGAAGGTCCATATCAACCTGTAGATATAGGCTATCCATACAATGATGATACTCATCGTCGTCGATTTCAACCTTCATGGTTTAAGTCACATAAGGATTGGTTGGAATACTCACCTTCAACGGATGCAATATATTGCCTACCTTGCTACCTTTTTAGTAAGAAACCAATAGGTCGTCCCGGATCAGATGTATTCATTTCAACAGGTTTTAATAATTGGAAAAAGGTGAAAGATGGAATGAATTGTCCTTTAATTCGTCATGTTGGGAAAGAACCAAACTCCCCACATAAAATTGCTATGAAATGTTGCGATGATTTAAAGAATTATTCACGACATATTGACAAGCTAATTGAGAAACAAACGTCAAAAGAATTAGAGAATAATCGGTTGCGGCTCAAAACCTCAGTAGAGTGTGCTCGATGGCTAGCATTCCAAGCTTGTGCTTTTAGAGGTCATGATGAAAGTCTTGATTCAAAAAATAGGGGTAATTTTATTGAATTGATAAAATTCACATCAACTTTCAATGACAAAGTAGCTAGTGTTGTTTTGGAAAACGCTCCAGGAAATGCCAAATATACATCACCCACAATTCAAAAGGAGATTTTGCATATTCTTGCTAGTAATGTGCGAAATGCTATTCGTGAAGAAATTGGGGATGCAAAATTTTGCATTCTTGTTGATGAAGCCCGGGATGAGTCAAAGAGAGAGCAAATGGCCATCATTTTGAGATTTGTTGATAAAGAAGGTTTTATTAAAGAGCGTTTCTTTCATATTGTGCATGTTAGAGACACTACTGCATTGACTTTAAAGAATGAGATATGTGCTGTCCTTTCTCATTACAACCTCCACATTGAAAATATTCGAGGTCAAGGATATGATGGGGCTAGTAACATGCGTGGTGAATGGAATGGATTACAAGCTCTTTTTCTTAAAGATTGCCCATATGCTTATTATGTACATTGTATGGCTCATAGGTTGCAATTAGCTCTAGTTACAGCATCTAGAGAAGTAAAAGATGTTCATCAATTCTTTGATCATTTGGTTAATATTATCAATATTGTTGTTGGTTCTAGTAAGCGTAATGATGAATTGCAACATGCTCAAGCAGAACAAGTTGAGAATATGATTGCTTCTAATGAAATTGAGACTGGAAGAGGTGCAAACCAGATTGGTACTTTGCAACGAGCTGTAGATACTAGGTGGGGATCTCATTTTCAGTCTATTTGTAGTTTGATTAGAATGTTTGATGCTACTTGCAAAGTTATCAATACTATCTCTGAGGAAGGGGCTAACTATAAACAACGCGGTGATGCCGAAGGAGCTTATCAGATATTAACATCATTTGAATTTATTTTAATCTTGCATTTGATGAAAGAGATAATGGGAATTACTAATGTTCTTTGTCAAGCTTTGCAACAACATTCTCAAGACCTTTTAAATGCCATGCATTTAGTTTCAACTACAAAATCACTTATTCAAGAGTTGAGAGATGATGGATGGGAGCCTTTACTTGCTAGTGTTATATCATTTTGTGAGCAACATGAAATTGATATTCCTGATATGAATGCTCGTTACACTAAAGGTCGAGGTAGATATCGTCGTCAAGATGATGATTTAACAATGGAACATCATTTTAGAATTGGCATATTTACAGTTGCAATAGACTTTCAATTGCAAGAATTGAAAAGTAGATTTTCTGAGCTAACAACAAAACTTGTCATTCTTATTTTGGCTTTAAATCCCAAGGATGCTTTTAGATTATTCAAAATTGTTCATATATGCGATTTGGTTAAGAAATATTATCCTCAAGATTTCACTGAACATGAACAAGAACTTTTGGAGTCTCAATTGCAACATTATGAGCTTGATGTGATAAAACATCCAGATTTTCAGAATATGAGTACAATTTCCGAGCTATGTAGGGAATTACAAATTTCAGGAAAGTCTAATATCTATTTTTTGATTGATAGACTTATTCGTCTTGTGTTGACCCTTCCAGTTTCTACAGCAACTACAGAACAAGCTTTCTCAGCTATGAAGTTGTTAAAAACAAGGCTTCGCAATAGAATGGAGGATGAGTTTTTGGCAGATAATATGATAGTTTATATAGAGAAGGAAATTGCAGGGAATTTCACTATAGAAATGATAATGGATGAATTTTATTCTATGAAAAATCGTCGTCAGGCATGATTTGATCCGATTGATGACCCGACCTGACCTGAAGAATGGGAGATTTACTAAGGCTTAGTCCATGGAGCGGAGGCTTGGGCCGACACAAAATTTTTGGTCCGTTTTTGTAGCTCATTGTGAATCCTGTGCGGAGGATATAAAAGCCATTTTTTTTTTGTGATTAGGGTTTTGTCATCTTGTTCTTTTTGAGAAAGAAAAACACTGTAACCGCACATTGTAATTTTCTTTTATAATAGTGAAATCCCTGCAACTCTGTGGACGTAGGCAAATTGCCGAACCACGTAAATACTGTCTTGTGCATGTGATTGTTTTTCTTTTGGCGTTTTTTTTTTGTCTATTTTTTTGTTTCTCTTAGATTTGAAATTTCGGTTGAATTCCCAACATGTTCAAGTATATGATGATATATGAAAGTTGATAATTTTGTATCCAATAGACTTCAGAATTATATTTAGTAAATTTCTGTTACAACTCGGCCCCCCCAAGTGTTCAATCCTGGCTACGCCCCTGGCTATGTCGGGATTGCTTGAGCTACTGCTTTAATGAGTATTTCCTTTCCTGCTTGTGAGAGCATTTTCTCCTTCCAAGCTGAAAGTTTGTTGTCTAGTCTTTCTTTTAGGGCTCGGAAGGTGTTCTTCTTCGATCTACCCACCAAAGAAGGTAGGCTAAGATAAGTTTCATGCTGTTGTATAACTTCAACACCAAAACGTTGCTTGATCTCTTCCTGTAGATCCTATGATGTGTTGCGGTTGAAGAATAAAGATGTCTTCTCCCGGTTCATTTTTTGGCCCGATGCATGTTCATAGGTTTCCAAGATTTGTTCAAGGTGGCTACAGTGCTCGAGGGTGGCTCGACAGAAAATGATACTGTCATCTGCAAAAAAGAGATGTGAGATCTGTGGGCCATGTGGGCAAGCTGCTACTCCTTTGAGTGAACCTGTTGATATGGCCTGCTTGAGAAGAGATGAGAGTCCTTCTGCACAAAACAAGAAAAGGAATGGGGAAATTGGGTCCCCTTGCCTCAAACCCCGAGAGGGTATGATGTGGCCCCGAGGCTTGCCATTTAACCTGATAGAGTATGTAACAGTGGTAACACATTGCATCATAAGGTTTACCCATTTATTATCAAAGCCCATCTTAAGCATTATATCTAGAAGGCAACCCCATTCTACTCTATCAAAAACTTTACTCATGTCAAGTTTTAAAGCCATCTCTCCTATTTTACCACTTCGCTTCTGGTTAAGGTAGTGCATGGTTTCAAAAGCAACCAAGATATTATCAGTGAGAACGCAGTCAGCCATAAAGACACTCTGGTTTTCACTGATTATTTGTGGTAGGAAATGTTTGAGCTTGTTTGCTATAACTTTGGATGCTAGTCTGGAGATAACGTTGCTCAAGCTTATAGGCCTATATTGTGTTATCTTTGTGGGGTTTCTGACTTTAGGGATGAGAATAATATGAGTCTCATTAAACTTTGGGGGAATGATGCTCAAATTTAAAAAGTCAAGTACAGCTTTAGTAACACAATTGCCAGATAAAGACTAGAAGTGTTGGTAAAATAAAGGAGGCATACCGTCTGGGCCGGATGACTTCTTTGGGTGCATCTATTTTAAAGCTCGGTGGACCACATCTGCGTGAAAAGGTTGGCACAAGAATCTGTTCATGGAGTCGGTTACCACTGGGTTTATTGCTTCAACAATGGCTGAGGTGTCAGTGGGTCCATTGGATTGGAAAATAGTAGAGAAGTAGTCTAAAATAATCCTTTCCATGGAGTGATCATCCTCATGCCATACTCCACAGTCATCAGTCAAGCCTTCAATAGAATTTCTTTGCTTGCGGTTGGATGCTTTTTGGTGGAAGAAAGATGTGTTTCGGTCTCCATCTGTGATCCACAGTTGTTTTGCTCGTTGGTGCCACATGGTACTTTCTGCATCAAGCCAGCAATCAAGGGCTTTGTGGACTTCTTAGATTCGCTCAGGGTGTTGCTGTGGGTGTTGATCAAGAGCTTGTAGTTCTTTTTCCAGCCGTGTGATCTACCAGCCAACTTGGCCAAATTCAAATTTGTTCCATGATGTTAATCGGGTTCTGCAAGCTTCAAGGCAATTTGTGATTGGTGTACCTTCCGATTTATAAAGCCCTTCCATCCACGCGTCTTGTACAACTTCTGCACAATGAGGGTCCCGTAACCACATCGCTTCAAAGCGAAAGGGGCGTTGGGGCCTTTGATGTGGAAGCCGTTTTGAAGGGAGGTTCACTGCATGCATTGAGTGGTCTGAGGTGGACATGGGTATGTGCTGCATTGTGGTACCTTGGAAGAGTGACTTCCATGCCATTGTAGCAAGTGCTCTGTCCAGGCGGATGTAGGTTCGGCCTTCAATAGAGTGGTTACGAGACCAAGTATATGGAGACCCTGTATAGCCTAAGTCAGTGAAGCCACAGTGGTGAATCACGCTGTGAAAACGGTCCATTTGTTGGGTCGGCCACAAACCTCCACCACTCTTCTCTGTTTGACTAATGATTTCATTATAGTCGCCGAGGCAGAGCCATGGAAGGTTGTTTGAGCGCTTGAGAGATTCAAGTAGGGTCCAAGTTCCCTCCTTTCTATTTGTGTCCGGTTGTCCATAGAAGCCGGTGAGCCTCCATTTGGAACTTGTGACATTACAAAAGAGATTGGCATCAATAAACCACCTTGAGAAATTTTGAACGTGTACCTGTGTAGTGGGTTTCCACAGAAGGGCCAGGCCACCTTTGAGGCCATCACATGAGACCATAAGTCCTTGATTATATTCCCAGTTCTGTTTCATGTCGTTCAGTTGCTCGGTGGTGAGCTTTGTCTCCATTAAGAAGACACAAATGGGAGCTTTCTTCTTCAATGCTCTTTTGAGAGCTTTAACTATTCGGGGGTTCCCAAGCCCCCGACAGTTCCAACTTAATATACTCATTGCGCCCGGCGGTGCTGTGTAGCAGCTACCGCCGATCCCAAGTTATCAGCCATGAGTTTTCCCAGTGCCTTTGTTTCTTCATCCAGTCGTTTCTATTTTTTGTCAATGAAAATGGCGCTCTGAGTTTCTATTGTCTCACATTTACGTTTCGGGCCCAAGAGCTGACCCATTGTTTCAGTAGTGTCCATTGCATGGGCTGGTGGCCCAATTCTGCACCATGTATTGGGTTTAGGGCCCACAGAGGATTCAGTGTGGCAGGTTGGTGTGTTGGCAGTGGGGTACGTGCCCAAAGTGTTTGGTGCAGGTATGATGGGCGTGAGGTTCTATTGGAGCGTCCCCACCAAATCTGCGGTTTCGTTTAGTGGAGCAGTTGACTTGGATGTATCAGGTAAGGGAGTATTTTTGGGATCATTGATGTGGGAGTCTGCCAACTGTATACGAGGAGGAGTGGAGGTTGTTTTTGGAAAATAATTCAAATCATGGTCAATTTCCGCGATATGCGTACGGAAAAGATCATGGTTTGATAATATTTCCATATTTGTAGGAGTAGTGGTGGGGGTTTGAGCATGAGTCACAGTGGAGTCAGGCGATGGCCGTGGCGATGGTGGGTTCGGGTTGTGTTGCGCTGATGGAGTGGGTTTTACGGATGGTGAAGGTGTTGGGCGGTGGGTGGGAGGTGGTGGTGTGGGCTGCGTGGTTTTAGTGTTCACCACTTGTGGTTGTTGGATATTATGCGTGCTTGCTCTCAGCCAGGGCCCATACTGCTGTTCCTCTTTGTTTAGAGTGTCGCCGCTATCAGTCCAGGTCTTGCAGTCTTTCTCATCATGGTTTAAAAGGCCACACCAATAGCAGTAGACGGGCAACCTCTCATATTGAAGGGAAATCCATAGTGGTTTTGAGTTCCCCATGTCCATAAAACGACCCTGAGAGAGAGGTAGGCTGATATCAACGTTGATGCGAACTCTGATATAGCGACCACAACAGTCTCCGGTTGGCGACGCGTCAACTTGTTCAAGCTTGCCCAAAGAACGCCCAATAGCTTCGGCGTTTGCTTTGTTCATCCGACTAAAAGGGAGGTTGTGTATTTGTATCCAAAAAGGAGCGGAGGTGAACTTTGCATCTTCAACAGATTCCTCCTCAGTTGGTTTATAGAGACCGATCAAGTATTTGTCAAAGGACCACGATTGCTGGGATAAGATCTTAAGAGAATCGGCTTCACTGGAAAATAGTATTAAAGCCGTGTTGGAGCCTAGGTCTCGGAGTTCAAAGTCTTGTATTGACCGCCACATACTTTTAAGGGTCCTTGATAGTGCTTCCATGTTAACCCTACGCTTGGTGAAGAGTTTTGCAACAAGGACCCTGTTGTTGTCTTCAACGTTCATGGCTAGAGCAACCGTTTGGCTTTCCTGTGTGTTAAGTGATAATCGAGCCCACTTTCCAGTAAGGTCATCCATGGTAGGGGAGGTGAGGGTGGGGATAAGGGGAAGTGAAGGGGTTCCACCGGTGATGGGGAAAAGAGAGGCCTATGCAAGGATAGGCGTTAGTGTTTCATCGCCGCAAGCTTCCTTAGCAGAGAGAGCCAACGAGAGAAAAAATAATAATACAAAAGTATGATATATGTATTAGTGAGATATCGACAGGAACTAAAATGGAACGCGTTTTTCATTTTAAGAACTAAAAATGATAAAATAAAAAAGTATGGACTAAAATAGAAATAGATCCAAAATATAAGATCAAAAGGGCCCAAAAAAATTCCCAATCACTGTTGCCAGTTGTACTTAGCAAATTTGAGCCGTTAGTGAATAACACGAACTACACACAATCCTAAGCCCAAGAATAGCTCCTACATTGTAGCGAAAAAATGAAAACAGCATGGACATTATTATCTAATAATAATATCCTCGTAATAACTTGAACTGTGGAACTGGTCTAAGTAGAAACTCCATTCACCGACTCTGGATTTTTCACAAATGGGCTATCAAATCCTGAGAACACCACCTCTATCTTCCTCCAAAACCTTAATCTTCTCTAAGCTCATTTCTCCACCAAACCTTGCTCCCACCTCTCTCTTTAAAACCCATTTCAGACCCTTTGTTTCAAAACCCATTGTTACTGTTCCTAATTCTACAATTGGGTTTGGTGGTGCATCATTTTAGTTTCAGCAGAGTAACGGTAGTTTTCGTGGTGGGGTTGTAGCCATAGTTGCTGCACCTGGGTCGTTCCAGAAATCGGAGGAGGAGTGGCAGGCCGTACTCTCGCCTGAGCAGTTTCGGATTTTGAGGCAAAAGGGCACCGAGTAAGTGACACTCAGATGATTCTTGTGTTTAAAAAGATTTTTTTGCATTGTTTAGTGTTTTAACAATTGGATTTTGTTTTTGTGAATTATGGGTTTTGTTTGATTGTTCTGTGTTTGTTGCAATTTGAAGACTTGTAGTGCTAAAATTTGGGATTTGGGGTTGGAAAAGTGTTTAGTATGTTTGTGATAATGTTGGGTGTCTTTGAGAAATGAAGTCCTACATTACAAGGTAGTTCAAGAAGTTTATGAAGAATGCCAATAGGAGGAACTTTGATAAGGACTGTAGGCAATCCAGTTCTTCTCAGTTTAAAGGGCAAGACAAAGGGAAGAAGGATGCTAAGGAAGGTGGTCAGTACACTGTTCCCACAGAACCTAAGTGTTTTGGGTGTCAAGGTTTCGGGCACATGAAATATGAGTGTCCTACATATCTCAAGAGCATTGGGAAAAGTAAGGCACTTACTGCTACCTTGAGCGACACTGAGCCTGAGGAAGATTCCGACAATGAGGATGACAGAATCTTGAATGCCTTCATTGCCACCGTCAATCCTACTGATGGGATTGTTGAAGATGTGGACGAAGAAGAAGAATTGGTGGAGTCCAAATTCGAGAAGATGGATGATCAAGATGACATCCATACAGCCTATGAGAAAGTGTACAAAGTTTCTGAAAAGCATGAGAAACTTTATAAGCTGGCCACCAAGAAACTCAGTGATGTGGAACTTGACCGTGAGGAATTATCCACTAAGTTTGATGAGGCTAATTAGACGATTGGAGCGCTGAGGTTTGAGAACAATTTCTTGGCTGAGAAGACCAAGAAGCTTGAGGCGGAGCTGTTTCAAGTCAAAGCTCAACTGGAGAGGACTTCAAGCGCTAAGCTAGATGAGATGCTTAGTAATCAGAAATTTGCTTCAGATCGAACAGGTTTAGGGTATGGCATTTCTTCCTCTAATATTGCTTCTACTAGTACTACTATTTTTGTTCCTCCTGCTAGAAATACTGAAATTGAGAATACTGATGACAAAATTAGTCTAGCTAGTGAGAACTTAGACAAAGGTAAATCTATCTTAGGAGCACTCCTTAAACTAGATAAGAAATATGCTAAAAATCCTAAAGCTAAGAAGGCTAATTCTCAAAAGCCTAAACAAAAGAAGCAGCATCTCTTTCAACATTGTGGTGCTGCCGGTCATACTCGACCAAATTGCTATAAGTGGTTAGCCACTCAACAGAGCAACAGCATGATAGCATCTGGAAGCCAAAATCAGCTTCAATCATCTTTCGCTCCTCTCGGTGATCTTCTCAAGGCCCTCATGTTCCTTTCGAACTTGAATGGTTTCAATTCTTCCCCCTTTCCACCGGTTCAAGGGTTTAATCAAAGGAAAGGTTCTTCCAAGGTGTGGAAGAAAAAGGACTCCAAGTGATTTTATCACTTTCTTCTATCTTCTTGTTTTTGTTTGTTGCATTACTTGTGTGTTTTGCTTTTATTTTGTGTCAGTCTAGTTTTATGCTTTGCTTTGTTTAACATGTTTTTGTTTGTTTATTTTTCAGTTTTAGTTTATTTTGTTTTTAATATAAAAATTAAATTTTTTTTTGAAAAATCAGAAAAATACAAGAACAGTGTGTGTTTTGTGTACATTGGTACTTGTGTACCTTGGATGGCCATTGAAACAAAGTTTTCTAAACTTTGTATCGTTTGTAGCTTAGATGAGCATCTCTATGCACAGCTAAGTAAGTGAGCTTTGTGGCTCTTGTTTGTGATGAGTAAGATTGAGTTATCTCTTATTCTTAACACTCATATCACTCTTTTTGACGGGAAGGACTAAAAAGTCCTGAGAGAAAGGCATTAATAACCATCTCACCATTGTTTCCCGCCAATCATGTATGACATCTGTATGCTTCGGCATAGCAAAAGTGTGATGTCAATGACATTTATGTGCTTAGGCATAGCAAAATTGGAATGTCAAATAGTTTAGGGTATTTCTTTTCTCTCTCTAATAAGCCCATGTATGATATACTTAAAAGAAAAACATGCAAAGAAAAATCAAAAGCGAAAAGATCAAAAATGCTTTTAAATATGATTGCAAGCGTGTATTCTAGGAGATGTGGGAGTTATAGGATGTACCTTGAAGGTGATAGTCCCCATCAAGCAGTTATGATTGTGTGTGAGTTAAAGTGATTTTCTTATATCTCAAATCGTCATAACATGTACACTTATGCAATCTTGGATGTTTTTCACACACAACATGCAATATTCTTTGCTATTCTTGATACATGTGCAGATGCAATATGATTTGGCCATCACAAGTTTTACATGTGGTAATGTATGCTCACTAAACTGTCATGACTTATTTTTGAAATATAAAATTGGTTAGACTTGTTTAGTGTGTGTGTGTGTTTTGGAGATCCTTGTGGTCAAAATTTTTAAATTGAGACACTATTTTGAGAGATTTTTGTGTTGATTGGATCATTGGTTGAATTGTATGTTGGATTACATTCATATCTGTGTTTTTCACTTCTCGAAAAACTATTTTTAAAAGCTGGCTCGACACCTCCTCGATACCTTGCTATTTGTCAAGCTTCTCAAGCATTTTTTAAACGCAATCTCGACCCTTCTTTGATACCTGGTGGATCGATCGAGAAAGCTCCTGCATCCTCGATAGCTCCTCGACACCTGCTGGATCGATCGAGCTTCTGTTCTGAATCTGACTCTTTGTTGCTCGATAGCTTCCTCGATACCTCAGCGATCGAAGACCAGATCCTCGATTCCTACCTCGACAGATACCTCGATACCTTTCGATACCTGCATCTGTCGAGATTTACTAGCTGCCTATATAAAGCCTCTGTGCGATCCGAAACTCATTTCTCTTCGATCTCTCTCTCGATACTTCTTTGTTTCTCTCCCAAAACACTTTCATCTTACTCCAAACTTGTTCCTCAAGGATTCTTCAAGCTTTTTCAAGTTTCTCCTTGCTTGGTAAGCTCCTAATCCTTTCTCATTCATGCATTTCATGATTTAATACTTAGGTTTTAGGGTTTTTGAAAAATTTCGGGGTTTTTCAAAATTGATGAGCTTTCATTGAAATTTTGGGATGGGTTTTCACTTAAATGTGTTTAAAACCTCATACATTGCATCACATTAGCATTATAATGATATTGTCGTGCATTTAGATATGTGCTATATGTTTGTGTGCTGATAGGTTTGGATTGGGTTGAGCCCATGATGCATGTTCTTTTGCATGTCACATGTTCATGCATTTCCCATGCATACGTAGTTCTTTTCAATATTCTTGATATTTGAAACTGCTTGAGACTTTTCTGATTGTCTTTCTTTCTCTCCCTCTCTGTTAGTTTACGTTAGACGTGTCTATGGCACTTAAGCGTAAATCCACTCCGGCTCAGAACCCTCTTCATTCCGGTGCCTCTTCGTCTTCTGATTCAGCCCCTCTCTCTCTTCGGTTTTGTGATGATGATGCCTACAAGGCATTCTCGGAGAACTTTTCTAAACGAGGCATTCATTCGTAACGCCAAGTCATACTGTCGGACTTTGCCGACACTGACCTTCCCTCTGTCATAAACAGTAAGGGATGGGAGTCACTGTGTGACATCCCGGTCACATGTCCTCTTATGCTGATCCAGGAGTTTTACTCCAACATGCATAGGATAGATCGTTCAATACCTTTCTTTTTCACTCGCGTCCGAGGTACGCGCATTCCTATCACACCGTAGCTGGTTGCGGATGTGCTTCATGTCCCTAGGATATAGTTTCCTAACTATCCTAGCTGTGAGTGTCTGAGGACAGTGTCCAGGGATGAACTCATGTCTTCTTTTTGTGAGCGCCCTATTGCTTAGGGTTAGCGTCTTTTCACACCATGTCGACCTTTTGCTAAAGGTCCTAGATTCATGAACATGGTGATGACATTTGTTTAACATTCTCTTTCTCATTATAACTCCATCACAGAGCCTTGTGCTCGATTTTTGCTATTTCTTCTTGAGCATCTCACTATAGATTTTCCTTCTCATTTCATTCTGTCTATTATAGATGTTCATTTGGATTCGATGTCCCGTGATAAGCTCATCTTTCCTTCCGCTATCACGAGGATTCTACGCCATTTTTCCGTTCCTTTTCCCTCGTCCGACCATTTTTCCATCATGTGTGCCATAAATTACGCTATCGTTAAACGTAGCGAGGCCCAGTTTCGGTCGCGGCAGATGGATTCAGCAGCACCCTCCTCTCGTTCTGCTCAATCCCTGTCTACTCCATCTGCATCTGCTCCTTCCTCTTTCAGTGATGCATCTTTGGGAGACATCTTGGCGCAATTGCAGCGCATGGATGCTCGCCTGGATACACTCTCTACGGAGTTGTATAAGGTGAACGTTCGTGTCGGTCATATTGCACGACAGCAGGCGGCTATGGGCGGCTTTGCACCTGAGCCTACTCCTTCACCACCTCATCTTGTTGCTTCCGATTCCGATGTTGAGGATGATGATGATGATGATGATGATGATGGTGATGACGATGACGCTTCAGATGATGATGGAGATGCTAGCTCTACCGATGAGATGTCTATTTGACACTCTACCCTTTGTCACTCGTGACAAAAAGGGGAAGTAGTTTTGGATATGAAAGTAGTCACTCTTAAGGGGAGAGTTAGTTTTTGGGATCATTTTGTTAGGGGGAGTGTTATTATTATTTTTTTTTGAGGGATGTAGTGAGGATATCATGTATCTTTTCTTTTCTTTCTGTCTTAGATACATTGATTCTTGTACATGAGGTCTTGTGACCATTTATAGACATACATTGTACTTAGTGTCTCTTATATATTGTTGATGTATGTTTTCTTTCACCTACCCTTTCATGTGTTGTTTCTTTTCTCTCTTTATACACATGCTTCTTATTTATTTGTATGCAATATATTATTCTGTTTCTCACAAAGATGCCTTGATGATTTTGTTTAAAGTGTTTCAGAAATACAGGTTGTCAAAGTCTACTTGCCATAAACTCTCTTCTTGCAAAGTTTTTCAAGAGTTTGTGTTAGGATAGATTTTATTGTATTTAACAAGTGAATACGAGTTGAGTGATTTATGACTTCTCTCATATGTTCATTTGTTTGTTGTGGTTTTGTCACGGATTGCCAAAGGGGGAGATTGTTAGGACATATGTGTTTCACATGTTATAGAACATATGTCATGATTTTATGTAATTGACTTATCCTTTGACAAAACGCACTTTACTTGTATTTAGGTAGATTTAGGATGTGTTTAACTACTTCAAGAAACCATATTTCAAGATCTAGTGTTGAAGCCTTCAAGTCTGTTCAAGAAATCAAGCAAGAGAATGCAAATTCATTAAAGCTCGACAGTTGGTCGATACCTGCTCGACACCTCCTATCTGTCGAGGTTTACGAATTTCAGATTTCAACTATGATTTTCTTGGGATCCGTGAATCTGTCTATGGGTCTTCTTTTCTCCTAACCCTAGACATATAAAAAGATTGTTTTAAGAGCCGTCAAACGGTACACAAGTTGCACAAGTATTGAGCAAACTCTATTCAAGCAAATTGTGATCGGAGATAAAGTTCTTGACCTAGTTCATCTCTTTCTTGGAGAAGTTGCTATGTATTTGCACCTTAGGGCTTTGTGACCAAGCATCTTCCTGATCTTCATCGTGTGGATGAACTGAAGAACTTTGCAGCCAACAATCTTTTCAGATTGGTGATTGAAGTCGCGTACTGGGATTTGCGTAATTGGTTAGTCACGTACTTGGGAGCCGTGCATCAGAAAGGAGAACTGTCACTACAGAACAAGTCCGATTGGGTATTGGGGTAAGGGTTCAACTGTAAGTTGGTAAGGTACTTGAGATTCCTTGCTTGTAACTGCTTATTGTGATAATAGTGGAGTTTCGGGAGTGGTGACCTGAAAATCACCCGGTGGGGTTTTTGCCGTTAGGTTTTTCCCCATTCGTAAACAAATCACTGTGTCATTTATTTTTCCGCTGCAATTTTAGTTTATTGGTGATTTGTTTGTGCTGCCACGCGTTTGCATGATAAATTGATTAATTAATAACTTGGCTAATTAATTAATTAATTTCTATCACAATGGGTCATTCAGTTTGTTGCCTATCAAGTACAATGTATGTCAAAACAGTCACAAGACCAATATATAAGATATAATGTATTTGAAATAGAGAGAAAATAAAAAGATACATCAAATCCTCACTACATCCCTCAGTATACACACTCCCCCTAACAAAAATCTCCTATACTAACCCTCCCCCTAAGTATGACTATTCTCATATCCAAAACTACTCCCTTTTTTTGTCACGAGTGACAAAGGGTAAGAGTTTCAAGTAGACTTCTCGTTAGTGCTGGAAGAGCTAGCATCTCCATCCTCATCATCATCGTCATCAGAGTCATCATCGTCCTCGGATGCCTTGGGAGGAGGAGAGGGAGACTCCACAAAGTCACCAAGGCGAGCCCGTCGTCTAGCAATACGGCCGACACGGGTGTTCAACTGATAAAACTCAGTAGAGAGTGTATCAAGGCGAGCATCCATGTGCTGTAATTGTACCATGATCACATCCAGAGTCACATCTCCTATAAAAGTAGAGGGAGCAGAGGTGGACGGAGCTGAAGGAGTGGTAAGAGGTACTGACCCGGACCGCCTCGAACGAAATTGTGCCTCGCTCTGTTTAACGGTAGCGGCGTCAATGGCACACATAATGTGGAAGTGGTCGAAAACGGGAAAGGGAACAAAAAAATGGCGTAAAATCCCCGTGATAGCTGAAGGGAAGATAAGCTTATCATGAGTCACCGTATCCCTTCGAGGTACATCCTATAACTCCCACATCTCCTAGAATACATGCTTGCAATCATATATAGCTTTTTATTTTCTTTGCATATTTTTCATTTTAAGCAAATCATGCATGGGCATATAAGAGAGAGAAAAGAAATACCCAATGATATTAAGCTTTTGACATTGCACTTTTGCTATGCAAAAACATACAGATATCATTGACATTGCACTTTTGCTATGCTGAAACATATAAATGTCATTTCATGATTGGCAGGCAATGGTGGTGAGATGGTTATTTATACCTTTCTCTTAGGATTTTTTAGTTATTCTCGTCAAAAAAAGTGATACGAGTGTTAAGTACAAGAGATTACTTAATCTTATTCCTCACAAACACGAGCCATAAAACTCACTTACTTTGTTGTGCATAGAGATGCTCGTCTAAGCTACAAAAGAAACAAAGTTTAGAAAACTTTGTTTCAATGGCCATCCAAGGTACACAAGTACCAATGTACACAAACACACACTGTTTTTGTATTTTTCAATTTTTTTTAAAATTTTTATATGAAAAACAAAATAAACCAAAACTGAAAAGAAAAACAAACAAAAACAAATTAAATAAAAACAAAGCAATGCATAAAACTAGACTAACTCAAAATAATAAAGCTAAACACACAAATAATGCAAACAAAAATAAGAAGAGGAGAGAGAAAAAGTGACAGAATCACTTGGAGCCATTTTCTTTCCACACCTTGGAAGAACCTTTCCGTTTAGTGAACCCTTGATCTGGCGGTAAGGGGAAGAGTTAAGACTGTTTAGTTAGAAAGGAACATAAGGGCTTGAGAAGATCTCCAACAAGAGTAAAAGAGGATGGAAGCTGATTTTGATCTCCCGACGTGATCATGCTATTGCTCTTTTGAGTGGCTAACCACTTGTAGCAATTAGGTCGAGTATGTCTAGCTGCTCCACAGTGATGACAGAAATGCTGCTTTTTTTGTTTTGGCTTTTGAGAGTTTCCCTTTTTAGCTTTAGGGTTTTTAATCTCTTTCTTGTCAAGTTTAGGGGGTGCTCCTAAGATAGATTTACCCTTGTCTATGTTCTCACTAGCTAATTCATTTTTAACAACATTGTTCTCAGTTTCAATATTATTAGCGGGAGAAACAAAAACAGTAGTACTAGTAGAAGCAATACTAGGAGGAGAAATCTTGACGTCCTTTTTAGCTGAGCTCTGACTTGGAACAGTTTTGCCTCAAGCTTCTTGGTCTTCTCAGTCAAGAAGTTATTCTCAAATCTCAGTGCTCCAATAGTCTGATTGGCTTTATCAAACTTTGTAGAGATTTCTTCTCGCTCAAGCTCCACATCACTAAGCTTCTTGGTGGCCAACTATACAACTTCTCATGCTTTTTGGAGACCTTGTATAACTTTGCATAGGCTGTGTGGATGTCATCTTGTTCATCCATCTTCTCAAACTTGGACTCCACCAATTCTTTTTCTTCATCCACATCTTCAACAATCCCCTTAGTAGGATTAATAGTAGCAGTGAAGGCATTTAGGATTCCGTCATCCTCATTTTCGAAATCATCCTTAGGCTTGGTGTCACTCAATGTAGCAGCAAGTACCTTGCTTTTCCTAATGGTCTTGAGATATGTGGGGCACTCTTATTTCATGTGATCGAAACCTTGACACCCAAAGCATTTTGGTCCTGAGAGAACAATGTACTGACCGCCATCCCTAGCACCTTTCTTCCCCTTGTCTTGGCTTTTGAACTGACAGGAACTAGATTGCCTACGGTCCTTGTCGAAACCCTTCTCATTTGCATTCTTCATGAACTTCTTGAATTGCCTGTTGATGTAGGACTTCATCTTAGAATCTTCATCGTCTGAAGATTCATCAGTATCATTGGTCTTGGCCTTCAATGTCATGCTCTTACTTTTGCTTTTGCTCGATTTCCCGATCCTTGTCAAACCCAACTCATAGGTCTATAGATTTCCAACCAACTCTATCAAAGGAACTTTTTCAATATCCTTTGATTCCTCAATCGCAGTGATCTTGGCATAAAATCTTTCGAGTAAAGATCTGAGCACCTTTCTCATAATCTTGGGTTCAGGAATGGTTTCCCCAAGATTGAATGCTAAGTTTACTATGTCTTTGAGCTTGGCATAGAACTCATCAAACGACTCATCCTCCTCCATCTTAATCTCTTTGAAGCTTGTAGTGAGATTCTGAAGCTTCAAATCCTTGATAGCCTTAGTTCCTTCATAGGTTGTCTGAAGGATGGTCCATGCTTCCTTAGCAGTTTCAATGGAGGATATCTTCTTGAACTTCTCATTTGTGACCGCACTGAATAAGGCATTCAATGCCCTATTGTTGAAGTTTGCCACCTTGATCTTAGCATCATCCTAATCGGCCAGCGCTTCCGTAGGCTTAGTCCAACCTATCTCAATAGCTTGCCACACTTTCTCATCTAAAGATTGCAAGAAAGTTCTTATGCGTACTTTCTAGTATGCATAGTTAGTGCTATAAAATAAATGAGGTATAATAAGAGACTGTCCTCTATCCATGAAAAATAGGGGTCAATAGACCTCACAGCAAAGATTAACCCTAATCAGAGTGTGCCTGCTTTGATACCACTTGAAAGGTCAAAAACGAATTGACCCCTTGTGATAAATTAATTGATTAATTAGCCAATTTTATTAACTAATCAAACTAACAAGCAAAATACGTGGTAGCACAAACAAATCACCAATTAAACTAAGTATGCAGCGGAAATTAAATTGACATGGTGATTTGTTTATGAATGGGGAAAACCTACACGGCAGAAACTCCATCGAGTGATTTTAAGGTCACCACTCCTGAGAATCCACTATTATCAAAACAAGTGGTTACAAGTAAAGGTTCCAATACCTTATACCAACCTACAGTTGAACCCTTACCCCAATACCCAATTGGACGTGTTCTGTAGTGATAATCTCTCATTTCAATGCACGGCTCCTAGTATGTGACTAACCAATTGTGTGGATCCCAGTATGTGACTTCAATCACCAACTAGAGAAGGTTGTTGGTTGCAAAGTTTTTCAGTTCATCACACGATGAAGATCATGAAGTTGATTGGTCACAAAACCCTATGGTGTACAAGCACAACAACTTCTTCAAGAACTAGGGCAAACTAGGTTTTCTGTCACACTTCTTTGAGCAATTGTATGTAACCTTTTACGGCCCTTATATATGTTTAGGGTTGTGAGAAAAGAAAGCCCAAACATATAATCAAGGATTGGATGAAAAACAGTTCTAAAAAACTGAGTTTCATAAAACTCGATAGATAGCCATCTATCGAGCTAGCTGTCGAGGCACGGGCTTCACAGCTTTTTAAACCTTGATAAATGCTAGCTGTCGAGTTTTAATGAACAACACTTTCTGACTTGGTTCTTGGATAGAATTGCATGGCTTTAACACTTAAACTTGAAACCTTGTTTCTTGAAGCATTAAACACATCCTAGATCTATCCAATTACAAGTAAAGTGCGTTTTGTCAAAGGATTAGCCAATTACATAAAATAGTGACATATGTTCCTAACATTGAATCACATATGTCCTAACAAATTCTCTAGGGTACTTCTTGATCCATGCAAAAATTTAGCCTTTAAATATCGTATCAAAAAATTCTTATGCATGCAAATTCTATAGGGTCTTTATTGTGAATACTTTTAGCTATAAACTCTACTCTTATTTTTTTTTACTTATTTATTTAATAAAATCTTATTCAATAGTGCATCAAAACACAAATCAATTTTAAGAAATGAAAGGCTAAGAATGTATTGACCCCTTGTGATAAATTAACCAATTGGTTTAGCTAAGTTAATTAATTAATTCAATTAACATATAAAACACGTGGTAGCACAAACAAATCACCAATTAACTAATATGTAGCGGAAATTAAATTGACACGTTGATTTGTTTACAAATGGGAAAAACATACACGGCAAAAACCCCGCCGGGTGATTTTATGGTCACCACTCCCGAGAATCCACTATTATCAAAACAAGCTATAATACCTGGAAAAAAATAAAAATAAAAGGAGAGGTATATAAGTAAATTTGTTTATGGGGTCAACTTTTATAATTAATATTACTAAGGGGTTTTTTTAGAAAATAAGGTTGAAACCCTAGTTTATATAGTCTAATTTTAAGTTAGTGTATACTGACAGATGTTTTGAGAGAGAGGACTTCTCAAAGGACTGAAGTATAGAAGAATTGACTACACTCTTGAGGTAAGAGCTTAAGAAATCTTATTCCTTTGTCAAATTTAAACTTTATGAGGTATTAGAATATTTTCTTATGTGAGTATTTTGGACAATAGTGAGATTTTCTTTAGCCATGGCCGCATGGGTGCATTCTACGAAATTTTCTTAAAGGAATTGAATCGGATTGATAGAAAAAAAAGAAAAAAGAAAAGAAATGCTTGATGCAAAGAAGGTACGTCAATTTCTTTCTAATATATTATTATTTGTTTATTGACTTGGTAGAGGAGGAATAGAGTTCAATAAAATCTTGTGTCAGAGATTTGTCCTCATGCATTGGGAAAACTAGAGGCGGCAATGGCAGTAGGGAGGAAAAAAAAGAAAGAAAAAAAGGGAAGAACACGTGTAGAACTATAGAAGATAGTATTGGCAGTGCTTTTGACTCTAATGATGTTAGCTATCCTTGGCGTTGTTAGTGGTAGTAGAGTATATATATATATATATATATATATATATATATATATATATATATATATATATATATATATATTTATTGAATACATGGATTTTTATTTTGAGATAATAGAGCGGAATTATTGGATATTGTAGTAGTCTCTCTGTTGGCCGGGTACCGTTATAAGTTATTTTTTAAAATTATTTGATTATTGAGTAAAAATATTTGAAAATTGTTTTAGGTGATATCTAAGGATTTTAGAGGAAGTGTTAGGGAAAAGTTTTCTTTTGGAATAGTTTTTGGAGGTAAGTAATCTTATCCTAATTGGTTTTATCTTTGTGTAATTTAACTACTGAAAATTGTTTACATTTGTTACTATTTATTTCTATTGTATTATTGATTTCAAGTAAAGAATAGAGAAATTCCACAAATAAATACGAGCACTGAATATAAGATTTATTTTATTTAATTGTTTCATTAGCTATATTGATTTAAAGTAAAGAATATAGAAATATCACAAATATATTTGAATACTGAATATATGATTATATATGTATATATATGTACTTGAATAAGATATATTTTTGTTAGAAACTATGATTTTATATATATGATTATGGACAAATTGACTATGAATTGATTCTAATACCCAAACCAATGAGAGTTATTCATTGGTACTCTGATACCCAAACCAATGGGGGTCGTTCATTGGTATTCTGATACCCAAACCAATGGGGATTGTTCATTGGTACTCTGATATTCAAACCAATGGGGGTCATTCATTGGTATTCTGATACCCAAACCAATAGGGGTCGTTCATTGGTATTTTGATACCCAAACTAATGGGGGTTATTCATTGGTACTCTAATGCCCAGTCACGGGGATATAGTGTGACCATAGTCATAAGACTGTTAAGAATATGAATTACGTTTGAGCATTTGAACTATTTTGAGTCATTAAAATTGCTTATGTATTTTTAGAACCTATTGTAAGTTATAGCTTTTGATATATGAAAAATTGACTACTTTCTAAACCATCTATGATATATTTGTAAGATTAAAGTATGTGATTTATTTGCAACTTATTTTTTTAAAACTATGAAACTTCTTTAGTTATTTTTTGAAAACCCATAGCATATTATAACTTTTGAAGATTCATATTACGTCTTATTACTTTATAGATCTATTGTTGGATAGAACTTATTCGGATTTTGGTTACTTATTGAGTTGTCAACTCAACCCCCTTCTTTCTCTTTTCAAATTTTGATCAAGAAGAGTAGCATATGTTTGGGCTTCTGCTGGGATGTGCGCATGAGTGAAGTTTAGGAAATCAATGGAATAAGATTTGAACTTTTATGTTTTAAGATTACCATTTGTGTAATCCTTTAGACTTAAAGGATTTAGTTTATTTTTATTTGATGTTGGAGATTATTATTTGGATATCTTTTGAGAATTGCTTTATTGAGGATATTTTTAAATTTATTGATGAAATTTTCTTGAGGATAATTCTTTAATTGTTAAGAGGGCCTTACACACTTGTAGGGTGTAAACTTTATAAGTGTGTGGCTATTGTCATGTGCCTAGCTCTTACTTGGGTTTGGGGCGTGACATAAGTGGTTATAAGTAAAGGAATCCTAATACCTTATACCGACCTACACTTGAACCCTTACCCCAATACCCAATTGGACGTGTTCTGTAGTGATAATCTCTCATTTCAATGCACAGCTCCGAGTATGTGACTAACCAATTGTGTGGATCCCAGTACGTGACTTCAATCACCAACTAGAGGGGGATCAATACAAACACCAACATTGTAACACATATAATTATATAAGTTTCACAGTTAAAGTAAATACAACCACTGATTCTCTCACCTGCTGGGTTGTGTTCCTAGCAACCCTACAAAACCAACAAAAAAAAAAAAAAGCATTAAATTTTTTTTTTCTTGAAAAAAAAAAAAGTTGAAATACAGCAGTAAGTTTTATAACCATGAACAAAAAAGAATTAAAGATATTAACTATTCTAATTATTTCTCTTTTGATGTTGGATATCCAACATGTTCTCAGGACCAAATAGAAAAAGGGCCAATCAAAATCAAATTAACCCATTTGCAAATCACAATTTCAAATACAACCCACTATAAGATTCCCCTTAAAACAACCATACATCCTCTGTATCCTGTCTCTTGTCTTTGTCTCTCTCTCACACTTGCTGGCAGATTTTTTATTTTTTATTTTAACAAAAAAATTCAGCATTGTAATATAAAAAAGTGTCTATCCAATGGTGACACACAACATAAGAAAAGTGTTGCTTTTACTAGATTACTCTTAGCACTTCTATAAAACGTCAGTTTTCCTCATTAATGGCACAATACAATCTTTTTGAGACATTATATCAAACACACATCATGCATTATTGTTTCAGCCATTCCCTGCATATAATGTGATCAAAGAACTACCTAGAATTTCAACAATAATAGAATACCATAATACCTCCAAAACATAGTCAAATTAAAATTTCAACAATAACTTACTGTAATCAAGAGTATAGTGGAAACAAACAACACAATAGTTATAGTTCCAAAATCCAAAAAACAAAAAAACTTTCCAATTCCTTCAAAATCATCTATGTTTGTATATGTAATCATAAGGATACGTTTTGACAATTGCATTAGTTACACATTGAAAATTAAAAAACTGATATAAAACTCATATCCAGGAGATGCATAGACATGGGTATAAACAATTAAACAGAGATTCTTACCTGAGTCTCAGTCCGAGTCGCCCAAATAAACCTGATCCTCCTCTTCCAAATCTTGCTTCAGGGCTCACACAAATCGGTCTGGTACTATATCTGCTACTTGAGCAAGTTTAGACCAGATGGTTTCTAAGAAGAGAGAGGAGGGGCCACATGCTATAGGGGTTTTGGGTGAGGATTTGGGGGGAAGGAGATGGTTTCTGAGAATAAATAGGAGTGGTCGCATGCTATAGGTTTTAGAAAAAATTTTCAGAGTTGGGTTTTGAAGGAAGGAAGAGGGTAGAGATTTGGGTTTTAAGGGAAGGAGAAGGGTAGAGAGATTTTCAAAGTTGGTGGCTTCGACAAAGGTGGAGCCGGAGATGGGTCATGCTGGAGAAGGCAGAGTCGTTGAGTTGTGGGAGAGGAGGACCGACGGTGGTCTTGGTTTTGGTTTCATAATTATATCGGGGAAGAGTATTTGGTTTGAGAAAGGGGAGTATATATATTTAATAAAAAGAAATAAATCAGATTTAAAAATTTTTAAAAATGCTGACGTGGAAAATTATGGAGAGGATAGAGCTTCGGTTTTGTATAGATATATAGATTAAGTAGGCTTGGTATTACTAATGGATAACATCAAAACAAGATAAGGCTTAAGAATTAAATGCAAGGAGATGTGCCCGTTTGGTATCCCCTTTTGAAACCACAATTTTGCATGGTATAGCTTTTTAAAATCTTGTACAACTTTTTCAAATAACCCATTTTCAAAAAGCTGAAAAAATGAGTTGAACCAAATAGGTATAACATCTACTTGCCTCTGGATGCTGTGGTAACACCCTAAGCAAATATGAGCCTTGTGCCTTATAAGCTGAGAATCTTAGAGAAACAAGCCTTTTACCTCTGGCTATTTTTTCTAAGTGCATACCTGAGGTTTTAGGCTGTGTTTGTTTTGGGTGAAAATCACTTCCAGGAAATGCTTTTTCGTATTTATGGGTGTTTGGTTGCACATGGAAAATGCATTTTCCGGAAATGGTTTTCAGTTGACCTTGTGTTGGGTGTAAATTGATTTCCGTTTTTATTTTACCTTCAAATACAATTTTTCAAAAAATAGAGAGAGAGAGAGAGCTGAGTGAGAGTAAGATAGAGGAAGAAGAGAGAGGGAGAGAGCACAGGCCTCCGACCGGCCAAGCTCCGGCCAGAGAGATCGAACCCAGAGCCCAAAGCCGTTCGACTTCGAATCGCACCCTTCAACTTCGCCGTTTGACTTCGCCATTCGCCTTCGTCGTTCGACTTCGCCGTCTGACTTCGCCTTCACACCGATCGCGATGGTAGTCGCAGCACCGATTCGTCGTCCCCGATCGCGAACCCAGATTCGTCGTCCCCGATCGCGATCTTGCCTTCGCGCCGATCGCGATCGCAGTCGCAACACCGATTCGTCATCCCCGATCGCGATCGTCGCACCCCAAAACCGATCGTCCTCGACCCCAAAACCAATCGTCCTCCCTCTCTTCCTTCTTCTCTCAATTTGACTGGATTATGATTTTTTTTTTCTGGGTTTTATTTGTGTTTCTGAATTGAAGGATGAAATTATATATTTGTTTGGTAGGTGAGAAAATGTGAGAAAATGTGTTTTCTGTGTGATTTTGATTTTTGTTGTTGTTGTGGTGGTGGTGTTTTGGTGGTTGTGGCTTTTGATTGCCGGAGTTTGCTGCCGTGGGTTGAATTGCCACATGAAAAAATTGTAGGAAAATAGCATTTTCAACCATACAACCAAACACCAGAAAATATTTTTCACAACATTTTCTGAAATGCAACCAGACACTTAAAAATATTTTCCTTTCCGGAAAATAGCATTTCCGGAAAATAAGTATTTTCTAGAAAATCACTTACATGAAACAAACACAGCCTTAGCCTAGCAGATGCCTTAAAATCCATGACCTCATCCTTCATGTTGCCCTTACTAAGGAAGGAGGTACCAAGCTCATTGGCTTAGGTAGGCATGGTATAATTAAGGCGAAACTACACTATTGGTCTTTGAAGTTTGCTCTGTGTGTGCAATTGGTCCCTTAAGTTTGAAGTGAGCATAATTGGTCCCTCAAGTTTTAAAACTGAGTTGTATTAGTTTTTTTACTAACTACCGTTAGTGTGTTGCTTACGTGGCTAATGAAATAATAATTTGGCATTTTTTTTAAATGATGTAGCATATTATTAATTAAAAAAAATTAAAAAATAGTTTCCATGTTAGATGAAATTGAAATCATATTGACTTGATTAAAAACAAATCTGATATTTGTTTAACAAAGGCGAGAGAGAGAGAGAGAGAGAGAGAGAGAGAGAGAGAGAGAGAGAGCGAGAGAGAGAAGGGGAAGAGAGCGATTGACAGCCATAAGTGAGAAGGGGAAGGAGTGAAGAAAAACCCAAACCTAGCCGCCACCTGTGGAGACCAAATCCCTAGCTGCGCGACGGCACTACTTCTTTGGCATAACCACTGTATCGCTGCTGCCTCCCTCTGCTGGTGACGGTGGCCTCTTGTGTCTTAGCAATGCTTCCTTCTCGGCCACTTTTGTGTCTTCGTGCTAGCACAGCCACCAATACCTCGCCCTCACTGCTCCTTCTCCCCTTATTGAAAACCCTCTTAGGTATTGCTGTTTTTTGTCTTCGCCGGTGTGTTGTCATGTTGGGCCGGTGTATTGCTGTTTCAATGCTTAAGAGCGCTTCTATTTATTGCTTGCATCTTTCTTTTTAAAATCTTGTTAGGAAAAATGTTTTTGATGAATTACGAGCATTTACATTTGCTTTTTGTTTCAAATTCTTTTACCTATTGCTAATGGCACTAAGGAAATGGAAGTTGTGATGATCATTGATATTCTTCAACGAGCGAAAGCAAATGTTGTGGTGGCCTCTATTGAGGATAAACTAGAAATTCTTGCTTCTCATAATGTAAAACTAGTGGCAGATGTGCTCTTTAATGAGTTTGCTAATCTTTCATATAATCTAATAGTCTTGCCAATAAGTTGGGGGATTTAGCTTCTAATTGGCGATAAACAATTGTTTAGCATAACTACATTTTGCATACTTGTAGGGTGGACTTGGTGGTGCCCAACAACCCAAGCATTTGCAAATTCTGAAAAATTGATGAACCTGGTAAAGCAGCAGAGGGAATTAGTGATTTTTTAATTTGGTATCGGTGAATTTTTTTCTCATATGTAAATTTAGTTTGTAATTTTTTAATTAAAAACATGCCACATCATTAAAAAAAATGTTAAGTTATTGTTCTGTTAACCACGTAAGTAATACCGTTAACAGCAGTTAGTAAAAGGATAAATACAACTCAGTTTTAAAACTTAAGAGACTAATTGTGCTCGTTTCAAACTTAAGAGATCAATTGCGCACACAGGGTAAACTTGAGGGACCAATATTGTAGTTTCACTTATAATTAAAGACAAGAAGACATATCTGCTAAGGGATTATGGTTTCTCATCCCATGTGTAACCACTTTAGCTTTTGCTTCATACGTGCCACTAAGGCCTCAGGCAAAAAGCAAGGTAGATGTAGGTTCATTGCGCCTCATCTGAACCTTCTTCCCTAAATAAAGTAGCATTTTAAGCTTTTAGCTTTGACACCTATTGCTAGACTTTAGTCTATTAGAATACTTTTGGCCATTGCATGTCACTTGAATTTCAAACTCTATTAGATGGATGTGAAAAGTGCATTTTTGAATGAAATGCTGCAAGAAGAAGTATATGTAGAGCAACCTAAAGGTTTTATGGATCCTCATAGACCCAATGATGTCTACAAACTGAAGAGAGCATTGTATGGTCTTAAATAAGCTCCTCGAGCTTGGTATGATAGACTAACTTCTTATCTTAAAGAGAATGGTTTTAAGAGAGGAAATGCTGATAGTACTCCTTTCATTCAAAAGGATAAGAAACATTTAGTTGTGGCTCAAGTCTATGTGGATGATATAGTTTTTGGCTCTACTAATGACATTCTTGCTAAATCTTTTACAAATGAAATGAAGAAAATGTTTGAGATGATCATGGTGGGTGAACTTACCTACATTTTAGGATTGCAAGTGAAGCAAACCAACAAAGGAATCTACATCAACCAAGCTAAGTATGCAAGAAATCTTGTCAAGAGATTCAGACTTGAGAATGTTGCTCATGCTAGAACACCAATGGCCACCAACACAAAACTGGGGATTGATCCATCAGGTCAGCCTGTTGACATTACCTTATATAGAAGTATGATTAGTTGTTTATTGTATTTAACTACTAGTTGTCCTGATATATCTTTTAGTGTTGGTGTGCGTGCTAGACTTCAAGCTAATCCTAAAATGTCACATTTAATTGCTGTTAAAAGAATAATTAAATATGTGAGTGGGACTAGTGATTTTGGTTTGTTCTATAGCACAAAATCTAATGTCTCTCTTGCTGGATATTCTGATGCTGATTAGGTTGGAAATGCTGATGATAGGAAGAGCACTACTGGTGGGTGTTTCTATGTTCTATAGCACAGAATATATTGCAGTTGGAATTTGTTGCTCACAACTTCTTTGGATGAAAAAGCTTTTAGGAGATTATGGTCTATCACAAGAAATTATGGTTGTGTATTGTGATAACTCTAGTGCTATTGATATATCTAAGAATCCAGTACAACATTCTAGGACCAAATATATAGAGATTAGACATCACTTTATTAGGGATCTTGTTGAAAAGAAAATTGTTGCTCTTGAGTATATTCCCATTGAACATTAGAATGCTGACATCTTTACCTAACCTCTTGATAGGAGCAAGTTTGAGTCTCTTCGACAAGTGATTGGTGTTATCACATGTCTTAGTCTTCAAGGATATCTTTGGTCCTTGTGCTTTAACTTTCAATTCTTTGTGATCAAAATGTTTTTGATTAGGATTTTCCTTTGCATTACATTCATGCATTTCATTCCAGGTTTGTTAGGATGTTTCTAATATATATATATATATATATTTTTTTTTTTTTTTTTTTTTAATTTGGAAAAAAAAAATTGTATTACACATCACCAAGTGTGTAATTGATGTTGGCCTATGAAATTTGCATTTCATGATTGTGTACCTTGTTTAGCTTTGATGAGCTATTTTTCTGCACTTTACTAGTTTGTGCTATGTAGTGCTTAATTATGTGAGTTGTTTATAGTCTTTAAACACATGCTATTGAATTTGATGTCACATTCTTTTGAGTGTAAGGACTAAAAAATCTTAGGTGAAAGACATAAATAACTATTTCATCATTGTTACTCCCCAATCATGAACACTTGTGTGCAATTCATAAAAGTTGTGCTCGATAAGGTGTAGTACTTGCACAGCAAGATTAAACGAGGTGTTAAATTAAAATGTAACAAGGGTATTTTCTTTTCTATCTCCTATATGTCCATGCATGATATCTTTGATTGTGCTCAATTGAAAAATTCAAAAGAAAACAAAGAAAAAGAAAAAGCAAAAAGATTGCAAGCGTGTTTTCTGAGAGATGTGAGAGTTATATGATGTAAATTTTTAGGTGATAGTAACTTTCAAACTAATGTGATTGATGATGTAGAAATTTTTTTTAATTATTATCTACATATCACCTTTTATGTATCTCATATACTTACTAGTTGCACATACCACATGCAAATCTTTGTTAAACATTGTACATGTGATTGTGTGTTAATTAAATGTGGTCATCCAAGATTATGCTTTTTGTGATGTTTGATGCTCTTTTTAGGGTTTGAGTTGAAATTTTTGAGGAGAAATTTTTTGAATCTTGATAAAAATTGATTTGGTTGAAGAGAATGTAGTTTTTAAAATTTTTTGGAATTATTCACATGCATTTCATATCATGAAATCTTGTTTTGAAAATTGTTTCTGCAGAAAATTTTAGGTTTTCAAAATATTCCGTTTTTCAAGTCTTGATCGATTGAAAAAGGGCAGTTTTTAGGCCAAAACTCTCTACTTGTTTCGGTTCCTCTCGATCAATTGAATCTGTTTTTTTTTTTTTTTAATCTTCAATTCTTGGCATGATTCCTCTCGACCAATTGAAAGTCGTGTTTTTTTTTTAAATAAAAAAAAAGGAATCAGATCATATGTTTTTTGAAAACTTTGTCTTCCTTTACATCTAGTAAAACTCTTTTGCCCTTCCTTTTTGTTTATATTACATGCATTGATGCATAATCATCAAATTTTTCTAATTTTTCAAACTAAAGAAATTTTGGGGTTTTTGGTGATTCTAGGTGTTTCAATCAAATTTTTTGAATGGGTTTTTGTTCATGTATCATATAAACATGTTTCCTCTACTTTAATTTCAAAATTTTCATGATTTGAGCAAAATTTCAAAATTAGGGTTTATGTGTTCTTGAGGAATTTGGGGATTTTGTTCAATTGGGTAAAATTGATTGAAATTGACTTGTGATATTGTTTAATTGATTGATTATAGCATGTTCTATACTTGTTGTGATATTCAATTGCTCAATATTTGTGTTTTTGAAAATTAGATTTTTGAAAATTGGGGATTTTGCATAAAATCTAAATTTTTGGGTCAATTGTCAAAATTGTGCTATAATTGGACTATTTTATGCATTAGATCATGCATCATTTGTGCCTATGCATCATGCATCATATATTTTGAAAATTCTCTCTAAATTGTGCTTTATCTCTCTCTAATGCAGTCTGCCCGTGGTTTATGTTTTGGTTTTGGTTTTGGTGTCTCCTCTTTCTTTAGATCTTAGATATGGCTCCTAAGGTTGGTAAGGAGTTTAAAACCAAAGCTAAGAAAAAATCAGCATCCTCCTCTGCTTTTGTTGATATTGATAGGGTTAGGTTTCCTACAGTAAAAAATGAAGATATTTTTGAAAAATTAACCAAATATAGGTCTATTTGGGGAGAAAGACAAGTTGTTCTAGATGAATTAGATCCTTCTATTCGCAGGAATCTAGAGTCTAGGAATTGGTTGTCTTTATGTGAGGTTTCTAATCCTCCCCCTGCTGCTTTGATTAGAGAATTCTATTTGAATCTCTCTATTCATTCTGATGATGCAAGTGGTCATTACTTGACTACTTGGATTAGAGGTGAAGAATTTCAAATTACTAAGAAAGTAGTATTTGATGCTCTTCATGTACCTCTTGTTCGTAGACCTACCTTTCCATACATTGAGTTTCCTCCTATAGATGATGTGATGTCTCTTCTTTGTGGAAGATCAGTTACTTAGGGATCTAACCCAAGGATAAACTCATGAGTTTACTGAGCTTAACTATCTCTTCTTTAGGATAGCGTATCATAACATCTTCCTTATCTCTCATATTCACACCATTCCTATACATAAATGTGTCTTTTTGTATGCATTTCTTACTGATGGTCTTATGTGTTTTCCCTCTCATTTCATTTAGACCATTGTTTAGATCTTTACGAGTACATCTAGAGCACATAAGCTGTTCTTTCCAATCTTTATATATAGGGTGTTAAACTATCTAGAGTTAGAAAACTTTCCTCTTTTAGAGTTAGTCCGTAATTATATACAGAGGTTGCTGCCTTGAGGGCTGATTTTTCTGAGAATATGAGTGCTTTTCCACCTCCTCCACCCTCTGATCCTTAATAATTTTCTTTGGCAATTAACAAAAAGGGGGAGTGAGTTTGTGAACTCTTGTACTTAGGGGGAGAGTATATGAGTTTGTTTTTTTTTTTTTTTTTTTTTTTAATTTTTTTTAATTTTTTTAATTTTTTTATACTTGTTTTATTTTAGTTTGATTGTTCGTATTTATTTTTTGTTCTTGTTTCACAAACATGATGTTATTGATTATGATGGCTTATTGATGATGTTATTCATTTGATATTTGTCTATCTTAATGTGTTGTGAATTCAAGTTCTTTTTTTTCTTTTTTCTTTTATTTATTTATTTATTTATACTGTATTTTCCACACATGCGTTTATGGTTTATTTTCAGTGTTTCGAGAATTTGCAGGTTAGTTCTTTCAACAACTATTGTCTATTCTAGAAACTAATAGTTAGTAGATTGTGATTGAATTGTATTAGGGCAACATTTTGTAAAGGGCTAGTTCTTGAGTTGAGCAATTCATTTGTATGTGTGTTTTGTCACGGATTGCCAAATGGGTGATTGTTAGGTTCTAAAGATTTAGAATTAAATGTTTAGATTCCTATTTTGTTTATGTTGGCAAACTGAGAACAAAACAATGTCTAGATTAGGTGTTAGACATTGCTTGAGGTGGTACAAGTCAAGTCTTAAGAACATTCAAGTTGTAGAAAAAATAGTTCAATTTCAGGGAAAGTTGAACGATCAAAAATTGCAGTAAATTAGTTTCTACAGAATTTTAAATTAGAACCAATCTAGCAAAAATGTTTAGGGTTTTAGTCCAACACTACTAAGTATAAAAGGAAAACCCTTGTTGACGCTCGGGCCTCGATCGGGGCGTAAAACCATCGTCGTTGGGCCTTCGTTCGACACTCGCCGTGGCGACGCTCCAACGAGCGTTGAGGGCCCATTGGAGGCCCCTCTGTCGATGATTGTGCGCATGTAGTAACGCGATTCACGCGGAGATTTAGGTGCTCTTTCTCTCGGTGGAAGAGGGTATTCGTCTACCTTTAGAGATGTGGCAGGAATCTTGGCCAAATTTTAAGGGAATTACCATAGGTAAGTGATGTTACCACCAATCATTGGGTTTTTCTAAGGTGTGATTGGTCACTTGTTTCTAATTGATTTTATTACCAATCCTAGGCTAAGAAAAAAGGGCATTTTTCCTAATCTAATGTGGATGGTAAAAAATCTTGATTCTTGAGTCCAGAAGTTTGGTTACGTGTGGGGAAGGTGTTAGGCACCTCACAACGCCTGTTTAAGTACAGTCCTTTGTTTTGATAAAACCTTAATTTTCGGAGATTGGTAGTAAAAACATGATTTTGGCATTGGCTTTCGTGGCTTTGCATGCATAGGGGCTTTGAGGTTTGGCTTTTGCATGGGTGTGGTCCCAATCTATACTTTCTTAAGGCATTCGAGCAAAGTACCAGATTTTCACGACGAAAATCCGGCGACATGTCACCTTACTTACATGGTGAAAATTAGGCATCGCTTTGCCTTAGGTGACATGGACTGTGACAATCACACCAAAAGGGGCAAGTTGGTATATATATATATATATATATATATATATATATATATATATATATATATATATATACATACATACATCATGCATAATGCAAGCACACAGAGCAGGAGAGTAAATGCCTACATACCTAGAGCACGGCCCAAAATATAAGTGTAGGAAAATAAATAGGGGTCGCCATACTCTAGAGATGAGGACGAATGGTACACAGCATGATATACCTAATACAACCTATTGAAGAGAAAAATGAGGAAGGAAGGGGGTTTAAAAGAGTACATAACCAAACGGGAAAGGCTAGACCCCTAAACCAATTGCACACAGTCGCTTGGCTTATATTCACATGCTTGCATCCTCGCCTTTTTTGCTTGTGCCTGGGAGACCATGCCCTAGCTCCATGCGTCCTCGCTCCATGTGGGTACATGCAAAGGCAAAGACAAGAAACCAACAGATAAGCAATGGAAAGAAAAAGATGCAAAGAGCACAAGGAAGAGGCATAAAGCAGATAAGTATGGTAGATATGGCAAGCAAAGCACATGGCAGGAGACATGACGAGCCACAAGATAAACAAACAAACAAGAAAGCAAGAAGGATAACAGGCAAGCAAGCAAATAAGAAAGAAGTCAAACAAGCAAAAAAGCAAACAAAAGGCGATGTCTACGGGGGACAAATGTAGGTTTGGATCAAATGTCCATAACTTCATTGTGTTGAAGCATGGACGACACACTAGCAAGCAAGACTCATGCATGAACATGTAAGCAAGCGTGTAAAGATGCATAGAAAGCCAGCGGGTGGCACAAACAAACATGGTAAGCATAGTGTCGTGCTGAGTGGAAAATGGGAAAGGTATGCACGAAGCAACCGGCATCATGGCAATGCCTTTTACATGATTACATCCAAATGAGGCCTCAAGGGCGACAGATATAACCATAGAACCACAAGCCCGTTAAGGGCGTCAAGTGTGGCAAAGCCTAGAACTAGAGAGGCTAACACAAGCATAAAACGTAGAAGCAAGCAAGCATAGACATGCAAAATAGGAATGATCCAAACCCTTTGATGTGAGCCTTGGTGTATGGACGATGAAAAAAACCATAGGGTCTAGATCGGGTCCAAACCAATAGGCCAAAACACAAGAAAGAAAGGAAAAATGACAAAAAGGCTACAATAGCACATGGCATGACAAACATAGCCTAGGTCTAGGCACAAACATGGCATGGAGCACGCAAGCACATAGACGATGGCATAAAACATGTAGAGAACATGGATCTAAGCATGTAAAGGCACTGATCTATATATATAAGCATGGAAATATGCATATAGGCAAGTGAATGCCTAGCACATAAACATGGAAGAACATGGATCCAAGCATATAAGCATGTGAAGACAAGGATCTAACCATGTAGCATGGAAATAAACACATAAACACATAGATCCAAGCAAGGCATAGCCAACAACGTCATACAAGCATGTGAGCATGTAACCCTAACATCAACCTAGAATAAAAAGAGGAACAAAGCATAGGAAAACATGGCATAAAGCATAAAGCATGTGGATCTAAACATATAAGCATGTAAGGATGTAGATCTAAGCATGAAAAATGGCATAAGGCATAAAAAGCAAAAAGAGTTAAGCTAGAAGCATAAATAAAGCAAGAAACATGCTAAAGAAAGCAATAAATCATGCTATTCAAGCAAAAATAGTAAGGTAAATGCTAGAAAAAGATTTAGAAAGTTAGGGGTATGGATAGTAGCTAAAAAGCTACATCCACACCCCTAAACCCCAAATCCCAACGTATAGAACCAAGGAAAAGAAGATTAGGTGTAAGGACAATACCTTGTGTTTTTGGTGAAGAAAAGAATCAAGAGGTTTTTTATGTGTTTTTTTGTGTGTGTGTGTGTGTGTGTGTGTGTTTGGAAGAGAGAAGAAATGTGTAGAAGACGTCTAGGCAGAGAGTAGGCAGCCAAGAAGTCCTTTCTTTTTTTTTTTTGGTCTAAAGGTGCCTAGGGACTTTTATAGCCCCATCACGCTTTTTGAGGCGACGGCCCTTAGGGCTGCCACCATCAACTTCCTCATATTGGGTTGATCTTGACACTCTTGGAAAAATCTTGACTTCTTGTTTCTAAAAAGGTATGGAACTTGAAAATCCAATAGCCGGATCAAAAGTTATGGCTTTCAGAAGTTAGTGGTACATCGATCGGTGCGTTATCCCGGTTTTCGTGATATCTTAGCCATTCTAACTTCAATTTCGACCCATGAATAGTCGTTGGAATAAGAATTTGATAATCCTCGCAGTGACGTTAGTTTCAACCCGTTCTGATGGCTAGATCGAAATTAGGGTTTTTGAGGCCCGCCGATGTCAACAACAGGTCAAACTAGGTCAAATTTGGTCAAACCTGCCAAAAATCTCTGAAAATCTCGCGTTTGATGTAAAACTATGAAAAGTGTTATTTTGTGAGGATTTTGACCTCGTTTGACCTTCGGTCAACCCAAGGTTGACTAGGGGCATTTTGGTCATTTTAGCTGAAAAAGTCACTTTGGGTGCTTCGATGTCCGAATGAGTTGTGCCACATCATCTTGGATATTCTCATGGCCCCATGAGAGAAAATAACATTTTTGGACTTTTCGGGGTCCGACATGCAAATCGAGGGCGAACAAAATATGGTATCAACAGTTGCCCCTTTTTTATCTGACATCTCGAATGCAATGAGAGGTGTTGGATAAAGAACGTAATTTCGAATTTTGTTGCCCCCAAATTTGCGAGCAAAGACTATTCACGGATCGAGACTGAACTTTACCTAACTGGACAGATTTGTTGTAGGTGCTTCTGAAATATTTTTCGGACATGTCTCTGAACTCTAGGAGAGGAAAAGGCCCTGCCCCCCTTTTTTTAGGTTTGATTGAATCAAATGGTCAACGTTGACTTGGTCAACGCTGACCGGCGGCTTTACAAGGTGTGCCAGGCTGACCCGACAGCCCAAGAAGGTGCACCGGGCAGCTAGGCCGCCCAAAACCCTATACCCCTTGTGGGCATATTTTGACCTTGTTTCACTCTTTCCTTTGACTTCCCACTTCTGAAAAATTCTCTAAAGCGACTACAAACTTTGCGGGTCCAGCTTTTCAGCTTCAATCTGCTACTTTAGTCTTTTCTGCACTTAAGATTAATGTCTATTTTTTCTTCTTCTCTTCTTTTTTCTGCAACATGTTAGTAGCAATACTACTAGGGATGCATGCTAGTGATTATTTTATTTTTGGAATTTTCATAAGCATATATTCTTGCCATGATTTACACAATGCTGTCTTAAGGGAATGCATATAATTTCTTTTTGTCTGTGTTATATGGGTGTGCAAATATGTGGGAATTTAAATGCTGAAAATAAAATGCGGGATATAGGTAAAGGGACTTACCTAGTAGTCGGGAATAATGAAAATGGCGAGGCGTACAACACAGCCGCTATTTAACCCCAAGATGGAATGTGAGCCTTGGGTGCGACCACTAGTTTACCCACTGTAAATCAGGAACTTGAAAACATTTTAGTGACTTGATAGCTACGTGATGGGGAGGTGTACAATGCAGCTACTATTTAACCTTAAGATGGAATGTGAGCCTAGGGTGCGGCCGCTAGTTTACCCACTGTAAATCAGGAACTTGGACTTTTGAATGACTTGGTAGCTGTGTGATGGTGAGGCATATAGTGCGGCCATTATTTAACCTCAAGATGGATGTGAGCCAAGGGCGCGGCCGCTAGTTTGCCCACTATAAATCAAGAACTTGGACTTTTGAGTGACTTGGTAGCTGTGTGATGGTGGGGCGTATGGTGCGGCCGCTATTTAACCTTAGGATGGAATGTGAGCCTAAGGCGCGATTGCTAGTTTACCCACTGTAAGTCAGGAACTTGGAAATTTTGAATGACTTGGTAGCTGTGTGATGGCGAGGCGTATGATGCAGCCGCTATTTAACCTCAAGAGTGAATGTGAGCCTAGGACGCGGCCGCTAGTTTACCCACTGTAAATCAAGAACTTGAACTTTTGAGTGACTTGGTAGCTCTATGATGGCGAGGCGTATGGCGCGACCGCTATTTAACCTCAAGATGGAATGTGAACCTAGGGTGCGACCGCTAGTTTACCCATTGTAAATCAGGAACTTGAACTTTTGAGTGACTTGGTAGCTGTGTGATGGTGAGGCATATGGCATGGCCACTATTTAACCTGAAGATGGAATGTGAGCCTCGGGCACGGCCGCTAGTTTACCCATGGTAGAATGAATCCGCACTTGTTTAGGACAGTGTTAGTTTATCTATATTGCCATTTGTTTCATGGGCTTACCACTTCTGTTTGAATTTCTTGCCGTTTTGTAGATTATGTCACAGAGTACGAGATCTAAAAGAGATCAGGGGAAGGCCCCTGTCTATGTATTTTCTAAGGGGGATTCTTCTTCTGATGATGAAACTGTTTCTGCAGGTGAGCAAGCAGCTCAAGTTCTGCAGAGACCGCAGGGGCGATGACATCAAACCCACTGACGTTATACTTATAGAGACCCGATCTAGGAGACGACATTCAGCCGAGGCAGTTAGTGCTTCCTCTGAGTCTCGCACTATTTCCAGTGAGGCTTCCTTATGGCATAGGCCAGCTACAGGGAGAGGGGCCTCTAAAGGAAAGATGCCAGCCAAGGATTTCTTTTTTGATGTAGAGGCTGATTTATCTAGGGATGACGAGGTCTATCCGGGCGCTAGAGGCGTGATTTGAGGCCAAGATTCTCGGTACGTCAGGCCAGGGCCGATGCTTATACTGGAGTGGTAGATGGCGGTATCAAAGACACTCACCTTCAACACAGGCTAAAGGATCATCCTTTTGCCCAAGCGCGGAAGGGGCAGGTATGCTATATTTCTTCTTTCATCATTTAGATTCCTATTATATGCATATGCTAACAGATAGCTTCTGATTCTGAATGCAGGGGCCTGACAAGATCTGTGGTCGGGGTGCTTGGTCCAACTTTCTCCAACTATTGTCTGATCTTGGGACCCATTGGTGCTATGCGGATTTCCTGAGAGAGCAGGGGTTCGAGGATTTTCTAAGGAACCCCCCATACACCATGAGGCATGGGATTGGGGAGGCTTTGGTGCAACAGTTTCATGCTGAGACAGGCACCTTTCATCTAAGTAGTGGGGAGTATACCATTCTCCTTCTCGATTGGATGGCCATCCTAGGCATCAGATTTGGCGGATACCCAATCCCAATTGATGACATGACTTTTGAGATGGCCTGTGAGCTCTTAGGCATCCCTCTCCCATTGACTATGGACACGGGAGGATACTTTAGGCCTACAATGTTGCCACAAATTTGCATTGAGTGGTTGCAGGGTAGCATCCCTTGGGGTGTGGTACCTACTAACATTCATCTTCGGTGGTTTTTCATGTATTTTCTTGGCACTTGCTTCTTTGGTAACAACCAATTAGTAGTATCTTGCCAGCTGCTGTGGGCCATGAAAGCAGTCTCCGACGTCCGTCACTTATGGCTTTTTCATAGCCTTATTAAGGTGAGCTTCACAGTGGGACTTCAGGAGCCTGGAAGGGTGTTGGCAGATTTTGACATGGTGGGCATATGGGTATATCCCAGCTTTGCGACCATAGTTCTTGGGTTTATCGGCGACAGTGTATCCTCGAGCATATGCTTTATCTCTCTGTACAATTACCGGGGTTGTCCTGGTGTAACCGGTTACTATCTCTGCGGCCTTAGATTGCGTCACCTAGGGTGAGATAGTGGTCCGTCCTTATGATGGCTTACTGCTGGGGAGACCGGAGCTTACTATTACCATGGGCCAGTCAAGGATACAACGCTGGTTTTGGGCCCTATTGAGTTGGGTGTTTTTCCTAGTTGAGAGGACCATCCATCAGGTCATGCCGATCTTTAGAGTACCTAGAAATTTGCCTCCTTTCGGCTTGTCATTTGAGTCCCTTGTCATGGAAGATCTGGCTTATGCGATAGGTTCTTTTAATGCTTTTAATGCCTACATGGATACTAGCAGGGATTATGCCACTTGGTTTGCAATGTCCTCTATGAGACCTATCATAGAAGACATCCCTGTGAGTGGAGGTAGAGTGTTAAGAGGCATCGCTTGTGCTCATGTAGCTTCTGTAACTGAGTGGAGATCACGGGCTGAGACTTTACAGGCTAGAGTGACAAAGCTTAAGACCGCTGCTGCTACTGGAGAGGCGTATATGCAAGAGGAGATTGCTCGAGCGTTAGCTTGAGAGAGGGAGCTTTGGTAGAGGGATAGAGAGGCCCATGCTACTGCAACAGATAGAGAAAGGTCCCAGCTTCAGGGTAAGCTAGCTATTCTTCACAGCTATACCATGGTTTTGATAGGAGAGTTACAGGTGGCTCGTATTCACGTTCCGCCTTTGCCTCATATTCCAGGCCGGGGGCCTATTGTTCCTCTATACAAGCCTGGGTACATGCCAGCTCCTCCCAGTTCGCTAGGCAATTGGGGCTTTTTTGCTCAGACTCAAGGGCCTTCTCAGGACCTAAGACACATTTCCGATGCTTCAAGCATAGCTAGTCTTTCTACTGGCCCTTTTACCAGTGATGATGATGATAATGATGATGACGATGCCAGCCTGTTTATTAGGGATGATGGCTCTCAATAGGGTTAGCCTTTGTTGTAGCATGATGTAGCCCTTGCATTGGCATGTATGTATTTTCATGTATCTTGTAGACATTGCCCCATGGTGGGCCAGTTACGTATGTATATTATGTATTGCCTCTTGATAGGCCTAGACATATGTGTATTATATTGCCCCATAGTAGGCCATGATGTATGATATTATCTCTTTGCTTCATGATGTATGTATAAAACATTACCTTTTGTTAGGACTTACATGAATGATTTTGGAAATTGCATTTGAGAGGGCTGATGTATGACTTTAGGAAAAGTGCCTTTAAGAGGGTTGTTGATATATGTGAAAAACAATGCCTTTGATTAGGAGTAACTCTAGATAAATCGCATTTGAGAGGGCGGCTTGACATGCGTGAAAAACAAAGCCTCTGGGTAGGACTTACATGCATAACTATAGATAATTGCCTTTGAAAGGGCTACAACAAGAAACAATGCCTCTAGACAGGGCTTACATGTATGATTATGGAAAATTGCCTCTGAGGGAGCTGCTACTGTATGTATGCACTATTGCATTTTCATCATGGATGGTGGTTTTAAACCAGCTTGTGTCACACTCAATTGTTTTGCACAGCAGTTTCACAGGTTTATCGGTGGATTTTGACAATGATCGTCCTGTTGGGGGGGGGGGGGGAGTGAAGAGATCGCGTGAAATAAACTGCCCTAGTTTAGGGTTTCATGCGATTCTCGACATAAGGGACACATCCTCAGCGAGACGAACCCATTCTTGTGTATTGGACAAGGGGGAGGGAACTACGCAAAATAAACTGCCCCAATTTAAGGTTTTGTGGGGTTCCAAGCCTGCAAACTGGCTAGAAATGGCCTCGACTTCATAGACCATACAAATGTGGGTAATGAATGTAGACATTCTAAATGTGATCTCCTTAGACACGCCATGAGGGGGTATGCACTAGTTGCCCCTATTATTGCCCGAGTCAGCTATCAATTCAAAGACGGGTTTCTTAAGCTGACCTTATGGGAAATGACTCCCTCCGTCCTCAAAAGAAGCTGAAAAAGTTGCCGCATGGCTGAGATCGGGCTTTAATGTCTTTCTATTGTGTGGTTTGATTACCGGGGATGAACTAATCCTTGAACCGAGTGAACCAGGCTTTAGAAAATGAGGTTCAAGATATCTGGAGATGCTGAACAAGAAACACAAAGATAAACTACCCTAGTGTAGGATTTGTGTGGTCTCAAATGCACGAGAAGGAGTTTCAAACAATCCGGTTCACTGTCGAGTCGACCACGCAATACGCGGGTGTTGAAACAAAGGAATCTTTGCTCTAAGGTGGTAAAAAACATCCCAAACATCGTAGTAGTCGGAATACAAAGGGGTTTGTGCCTGGAGGCCTGAAAAGCCCTGGCACTTGTCCTGAGGGTTGGCGGGCCATCACCTCGGTTTGCGTGCATAAAAGGCTGAGTTCAGCCCAACCCTAGCTCATTCCGATCTGCGATTTTTTGGGGTCTTCTCCTACCCTTTTCTCCTCCCAAAACATGTAAAAAACACTATTTGTCATCATTTTTCGCACAAATTCTCATCAGATCATTAGATTTAGTAGGATCCGTTCATGGATGCTCTTGGTACTTACTCCTACGACACTTTAGTTGAGCTTGAGAGGGAGTTTTACTATGAGAAGAAGCTTAGGAGGTGGTTGGGCTCTTTTTCTTGCGGTGATAGGGCATTTATCCGGCAACTTCTTGGAGATGCTACTACTCTTCTTCACACCACATTGGATTAGCACTTATTGGAGGTTATTACCTCTTGTTGGGACCCCGTCGTAAGATGTGTCACCATTGGAGATGTTGATCTAGTGCCTACCTTGAAGGAGTATGATGGTTTTCTTTCTATTTCTACCCTTCTAAGCATTATTTTTGTTCCACCAGTGCAGCCACGCTACCGCAAGAGGCTTACTGATCTGTTGTGGAGGCGCTGACTTGGTATAGCAGCGGGATAGGAGGGAGCATGTCCTTTGATTTTCTGTATGATCGAGATAAGCGGGAGTGTCCTGTTGGCTAACGAGATGACTTTGTTAACTTAGAGGAGTGGTGGACATCCTATCGGTGTCAGGCCTTCTTGGTGGCCTTCTTTGGTACGATGTTATTTCCTTCATCGTTAGGAGCTGTCAGCTTTGCCATTCTCCCTCTGGTGAGTGCCCTACCTCATGGTATCTCTTTCATTCCTGCTTTACTTTTTAAAACCATTAGGTCCTCGTCTTTGTGTCAAGAGATCAATAGGGGTAGGCTAGGTTGCTATGTTCACCTGTTACAACTATGGTTTTGTAGCCACCTGAGTGTTATTGCCAGGGATCAACCTGAGGGTTTTGCCATTAGAAGTAGAGTTCGGGCTATTGTAGTTCTAGATCTTCCCTTTCAGGAGATACTGAGGGTTGGCTGAGATACTTGTGTAGCCTGAGTCCCACTAACTAGACCTAGAGAGTCAAGTGGGGTATCACTAGATTGCAAAGGTAGACCCATTGCGTTGGTTTACTTAGCATTCCCCTGGTGGGCATCTAGGGATGTACGGGGTACATACTGGGTATGGCCATGCGGCAATTTGGGGGCATCTAGCACATTCCGCGACTTAGTGATCTCTCTATTGTCACTTGCGAGTACAAGTTGGTGGATATCGATGTAGTAGTGATAGGGCGTGCCTCTGAGTTCTAGGAGGTGCGCAAGTCGAGCATTGACTTCCCCCTTTATTCTAGGGATGATTAGGAGTAGTTTTCTGCTGAGTTTAGAGTGTGGCAAGACACCAGAGATCCCAGCTTTGTGTTTGACTTATCATCACCAATCTCAGCCAAGCTGCCACTTTTGGCTAATGTTTTGAGAGACTATACTCTGGAGTTTGAGATCAGGGTTGAAAGGACCCTTATGGATCTGAGGAAGTGCTTGAGGGAGACCATCAAGGATAAAGACTGCTGCCAGGAGCTGGTTGATACCCTTATAGAGGATATTGAGAAGATAAGCAGTGCACATGAGAGTGAGCGTGCTACTCTTAGGGCAGAGCTTGATTGGAGGGGGCTAGCCCCTCCAGGCACAGAGGCAGTGTGTGTTCAGCTGAGATCCTGGGTTGCGGGTTTGGAGGACAAGCTTGCAGATCTTACTCAGAGGTTTGCTGCTTTGGATCATACTTGGGATGAGGAGAGGGCCACACTGGAGGCCAGTAGGGACGAGGCTGCTAGCAGGGTCGATGGCTTAGCATTGGAGCTAGTATAGGCGAAGGCCTACATTCATTCCATTTTGAGCATGGAGTATGGACGAGAAGGTGATGAGCCTAGTGAGCCACAGTTGGCCTTCTGTTGCCTTCAGACTGAGTTGGTTGAAAGGGAGGAGGCTTTGAGAGTTACTACTGCAAAGGTGGGCACCCTGTAGGCTTTACTAAAGACTAAGAGACAGAGCTCTATTTCTGATTCCATGATGGTGAGGGAGCTTGTCTGTCTTCGACATTCACATGACAGACTCAGAGAGATTGCCAGAGACCTAAGCTTTGACACAACTGTGTTACTCCGCACTCATGCTCATGATAACCCGATTCTCCGTACTGGTTTTGGGAGATTGTGCCAGGTGGTGTCTGATCGCTTGGGTTATGTTTGACTTGCTAGCGTTCTTTTTTGCTTTTTTTTGTTTCTGTACATGAGCTATGTAGTTAGTATCCTACCATGTATGGAAAGGTCCTTCATAAATTGCTAGGAAATTGTGTAAGGCCTTCCTCTTTTTGTTTGAGTTCTTAAAGCATAGTCTAGTCTGTTAGGCATGCTTAGAAACTGAGAGATGGTGGAGAGAGATGTTTATAATGATATTTAGGATATAATTAGGAGATGAGATTTCATGTTTTTCTATCAGAATGTATGAAAGAAACTGAATGGCACAATACAGGCATGTTAATGAATATGTAGGCAAATGCTTTGAAAATGCAAGATTATACAAATAAGTGAAAGATGTAAAATCCATGCACATCAATATCTTGTTTTTCCAAGGATACATCCTATTCTAGACGAATCTTTTCCTTTTCCTATTGAGGTACATTTCCTATTGGCATGAGCCAAAACATCTTAAGAGGACCATCGGGTCATGGCGGTATTGTAGACTGACTGATTTTTCTTTTATGACATGACCAAACCAAGATGGCTGCCTATGTACCTCTATTAGGAAGGATCAAGTCATCACGTAGTTCAATTGACTTTTGATTGCCTTAATTTTTGCCTGGACCGCCCTTTCGTGTTTTCAATGTAGTCGGCTCTCTCACTTTTTTTTTTTTTTTTTGCTCTCCTTTTGCGTAGATTGCCCTTTCGGGTTTTTGATCTACCTTTTTATATAGATATTTTTTGTTTTTGTTTTTGTTGTTTTTTGTTTTTTTTTTTTTTTTTGACATAAAAATATAGAAATAAGGTGCATTAAGAGGCTCCTTCAAGCAAAGTATTGTATGACGGCGTCAGAATTGGTGGGCATGTTGAAGTCATGCCCATCCATGTCGGCTAAAATCAAGGCTCCTTTGAGAAAGGCCTTCTTTACCACATATGGGCCCTCTTAAGTTGGGGAAAACTTTCCTCTGTGATCATGCATGGCTTGGTTGCGCTTCTTCAAGACTAGATCGCCTTCTTCGAAGACCCTAGGTGAACTTTCTTGTTGAATGCTCGCTCAATACGGCGATGGTACAACTGTCCATGGCACATTACGGTCATGCGCTTTTCATCTATCATTTTTAGTTGTTCATATCAGTAACGGGTCCATTTAGCTTCTAATAGCTCTGTTTGAGACAAAATCCTAAGAGACGGGATCTCTACCTTTATGGGGAGAACGGTCTCCATGCCATATACTAATGAATACAGGGTTGCACTCGTGGAAGTATGAATAGAAGTGCGATATGCACACATAGCAAACGGCAAGTACTTGTGCCAATCCTTATACGTGTCTATCATCTTCACCAAGATTTTCTTTATGTTCTTATTAGTGGCTTCCACTGCACCATTCATTTGAGGGCGATAGAGAACCGAATTTCTGTGCTTGATTTTGAATTGTTGGCAAAGTTGCTAGATCATTTTTCCATTTAGGTTTGCCCCATTATTTGTAATGAGCTCTCCTAGCATGCCATAGTGGCAAATAATGTTATGTTTCAGGAACCAGGCTACCACTGCCTGAGTGACACTTTTGTATGAAGCGGTTTCCACCCACTTTGTAAAATAATCGATGGCCACTAAGATGTACTCATGACCATTTGAAGCTTTTGGAATCACGGGTCTAATGACATCCATACCCCAGGCTGAGAAGGGTAATTGTGCTGCTAAAGAGTGCAAAGGTTAAGGAGGAGCATTCTTCCTGTCTTAATAGGCTTGGCAATGGTGGCATGTCCTCACGTGTTTAATGCAATCACCCTCCATGGTGAGCCAATAGTAAGCAGCTCTCATAATCTTGTGGACCAACAAGGGTTTACTGGCATGAGCTCACAGTAAGCCTCCATGCATTTCTTCTATCAAATAATTAGTCTCGGGGGCATCTATGCATCGAAGTAAGGTAGAATCGTGGTTCCTTTTGTACAAGACTTCTTCACTCAGGAAAAATTGGCAGGCCATGTGTCAGGTAAACTTCTTTTCACTGTCCGTTGCATCGGACGGGTATTCATTGTTCTTGATATAAGCCTTGATATCATGGTACCATGGCTTTCCATGGGCTTCAACTTCGACACTCATGCATTCTTCGATGTTGATGCAATAGGCCAGTATGCCACAGACTTTTATGCACAATTGCCACATATCAACTCCTTCAAATAACTTGCTAGGGTAGCCAAGGCGTCTACAAACTAATTGTATGCCTAGGGAAAATAGACAAATGTGATGTTTCGGAACTTCGAAATCAAGCGGCTGATGCATTTCTGATATAGAATCAACTTGGTGTCTCGGGCTTGCCATTTCCTTTGATTTAGGAGATGATCAATAGGGAATCTCCAAAGTCGCTCAAGTCATAGGCACTAAACTCGAACTTGCAGGCTGACTATACACGCTTCATATTCTGTGACGTTGTTGGTGCAATCAAAATTCAACTTGATTGAAATAGGGATTTGCTGGCCCTTGGGGGAAACTAGGACTACTCCTACACCATTTTCAGTAGAGTTGACGACACTATCCAAATAAAGCTTCCAACGCCACGGTTCCACACTATCTAGTTTTAGCTCTAGTGCCATGACATCCTCATCAGGGAAGAGGGATTCTGGAAGTTCCGGATCATTCAGTGGTTGGTCCACTAGGTAATCGGCTATAGCCTGGCCTTTGATGGCCTTTCTTGTCACAAACACAATGTCGAATTCGAAGTGCAACATCTACTAGGACTACTCCTACGCCATTTTTGGTAAAGTTGGTGGCACCATCCAAATAAAGCTTCCAATGCCACAGTTCCACACTATCTGGTTCTGGCTCTAGTGCCATGACATGCTCATCAGGGAAAAGGGATTCTGGAAGTTTCGGATCATTCAGCGGCTAGTCCACTAGGTAAATGGCTATGGCTTGGCCCTTGATGGCCTTTCTTGTCACAAACACAATGTCAAATTCAAAGTGCAACATTTGCCAACGGGAGATCTTCCCTGTAAAAGTTGGCTTTTCAAAGATGTACTTAATGGGATCCATGTGGGAAATGAGTTGTGTGGTGTAGTAGAGCATATATTGTTGTAGCTTATGTGATGCCCATGCTAAGGCACAACATGTCTTTTCAATGGCAATGTAGTTGATCTCACAGCTGGTGAACTTCTTGCTTAAGTAGTAAATTGCCCTTTCTTTTTGGTCAGGCTCAACCACTTGGCCTAACATGCAGCCCATGGAGGTTTCTTGTACCACTAGGTAGAGGATCAACAGATATCCCAGCGTCAGGGGAACCAAAACAGGAGGGTTCAACAAATATTGCTTGATCTTGTCAAAAGACACTTGGCACTGATCTGTCCATTCTATCTTTGTGTCTTTCTTCAAGAGCTTGAACAACAGATCACATGTGGCAGTCAACTGCGCTATGAAGCGAGCTATGTAATTGACTTTGCCTAAGAAGCTACAAATCTGTTTCTCGGTTTGTGGTGTCAACATGTCCCAAATAGCTTGGACTTTTGCTAGGTCCACTTCAATTCCTTTTTGGCTGACTATAAAGCCACGTAGTTTCCCTAAACTAGCTCCAAAGATGCACTTGTTAGGGTTTAGTCTCAACCTATACTTGATAAGGCGCTTGAACAGCTTTCTCAAATCTATTAAATGATCCCTGGCAGTGTAGGATTTGGCAATCATGTCATCTACACAAACTTCGATCTCTTTATGCATCATATCATGGAACAAGGTTACCATGGCTCGCTGATATGGCATGACATCATATGCATAGGTTCCCTAATAAGTGCTGAATGTTGTCTTGACTTTGTCTTCCTCAACCATCTCGATTTGATTATAGCTTAAGAATCCATCCATAAAGGAGAAGAACATGTTGGTAGTAGTATTATTGATTAGGGTATCAATATGTGGCAATGGAAAGTTATCCTTGGGGCTGGCCTGGTTCAAATCTTTGTAGTCAACGTACATGCGTACTTTCCCATCTTTCTTAGGCACAGGAACAATGTTGGTGACCCAATTTGAGTAAGCTATCGCAGTAAGGAAACTGGCTTTCAAATGCTTTTCTACTTCTTCTTTGATCTTCAAAATGATCTCAGATTTCATCCTTCAAAGGGCTTGCCACACTGGAGGGCATTTAGATTTAACTGAAATTTTGTGCATAACAATCTCAGTATCTAACCCTAGCATATCTTGGTAAGGCCAAGTGAAGATCTCTTTGAATTCCTTGAGTAGAGCTATAAGCTCATGTTTCAAGTCTTTAGGAAAGTTTAACCCAATCTTGACGGGTTTTTCATTCTCGCCTTCATCGGCAAGGTTAACCACTTCTATCTCTTCTATGTTGGGCTTGGACCCTTTGCTCTCTTTGTTTAGAGCTTCCAAAATATCACGAGGCAAATTTAAAATTTCCTCTAATCCTTCAATATCATGCTCCAACTCTATTGTCTCATACACGTCATCAATATCCTCGTTATGGCAATAGGACGATGTACCCGCTTGGGAATCAAAATAGATCCTATAGAATGAAACATCTACAAGGAAATATAAGACAATTTGCACCCACATATTCATAGGTAGGCAAATAAAGAGATAAATGCAAGGATTTATTGAATAATGCACTAGATAATTTTCATTAATGGGTTATAGACAGGGGGATAACAAAGTTCATGCTTGACAAGGGTAAAAAGGGAAACACTTTTTCTCTTCTTCTTTTTTTGGGGTGGGGGGGAGAATAAACTGGGGAAATGCAAACAAAGAATGCAAAAAGTAGGAAATAAACATGCAAAACAAACTAGATATGTTATTCTAACTCTTTCGAGCAATTGAAGGACCCAACCACACGATGATGGAACACTCCTTACTCAGTCGGTGCAACCATAAAGCAGGGCTCGATGGTCCAATGGCCCACTGTCTCACCTGGCACACAAGGTCTAATAGTATAAGTCAGATCATCCCTTAGGGATATGATGGCATTCACTGAGAATTATTTAGGACACAAGTGGATGAGACAAGCTAGATCTGATTCCTCCTTGCATGATTCCTGTGTCATTCTGATCTAATGACCTCGGCCGAAGTCGAAAAAGTGACCTTGATGTGGACAATATACATCCCTTGGCCAATGCACTTCCTTTTCTTTCCTCTAGAAGCCTGAAAAAGTTCCTCATTAGAGGGGTTGTGCCTTAGATCGAAACCTCCTTTGTTGTCCGAGAGTTCAATCAAAGCAGCCTTCCTGTGTCCTACATCACTGAGGCCTTGGCCTAACTGATATCCAAATTTAAGCATCTCCTTGGTAACCATTAAAGTAGCGGAGGGCCATGTTAACTCGTGTTTTGAAGTTTTGTAAATCATGGAAACTAGCTCGAAACTATGAAAAGTTGCCTCCCGAAAGGCATTAGCACCAATGTAGGGGATAGAAGTCTCCTTGAAGATTGTTAAGGGCTCTTCAGACATAATAGTGATCAACTGATCCTCAGAGGGGAACTTAAGCCTCCGATGAAGGGTAGAAGCAATTATACCCACGGTGTGTAGCCAAGGCCTCCTTAGAAGCATGTTATATGGGGAATCCACTTCGATGACTTGGAAGTTGACCATGAAAAACATGGGGCCAATTCCAATTACTAATTCAATCTTGCTTTTCACCTCCCGGAGAATGCCATCGAAGGCTCTAATGATCATGGTGGTAGGGCGGATAAGAGAGGTATCCACATTCAAGCGCTCTATAGTAGACATTGGGCAAACATTCAGGGCTAATCCATTGTCAATTAGTACTCTAGAGACGATCATATCTTCATACTTCACCATAATGTGCATAGGCAGAGTATGCTCTCTACCTTATGGTGGTAGCTCATCATCTGTAAAGGAAATCTGGTTGGTGGCCAACACCATTGATACCATACCTTCAAAGGAAGATTCTATGACATTTGTAGGAACACATGTCTTTTTCAAGATTTTCAAGAAAGCCTTGCGGTGGACATCAGAGGATAGCAATAACGCCAAGATGGAAATCTAAGCTGGCGACTTGTTTAGTTGCTAAATCACATTGTATTCTAAATTTTTGATAATTTTCAAGAATTCCTCGGCTTCTTCGGTTCCTGACGGGTTCGACTATACCCTTGCCAATCTCTTTCCTTCTCTTTTCTAGCTCATCGAGAGTATAGCAGTGACCACTCCTAGTAAGCCCAGATAGACTTGAAGAAATATTGGAGTAGACCTCCTCTTTTCCAGTTTGAGTGAAGATTAAGGACACATCATATTTCCAAGGGACACAATGACTATCCTTATAAGGGAACGACTTTAGCATGCGAATGATAACACCCTCCTGAGTTTGTAAATTGGGCACTATGGAGAACATCTTCGGATTAATGACCACTAGACTTGGCAGGACAGCTTCAAGGGCTTTTGAGCTAGATACCCCAGAAACTCCTGAGGTAGGCTTCGATAGAATAAGAGGATCGAAACCTTGGATTACGAGAACAATGGCAGTTCCCTCCTAAACTGATGATGAAGTTAGATCTATGATTGCAAGCAATGCAAGAACTAGAGTAAATCCCTCGATGGTTGGTGAGGTTTGCCTTTTTTTTGAATCTGATGACCCTAAATTCGCAGGTGATTCTACGGTCTCCTTAATGACTACTAAAGAGGGAGGTGCTAAAGTAACCTAACCAAGGCATTTCTGTAGATATTCATCCTAATCTTTCCTCAACCCAACTAATATATAGCATTACATTTGGTTCCTGACTGGGTAGCTAGAGGACATAGGCTGGCCGCCATGCAATCACCTCTTCGCACAATTTCCCTTTCAATCCAGATGATACCACAATCGGCTAGACTCTGAACCTATGCTTGGAGCACTTAACAATCAAACAAGGAATGCCTGTCTTCACTGTCACAAAATAAGCATATTCCCCAATCAAATCCCGAGGTTCCTATACCCTTAAGATTAAGGTGGCTCTCTTGGACCAAGGCTCAGAGGAGAGCCTTCCATGGGAATGACGATAAGGAGAAATCCAGAACCCTTTCTTCCATTATGATGATGGCATTCATATTCCCTTCCTGATGGGGAGGCAAATAGTTGGTAATGATATTTAGAACGGCTGCATTATCGAACTGTATCAACTTGTTGTCTGTGAGATCCAAGACACGATCCCTCAAATGGTAACATTCTTCAAGGGTATGCCCCTCGGTCCGAAAATGGTGTTCACACTTCTTGGATGAATCAAAACCAGGTGATGGAGGGCCTTCTTTGGGCCTGGAAAACATCGAGGTCACTAACTTCCTTTCCAGCAAGTAAGCATAGAGGTCTGCCATGGACATGGGTAACGGAGTGTACTTCTAGTTTTCCCACCTCAAGGGATGAAGAGGGTCTGGCCTCCCTCTATGATTAAAGGCTCAATTAGGTGCTTGAGTAGAATGAACCTGTTGCTGATAAGGTCTAGAAACTGGGGTTGCATAAGCAAAAGTAATACCCCTAAGCCTTTCTAATACATTGTCAACCATATGAACATCGACTTCTTTAGCCTTGCGGCCAATCATTTTTTTAACCTGTTGTTTGACCATGGAACTCAAAGACTCGGGATCCATGATCTTCTTGCTCATAATACCCTCGTCAATACGCTCTTCAATAGGGATAAGGCTAGCAAAATGAGTGACTTGGGTGCTGATCATTTTCTCATAGTAAGGAGGCTTGAGGTTGTCAATGAACCATTTGATCATCTCATTTTCCTTCATGGGGGGTTGCACCTGTGCGGCTAGCTCACGCCACCTCTGGGCATATTCTCGGAAAGACTCCCCACTCTTCTTCTCCATTCTCATAAAGACCATGTGGTCGGGAGCTACCTCAGTGTTGAACCTGTAGTATTCTAGGAAAGAGTTGGCCATTTCCCTTCAGTTGGAGGTCTTTTCCAATCTCGCATACTATGTGGTCGTGGGGCCAGTCAAATTATTAGGGAAAATCTGGCAAAGCAGAGGGTGATTATCCCCACAGAGAGCCATCTTCCTACAGAACATGCGCAAGTGTGCGCAAGGGTCTCTAGTACCATCACACTTAACAAACTCTAGTGCCATGAACTTAGGAGGCATAATGACCTGAGGGAAGTTGGTCAGGCTATCCAGATCAACGCTTCCATGGGCGCTAGATTCCTCCAAAATTTGAAACTTCTTAATTAGAGTTTCCATCTGGCTCTTGACTTGGCCGATCTCAGATTCGGGGTTCTTGTCCTTAGAAGGATCTGTTTCTTTGTCATTACCCTGGGGCGGTACATTGTGGCCCTGATCCTGTACTGGTAGGGGCTGATTTTCACTTTCGGTCCGGGGACCTCCCTAACTATGACCAGAGGAGTTCTGTCCTCCTTTTACAACCAGTTGTTGCTTCACATGCATCATTTCTGCCACTTGCTCCATTAAAAGAGCAATTTCCTGAGCATTTTCCTCATGGGGAGAAATACCAATAGTAGACATCTCTCTTACGTGAGATCTAGTGATGATGGGATCGCGACGTGGTAGTAGCTTTGAATGTTTCTTTTTAGCAATCTTTTGACCCCAAGAAAGAATAGAAGGTGAAAGAAATGGGGTGCATTTGACAATGTGGAAACACAACACCAAAATCAAGTTAGTTTATGTCCTTGCTATTTAACATGCACCTACCATTTTCAGAAAAATTGGCTTTGCACCCTTGGTTGGGTATTTATCATGGTGAGTTTCTACTATGATGCAAGATTAATGCATGAGATTGGCAAGTAACCGAAACTTTCATGATATTCTTGGTAATGCGGGTCGAACCCTCTTTTGATTACATGCTTGTACAATATTTACTTTTATAATGCAGGGTTCATCAACTCCAACAATGGGCCTTTTACAATACAAGGAAATGCAATTATGAGGAAAAGCAAGGCTTCTGACAATGTGGAATTCTTGGGGAAGCTCTTGGACACTTGGATCTCTTGGTAACTTGGACAGCGTGGATCTCTTGGACCTTTGGATCTCTTGGGGGAGCCCTTGGATTCTTGACATCTAGGACCTTTGGCAATCTTGACATCTTGGCAATTGGGACCCCTTAGTAATTTGGATCTTGAACCCTCTTAGCTGCTTTGATATCTTGTGATCTCTTTGATGATTTAAGATTCTGGGCAATCTTTTTGGATCTTTTCTAGGAAAGCTCTTGAACTCTTGATGCTTTATAATTCTTGACAACTCTTGGGCAGTGTTTCCTCTTGAATGGAGTTTCGGCTACTTGCCACAAATTTTTCTTTGCACAATTAGGTGACAAGACCATTTAGTGTATGCATGAATGCCCTTGTAAGGTCATAAACCCTTAGGGATAGGGTATGATCTAGCATGTATAAGCAATCAGGGTTGCATTTCCTAGGGGTTTAATCATAGATGTTGTGCAAGTAGGATAGAAAGAACCTGGACTAAAGCACAATTTATTTAGTGCAAGCAAAAAGGGCGCACCTATTACAAGACACTTTCCCCTGACCTTAGTCCTATAAGGGTATCCTTTTCTAGGCTTGGATGTTCACTTTTTGGGCTTCACGTAGTCCTCATGGGCTCTGAGCTTGATCTAGTCCTCACGGATTTGACATAACTAGGCCAACTATATGCAAAGGCTTAACTGGTAGGTTGTTCCTATCCTAAGGGGACACAATCGCCATACCCCTCCCTTCATGGAAGTTATGGGGCAGGAAGGATCGAGGGGGCCTTTCATCTACTCCTGTCCACCCATGGACCCAGAGGTGCCTACAAAGTCAGCTCCAGATCTAACTATGGATAACACTGCCGATGTTTGTGTCTAGGCATCTGCAGATAGGGTGATGAAATCCCCAAAGAGATGTGACTATGCCAGCAGTGCGGAGCCCGAGTTCAGCTCAAAAAGGGTGTATATGTCATGCAATTCTTAATGAAGGGGAAAGACTTTTTAAAAGCACAGCAAAGACATATATATGAAAGCAGATAAAGGTGCAGGGAAAATTAAGTTTTGCTACCCTATGTTTGCATGTGAAGGAAAGCTGTAAAGCATGTGAGGAAAGCGGTAAAGCATGTGAGGAAAGCCATAAAGCATGTGAGGAAAGCTGTAAAGCCCCATGAAAATACCTCACACCCCTTATTGGAAAACGTTTTTTTGCTCTTTTGAAAATAGTCTACTAGGATATAGTAGAAACCTTTTTCAAAAAGGAAAGCCCCAGAGGTTAATGCCTATTTCCGTGTTTTTAAAAGCCAATGTCCAAAGATTATGGACGACACACTAGCAAGCAAGACTCATGCATGAACATGTAAGCAAGCATGTAAAGATGTATAGAAAACCAACGGGGGGCACAAACAAACATGGTAAGCATAGTGTCGCGCTGAGTGGAAAAGGGGAAAGGTATGCACAAAGCAACCGACATTATGGCAATGCCTCCCACATGAAAAATAGGAATGATCCAAACCCTTTGATGTGAGCCTTGGTGTATGGACGATGACAAAAATCATAGGGTTTAGATTGAGTCTGAACCAATAGGCCAAAACACAAGAAAGAAAGGTAAAATGACAAAAGGGCTACAATAGCACATGGCAAGACAAACATAGCCTAGGTCTAGGCACACAAACATGGCATGGAGTGTGCAAACACATAGACGATGGCATAAAACATGTAGAGAACGTGGATCTAAGCATGTAGAGAACGTGGATCTAAGCATGTAAAGGCACCGATCTACATATATAAGCATGGAAATATGCATATAGGCATGTGAATGCCTAGCACATAAACATGGAAGAACATGGTTCCAAGCATATAAGCATGTGAAGACAAGGATCTAATCATGTAGCATGGAAATAAACACATAAACACATAGATCCAAGCAAGGCATAGCCAACAGTGTCATACAAGCATGTGAGCATGTAACCCTAACATCAATCTAGAACAAAAAGAGGAACAAAGCATAGGAAAACATGGCATAAAGCATAAAGCATGTAGATCTAAACATATAAGTATGTAAGGATGTAGATCTAAGCGTGAAACATGGCATAAGGCATAAAAAGTAAGGAGATTTAAGCTAGAAACACAAATAAAGCAAGAAACATGCTAAAGAAAGCAATAAATCATGTTATTCAAGCAAAAAGAGCAATGTAAATGCTAGAAAAAGATTTAGAAAGTTAGGGGTGTGGATAGTAGCGAAAAAGCTACATCCACACCCCTAAACCCCAGATCCTAAAGTGTCACCAAGGAAAAGAAGATTGGGTGTAAGGAAATTACCTTGTGTTTTTTGTGAAGAAAAGAATCAAGAGGTTTTTGATGTGTTTTTTGTGTGTTCTTTTTTGGGTTTGGAAGAGAGAAGAAATGTGTAGAAGACGTCCAGGAAGAGAGCAAGCATTCAAGAAGTCCCTTCTTTTTTCTTTTTCTATTTTTTGGTTTAAAGGTGCTTGGGACCTTTTATAGCCCTGGCACGCTTTTCGAGGCAATAGCCTTTCAGGGGCCACCACCTTCAACTTCATTAGATTGGGTTGATCTGAACACCCCTAGAAAGATATTGACTTCCTATTTCTAAAAATGTATGGAACTTGAAAATTCATTAGTCGGATCAAAAGTTATAGCTCTCGGAAGTTAGTGGTGCATCGATTAGTGCATTATCCCAATTTTCACGATATCTCGGCTGTTCTAACTCCGATTTTGACCCATGAATAGTCGTTGGAATGGAAATTTGATAATCTTCGCAATGACATTGGTTTCAACCCGTTCCGACGGCTGAATCAAAATTAGAGTTTTTCATGCCCGTTAAGGTCAACTCCGGGTCAAACTTGGTCAAAGCTACCAAAAATCTCCTAAAAGTTCTGGTTTGATGTAAAACTATTAAAAGTGTTGTTCTGTGAGGATTTTGACCTCATTTGACCTTTGGTCAACCTAAGGTTGATTAGGGGCATTTTGGTCATTTTAGTTGAAAAATGCACTTTGAGTGCTCCGGTGTCTAAATGGGTTGCGTCACATCATTCTGGATATTCTCGCGGCCCTATGGAGAGAAAATAATATTTTTGGATTTTTCAGGGTCCTGCACGCAAATCAAGGGTGGAAAAAATACGGTATCAACAACCCTAACTACATTTTGAAGATTTTGGAAGACTTGTGACTTACTCTTGTGAGATTTGAGAGGTTCTGTAACCTTCTAACTCCATAAGTGTCTGTCGGAACAAGATTTACGTCAAGTGCTAGTGGAATCTAGTTGCTGCTGCAAGATCAACATTTGATGATCTAAAACCTTTAGGTGGGATCTCAAAGTCATAAACGTGGGAGCTTGTGTGTTGCAAATCCAAGAGAGAAGAGTCCATGGAGTCAGAGCTTGCACATGGTCCTTTCAATAAGTTACTACTAGAGGTAGCAATAGATTTGGGGTTAAATCTTTTGTAAAAACTTCAATTCTCTATTAATGGATTTGTTTACCTTGAGGATGGTTATGTCAAATCTTCCCCAAGTTTTTTCCTTGAAACAGTTCGTTTCATTGGTTTTCCTACGTGATCATATCTGTGTGTTATTTACTTTTCTACTGTGCATGATATGATCTGTTACTATTTAACCTAGATCTCATAATTAACCTAAGTAAACACTTGCTAATTCATTAGGTTAAACAATATGTTTTAAGGGGTCTAAACAAACAAACATATATATATACGTGTGTGTGTGTGTGTGTGTGTGTGTAGGTATTTATTTCAACCTTCATTTGTTATTACATTCTGAGTTTTTCGTAGTATGTCGAAGATTTGGTAGATTTTTGGAGTTCCCTCATCATGATTTCTAAAATGTTTGGTTTTAAGTTGGTAGAAGTTGAAAAGTTTTTAAGAGATATTTTTACTATTTGACGAGGGTCTAAGCCAGTCGATAATAGGGGTGGGGATGCCTTCATTGAAAACACTAGGAGGTACTAGTTGATCTACACTACTCTTGGTGGTTCATTGACTTAAATTTGCTTTAGAACATATGCAAACATGGTTTATGCTCTTTTTCCATTTTCCTAGTTAAATTAGGAGTTTATATTGTTTTCTTTTCTTAGTTAAGTTGCTTTCCATTCTCTAATAGAATTAGGACTTTGTTATTTCTTTTTCTTAAAGGAGTATGAGAATGTCTCTTCCTATAAATGCTCTTTAAAAAGAGGGTGTGATTAAGAAGTTGTTACTAAGAAGTTTCTTTTGAGAGGTTTGTGAACGTATGAAAATTAATTAAATCTTACTAAATAAATCTTAATCTAGTTTAATAAAAATTGATTGTTAAATTGGTTGTTTTGAAATTAAATAAACTAATCAAGAATTAATCTAAGCAAAGATATAGTATAGATACTATCAAATTAAAACCTACTACATAATAATTTAGAGATTAATTTTGTTATCATGGAAGATATTATCATTAAAACTTATGTTTAAAAATTTAAAGCATGCTCTTCTTTGCTTCCTAAGTATAAAATCAAATCATCAATTGTATTCGTTGCCAAACAAATCACAAAAACAATTGTGAGAAAAAAATAAATGAACTCATATGCAGAATCCTATCTTAGTCAGTTGTGATAAAACAAGAACAATTTAAATCATTAAAGAACAACTACTGTGGGAAAAATTAAATCTTATAAATAATATAGAATAATTTTATCTTCAACCTTAATTATAAATTTAGCTGTTTATAGTAATTGGAATAAAATTCAGAAATAAAATACTGAACATTACAATGCTAGCATAAAGAAAAGGTGCAGAAAAAGCTTCATGCTGCTGCCACATTACTTTCAGCCCCTAACCTATATTTTTTCTTCCTTTTCTCGCAAATTACGGCCAAAATGGCCAAATACTATCATTGACAATAATATCTAGTGTTCTACTATTGTTTACAAAATATTTAGTAATATACCACTGTTTTGAAACTCGAAGTTCATTTATATCTCAAGCTCTTCAAGCTCAATTTCTTTAAAAAGATTGTTATTAAAAGATCATTTAATTGGTTCTTTTGTAAATAATACTAACATTTTGGGTATTTCCTAAGTTACATCTAATCACTTTTTCCCCAATTCCTATATGTAGCCACGTGAAAGCACTCATAAGTCACATCTTCATCTACTTTTAATCAATTCCCTATACTCTTTCTTTTAGTTCCAGATCCAGAGTTTTTCTTCCTCAGTTTCTTAGCAATAGCTGTGTGGGTCTCTCTGGCTTTTTATACTCTTCTTCCTCCTTTTCTTCTTTTTTTTTTTTTTTTTTTTTCCCTTTCACAAGTAAAACAACCCCTGGGTCATCTTTCTTTCTTTCTTTTTTTTTCTTGATCCAGATCAAAAAATGGACCAAAAAAAACTTTAAATAGTGTCCCAAAATTAGAAAACTTCATCACCAGTGAACTTGAAATTTATACAAAAGGTTGCCTAACAAAATGAAAGAGAAAACCGAGAGAAAGAGAGGCTACTGTGATTGAGAGTTATTTATACAAAAGGTTGCCTACACTGCTACACTCCTTTCAAGGAACTTTTTTTTTTTTTTTGACGTGCCTTTCAAGGAACTTGATTTCGGTGAAATCGAGTTTCACATTATACTATATAATTTGAGTAAGTCGATTTTATGAAACTCAAGTTTTAAAAAATGATAAATTATTAAAAGTTTTACAAACAGTAGTAGAACACTATATATTTGGCCAAAATGGTCCATTAGCATCAATTCAAGAAATATTTTACACAAAAATACTATTTCAAAAAAATATAGTGATCTATGACTTTTTGTGGTACTCGAGTTTAGTGAGCTCGAGTACCCTACTTTTTTATCCAACCTGACACCATGACATGGAAAGTTTAATTAAAAAGATAAGCTTGGTACCCGAGCTCAGGAAGCTCGAGTACTGTTCTATCCCATTTACACCGAGTTGTCTCCCTGTTACCCACACTTAATGCATCTGTTACCACAAACCAAACCATCTGTTACCCACACTTAAAATTTCTCAATCTGCCTCTTAATCTCGCTATCTCCCTCTCAATCTCGCGAGCTCCCTCTCAATCTCGCTATCATCTTCCACACGCTTTCAATCTCCCTCTCAGTCTCGCGCTCGCTCTCATTCTCAGTCTCCCCCTCGCTCTCGGTCTCGCTCTGGGTCTCCCTCTTAGTCTCGCGCTCGCTCTCACTCTCACTGTCGGTCTGCATCTTCAGTTTGGAATCATAAGGTATGTCTCCTTACCTCAATATTTGTTTGAGCATTGGGTATTTGTGGGTCTTTGTGGGTATATGTGGGTCTTTGTGGGTATTTGTAGAGGAGATGCTGTAAATGTTATTATCTAGTTACAGAACCATTCTCTGGAGCCAGATTGGAGCATTGGGTATTTGTGGGTATATGTGGGTCTTTGTGGGTATTTGTCTGGTTGTGCTTGTCTTTTGGGTTTTTTATTTTCTAATTATTAGGTAAAATGAGTTTAGGGGAGATGAGAATTGCAGTGCAGTAAGTGATATAAACATTTTCTAATTAAACTTTACAACTATGAAAAATCATAGTTAACAGTTCATGATTAGTTGATATGGTTGCTTGGAGTTTAAATTATCTGTTTTGATTTTATGTTTCTTGGGATAGCTGAATTTGAATTTGATTTTGATTTTGCCTTTTATTTTAATTTGGGGTGGAAAATGTAATTGGGCTATTGCTGAATCATGCTGATAAGTTTGTGTACGTTATTGCTGATAAGTTTGTGTTAAGTTTGGGCTATTGCTGAAAATTGTGTTAATCAACAACACTGAAGTTTTTATGGAAAGATATTTGTTGACATCATGTACTTATTATAAATCAGTGTTTTGTACTAATAATCTTCACTCTAATTTTAATAGTCTAAGAATGTGAATTTTCTCATGGCTTGTTCCTTCAATTTCTGAAGGCATTAACTTTGCAAAAATTTGCTTAATTTAACATCATCCATTCACTATTCCTAAGCTAGAGAATTCTCCTTTGGGAGGTCAAAATCACCTTCAGCATGTTAAAGAACAAGGTCAAAAGTAGGGCACTTGAGGAAAGGGTAATGATCGTGTAAAGAATATGCAGATGCCTGTGCATAGTTTAGTTGATGAAGACATTGCATGTACATGCGTCAACCATTGTAGGGAAACATATCTTCTTAAAAAACATTTTTGGCAACATAGCTCATCAAAAACCATTGTAGGGCTACCTAGCTCTGACCTTATTAAAGTGCACTTAGTGAAGGTTTATAAAAGAGCGATACCTATATTAAAAAAGAAGGTTTATAATAGAGTGATGCTTTTAACCATCTACTTTCATATATAATTTGTGATCTTTTGTGCCCCTTCTGTTGGAGTAAGTTCCATTATACAACTTTGTGAGGATAAAAATTATTTTCAATCACTTTTCTCTTTAATATAAAAAGAGTTAGTCTTCAAGAACGGCTGTGGGAACTGCAAGAATGAAAATTGGGAGGTGGCTTCAAGAACTTCAAAAACTTCGGCAAGCTAGAAAAGAAGGGGCATTTATGAAAAGGGTTAATAATTGCAGAAATGATAAAGGTACCACTTGAAACCATTATTTTCAGGATTAACACTTTTTTTTTATAACGATATACATGTGATGGTTATGATGTTTCCAAGTTGGGTACACTAAATTGTTGGTCAGATTTTAGTAGTGAAAATTATCTCATTTGTCCATGATATCAAAACATCAAGTCTTTTTAGCTGTCTATTACTTCTCAAATAGCATTTGATGAATTGATGGCTCTGTTAGTAAGTGATTTTGGGATAGAATCCTTTTCTACTCTTACAGATGTAAACATTTTGATATATCTATCGTAGGTTGACTGTGCCCTAGACATATAGATTGTCCAATATGGTCAGGTCTATACTAGATGAAAAATTCTAAAAATTTATTAAGTTACTTGAGGAGCTCCTTTTATTGAAGTTTATTCAAGTTTATAGTAGACAAAAGTTGTCCATCCATTGGTGATAGGACATCACTGATGATTTTCCATCTGATCAATGTATGCTTTAATTCCCATTAAAGATGGTGGTGTTATCAATACACATTGCAGTTTTTTGCTTTTAATTAAATTTTGTAAGGTTCTGTTGATTTTCTAACTTAATGCATCTGATATTTCTATGTGATTAGTATTTGGAGGGAAAGGACCCTGAGTTGCAAGCTTCTCGCCAAGCTGGCTTACTGCTACTACTGCACATGTTGTTATTGTTGAATACTCCCCCCCAACCCCTTTTTCTTTGGTTGTGGGTTCTTTGGTCGTGAGTAAGTATTATGAATTCAGTCCACATTTCATTCTAATTAATTTCCTTTTGTTAATTTTTATATAAGTTTTAAGAAAAAGGTTTTTCGAAAATGTACCCATAGGAGTCCATGTGCAACAAATGGAGCAGTTGGTCAAATGACAATTTTCTACTGTGGCAAGGTGAACGTGTATGAAGTAGTGCCCCCTGATAAGGTAATTAACTCTCTCTTTGCTTGGATACACTCCAGTAGCATATTGGTGATCCAATATAGAAATATCTGGATTTGCAGGCACAGGCAATCATGAACCTAGCAGCAAGTCCAGTTCATTTGCCTCAGGATGATACAATTGGTAGACCTGGAGGTCTTTGGTCCTTTCCATACAATTTACCGGCACCAAATGATAAAGATCACCTTATTCATCCTAGTACCACAATCTCGCAGATGATGCAAACGAGTAAGCTTTTGGGCTAGCCTACCCTTTGGATGCTGTAATTTTAGAATGCTATGGATTATCTTACCTCAGGGTTGCTTTCAGCTGTACTTGAAACTATGCTAAATAGAGAAGTAAATGCAGGGAATGGTAATGGCATCTCCCTCTTTCATATTTGGAAATGGATAGCATCACTATCGTAAATTCCCTTGCTTTTAAAATCAATCTTAATAGTTGAAAGTAAAAAGGACTTCATTGTCTGGAGGAAAGTTATTTTCCGTGATATAGGTGTGCTGTACTAGTCTTGTTCATTGCATTTTTTTACACTATGCATTACTCCAATGCCAATGGCACACAAAATGGGGCAACCTAGAGCTTTCTAAATGAATTTCCTGGATCTTCGTTTAATTGTTTTTCAAAATACAAAATAACTTTCATTGAGTTTTGAGCAATTGGTAACAAGTCAATTTGGCAATGCTGACAGGAGATGAATGTTTCTGGCTGTGAATATTGTGATAGTTCAAACTCTTTCACAATTGATAATATTGAAATAACCGATGTAAAAAATCAGTAACTTTTGAGCAATTGATAGCTAGGTAACTGATGATTTTGGTTGATTCCACAGAGAAGATGACAGAATATTCTCAGCAGTATAGGGAGAAAGGGAACATTACTCGTGACCCTGGTAATATGAGAAGGTTTGCCTGCATTATTATAGCATGATATAGTTTGCATAAAATTGTGATGGTTCTCATTTAGGGTGAAAAAATTATATATAGATGTTAATAGTTGTTACACGAAGAAATTATTATTGTAAAAATATTAAGGCTATATATACGGTTTGGTATATACATGGTTTTGGTGATATTAAGGAAGGCAAGAATATACATGGTTTTGGTGATATGTAGCTAATTACTAAACACTTGCATGTTCTAATGGAATATATCCAAAAAAAAAAAACCAAAACTTGGGACCATTTGCCAAGTCTAAGAAGGCCATTCTGTAAAGGGCAAGAAGAACTGTAATCCAATCTTTAAAAAATAAATAATTTAGTGGTTGTTGAAGATTTCATTGATTCTCTTTCTTTTTGTTTGTAGATCTCACTTTGTAATTTTTAAACCACTTCATCTATACCTGAGGTAATTTCTCTTCTTTGAGCAAATTTATTACTTATCTGAAAAATGAAACATATTTTAGGGGTTTTCTCTAGAACTTGTTAAGACCCCTAGGCCAAGTTTATTACTCTTCATTGCTGCCTGAGAGGCCTTTGGCACAAAATTGAGGAGGAGCCTTTCTCTTCCTGAAACCAATATCCTCCTATGATGGGCTTCATGATTTGTTTAACAGGTTTATTGGACCACAAGGCCAATGGTGACTCTTTTAAGTTCCTTTAAGAGGAGGCTGGTCCTGTTTTTTGTATTAAAGTAAAACCATTTACAAAGATCTTCCCTGACTGTTTCTTGGCTTGTAATAGGCACAACTTCTTTATACAACTTTTAGAGCTCATCAACCATAAAATAAGGTCAACAGAATAGATAGATGGGATGTGTAGATGATCCACAGGCCACTCAGAAATTAGTATCATTGTGACACAAGCCCTGTGATTTATTTTTGAAAGAGGATTTGCTGTAACCTTATATGCAGCAATTGCTGCATATAGGGTAAGGTGGCAGCCAAAGAGAAGTGACAGCAAATCATGGGTAAGCTGGTCATGTGCCAAGCAGGGCATAACCCACACTTGTCACTTCTCTTTAGCTGCCACCTTACCCTATATGCAGCAATTGCTGTATACAAGGTTGCAGCAAATTCTCTCCCTTTATTGACACACCTGTATACAAGGCCAACCTCACTCATTTTGTGTATGCAAGTTTGTCAATTTGCACTTTTACCAAGACTATTTATTATCCAATTGGGGTTTTGGTTTGTGCTTTCTATTATGATAAGAGTTTATGGGCTTTATGTGCTAATTTCATTTAGGCAAAAACATAGAAAACTATCGCATAAATATTGCTTTGTGAAGACTCAAGAAGCTTATTTTCTAGTGGTTGTTGATAGCTGTAGGTAGATCTTTAGTCTCGGTATCGTACTTTGTCTAGTTAAAACAACAACTTGTGCAGTATCTGAGGTTGTTTCCATGCATAGATTCTTAAGTTCTCATGATCAAAATGAAGGATGGGATATGGAAAATTTATGTCAATCATTAACATATCATAGTTGTTTTGAATCACTTAAGCATTTGGCAATACTATTAGGTTGATCCAACCACTGGTGAGACAAAGGATGATGGTGTTGAAGATGAATACCAGCCAGAGGACTTGGAGGTTGTAGCAGCTGATTACATGTTGAAAGTGGGGGTCTCCAATTTCAGAAATGCATGGGAAAGCATGGGTGATGAAGATGAATAGCAGCTAGAGGACCTGGAGGTTGTAGCAGCTGATTACATGTTGAAAGTGGGGGTCTCCAATTTCAGAAATGCATGGGAAAGCACGGGTGATGAATGACAGCAAATTGATAATTCATAAATGCATGGGAAAGCATGGGTGATGAATGACTGCAAATTGATAATGTTGTTCACAAATAATTGTATCATGCCAAGTTCAATCGATGGATTAAAAAGTTTTGCTACAAATGACTTTTATATCTGTTAGTATTAATTTGAAGTTAGTTGTACCAACTTTGAAATTGTTTGTTGCAAATCTGCAATTGTTAAAATGGTGGCTGATTGTTTCAATATAAGCCATCTTTAGTTATGGAGGAAAACCTTGTGCATTGTTTCATGGGTTTTGGCAGTGTCTACTCTTGTCCATTTGCATGAAGTTCTAGCTTCATTCACCAAAATCAACTTATCAAACAAACAAAAATGTTTGCTAAAAAATCAAATTGGATGTAAAGATTGTGCACTACAGAAATTGGGGCTGTGACAGTTGATGTGAAATGGGCATCTGCACTCAAAAAAAAGGTTAGGCAATTTACAAAATTTTTTCCCAGACAGATTGGTACCCGAGTTTCATGAACTCGAGTACTTTGTGAAGTACCCAGAGTCCACCAAACTCGGGTATGGCTCGGGGTGTTTTCCAAAAATGGGTCAGGTTTTAAAAAAAAAATTTTGTAGGCAGATTGGTACCCGAGTTTGGAGAACTCAAGTACTTTGTGAAGTACCCGAGTCCACCAAACTCGGGTACCAATCTGGGTGTTTTCCAAAAAGGGGATAGGTTTTAAATTTTAAAGCTTTTAACCTGCTCAATGCATGGGAATATTTATTTTATTTATTTGTTATGTTCTATCTTTAAATGTATTCCTTATCAACCAACTTCAGTCAGTCTTTAAATGTTTTCCTAAGAAAGAAACTTAACTGAAGATAAGGAAGAAATAACAAGAAAAAAAAAAGAGAAATTATAAATTTGATTAATGAAATGTATTATACAATGTGTAGAAAGAAAAAAGAAAAAGAAAAAGAAAAAAATAGGAATCATCTCTTGTTAATTTCAACTATTAATCAATTATTACAGTATGTGAATTATAAATCATCACTAAATACAACAGTAATTCTTGATTGATGCAGCCTTAATGCAATAGTAGCTCTTGAACAATGCAGCAATCCAATATGATAGACCTGTATAGCAGTAGCAGGAACATAGCAGTGGAGCGAAACTCCATGGGGAAAGCATGCGTAGTGCCATTAAACTTGCCAAGTTTCAAAAGTAATACACTGCAGTACATCAATGGCTTCATCTTTCTCCACAGTTTACGACATGCAAATCATGACTGGAACTCATTGTGAAGGTCATAAATGAAAGCCTAAAAGTATATCAAAAACTATTAGACCTTTGAGTGGTAATTTGAACTCTAGTAGAATAACCTACTAATAATTTAATGAAATTTCTTTCGACCAAAATATTAATTATAAAGCAATAAAATTTTATCAATGTTTGCTAAGGACTCAAAGGAGGTAGCAAGTTACCTGTTTTAGTTGTCATAGTCACTAAAATAAAAAGAGTAGCTAAAAAGTATTAAATTATTGTAGCAATATTACTTAGTGAACCGCTGTGTTGCAAACTTGATAGTACTAAAATTTTTAAGATCCTTTACATATTGGAGTTGCGACAAACCACATCTTTATAGACACTCTATGCCAAAGGAACAAAAGAATTACCTTCTCTAAAGGGCATTTGAAGCATTCAGAAGATTCACTATCTTGTGAACCGTCAAAAAACTTTTCAACAATAACATCAGCTAAATTAGAGCATTTGATGTCAACTACAGAGTCATCTAATGAATAACGTCAACATAAACAGATCTTTAATCACTGATTTTTCCCTTTTTGGGCTGATTATCATGATTACATGCCTCTTTTTTTTTTGTCAATATGGTGTTTGTTGTGTCAAAGTTCTTTTACTTTAATTCTATGTTGGGCTCTTGATTTTTTTAGCCTCTATAGTACATTGCCAGTGTACTTGGAGTGCTTTGGTTCCTTCCTAACATGATGAAATATTGCTATGGCCTCTGGGTACTATTCGGTGGAAGGGTGGTGAATATTGATACTATATATAGACATATAACATTTTCTTGTGGATACATGTGATCGCATGTGACCATACTTGGTTGACCAACCAATCTTTAGAAACTAAAAAATCAAAACAAATGCTGTTAGGTTCAAACAGTAATATAATAATTGGTAAGAAGTAAATCACAGCCACAATAGCTAAGCCAAACACTTCATCATTTTTCTCTTTAACTCTTAAGATTTTCACAAAATTAGTAATTTTCTTCTTACTACTAAATAGATATCTTGCACATCATCAGCATATATTATATAAGAAAGAGTATAATTGGTGTATACACAAATTATAGTTTCATGTGAAGTGTATATATCGATACTAAGATCATCAATAACTCCCCATAGCAGATATGGATGCCTATTTTTTAGATTTCTGTATCCATTTTTTTAAAATATTATTTTCTGTTTAAAAAAAAAAATAAAACTTACCTATTAGTCAACCGAAATCATAGCAATATTGATCAGTTCATGATTTATATACCAGCCCAAACCCAATAAAATGGCACATATTATTCATGACCAATCTATGGTTACATCCTATAAAAAATAAAATAAAATAAAAAATCTGTAGTTAGAAAACATTTAGCAAAAGAATTACAAAATTAAATCCACAGTCAAGTAAAATTGAGCAAAAAGAAAAAAAAAAGAAGAAGCTATAAGTTAAAGAGAAGGTTTGTCAAGGCCCTTAAATGCCAACAACTGGCTCCTCTTTCATTTCCTAGTAAGTTTTAAAATGAAATAGTATATATGTCATATTTGGTCCTTAAAATTTTTTCCAATATTTCTTAAGTTATAAAAATACATAATTGAATGGCATATAGCATGCATTTTGTTTCAAGTTGCATTTAGAAGAATGCCACGGTTCAAACTTAAAATACCTAGTCTGCGAGACCACCACTTGTCGGTACCTCATTCCGCTTAGGGCATGTTCTTCGGTTATGCCCCTCTTGGTCACACAACCCGCATTGCACCTTCCTCCCCCCCTCCTTCCATGGTGTGGTTCTCGGCCGTTTCCCGCCCTCGTCCATCTCATTCTTAATTCGTGTTGAGACAGGGCAACCTTTCTCTCGAATCAATCGGGGGTTAGAGAGGACCCTTTGAGTTTCTTTAGGATCCGGCCATGATAATCTATCTTTCAACGCAGGGAAAACGGGAGCATAGCTCCGGAACAGTGCATCCACGCTATAGCATGGGTCAATGTATTGCTCTGCATCATGTCGATACCTAATACAAAATGCAATGACATGTGAACATGGTATCTTGTACAGCTTCCATTTTTGACATGTGCAAGTTCTTTGCAACAAATTAACTCCATGTGTGTGATCCCCATGTCCAGCAATCCTTGGATTATGCGGTGTATCTACTTGATATGATTATTGTTGCGCGCTCAATCTCGTCACCCTGTGATGCTCTGCCTTCGCCTTATTTCTCATGAAGATATCCAAGGCATATTTAGTCCATTTTTGTCCCGAATTTAACTGTGCTATGCTCTTATTGCGACGATCATCGAAGTAAGAATTCAATTTGAACCATGTGTATTTCACCATTGCCGTAATGGGCAGGCTACGAGCACCCTTTAAAACACCATTGAAGCACTCAGAGACGTTTGTAGTCATCGCCCCATAACGATAACCCTTGTCAAAAGTTAGAGCCCATTTCTCTTTGGGCACATCCTTCAGATATTGGTGCGCATCCCGGTTGACATTCTCAATTAACTCGAAGGTGGCATTGAACTTTCGCTCCTGAGTAGCACTTGCTGCCCTCCATACTAGATTCTTTAAAGTTTCATTGTTCCATCTAGTGTTGACGTTACTACATAGATGACGAAGGCAGTAACGATGTTCTGTCATGGGAGGCCGCAGGAAAAAGTCTCGATTAGTGTCTCTAAAGATAGCTTGTATCCTAGGGTGTTTGTCAGATATGACACACAGGTGTCTCCGGTTGGTAACATACATTCTTATACAAGCCAAGAACCAACCCCAAGTCTCTGTGCTCTTGCTCTCGACAACGGTGAAGGCTACTGGATAAATCTTATTATTAGCATCTGTCGCCATTGCAATCATCAATTTCCCTTTATATTTTCCATAGAGGTGGGTTGCATCAATGCTAATCACAGGCCTACACTTCTTGAACCCAACAATACATGGACGAAACGCCCAAAATACGGACTTGAATGTACAGGTTCCCGGTTCATAATTATCGTCCGCTAGTAACTTATACTTTGTACCCGGACTTGCATCCTTAAGTCCTGCCAAAAAATGCGGCAACTCTACATAAGACTCCTTAAAATCCCCGTATATAGCTGCAACGGCCTTTTGTTTGGCATCTCGTACCTTGTATGTGAACCATAATGATTACGTTAGAAATGAATACAAGTTAAATAATTATAGTTGAAGAAAACAAATCAAGACTTGTAAGGCTATAATATTTCTTCGCTCCGCATTTCTTTTTTTCTTTTCTTTTTTCAATTTCAATTTTCATAATATAAAGTATTCATGGGCACGGGAAAAAAATATCATGATTATACTTCCCAAAAGACTGATGTCTCTACGTTGTATTGAAAATAGAATGCAAGTTAAAGAATAGTGACAGTTTTTAGACCCCTTAAAACATAATTGATTTAACCTAGGTAATTAGCCAAGTTGTTACTTAGTCCAATTAAATAAGTCTAGGTTATCACAATAAAAAAGATCAAATCATGCAAAGCAGTGGAAAGATAAATAACACAAGATATGATCACCTAGGAAACCAAACCGGTAAAAACCTGGGGAGGATTTGACCTAGCTATCCTCAAGGTAAAAAGCAAATCCATTAGAAAGAATCAAAGTTCATACAATAAGACTTACAAGCCCCCACGCTCGACTTCTTATTGCTACCCACCAGTAGAACTTACTGACACGACCACGTGCAAGCTTCGAATCCACGGACTCCTTCTTTCTTTGGCCTTTACAAAACACAAACACCCCCGTTTGTGACTTTGAGATCCCACTCAAAGGTTTTAGCAACACAAACTCTCCTGTTTATGACTCCAAGACCACGCTTGAAGGTTTAGATCATTAGCACCTTTGATGACTAGAGAAGGCAGCAACTTCTACAATACCGGATCTTGAGATTCTTCAAGGAATAGCACCGGTGGAAGACATAAGAGAGCCTTTTAGGAATAAAACCCTAAATACAAAAGAGGCATACTCTTTTCTCTCTGAAAAGCCACATAAAAACGTGTTTAGGGTTTCCTTTATATACTGGGAGAAGTAGATTAGAAACCCTAATCCTAAATGGGCTTGAACTACTGTTTGGGCTTAATTAAAATTCTGCAGATACGACTTTTGATCGATCGAGCCTGTTCTTCGATCAATCAAACCAGGCAGAATATGAAGTCTTCTTCCTGCAGCTTGAATCACTTTGAGCATTGTCTAATAAAACCTATAGACTCTAAGATCTATATCTAGACAAGTTTGTGTTCACGATTTGCCAATTGTTCTAAACATTTAGAACCTAACAAATAGAATACCTTGTAGTGAGATACTTCGTGTTTTAAGTCTGCTAAAGCAACGTGGCGTAAGTTCTTTATCTTATACGCAGGGTCTTCTCATATATAGCGCTCAAGTACATATGTTAGGACCACCGAATCAATCATCCGACCATCATGAGCATTCTGAATTTTGTCGCACGTGTGGGGGCCCTTGCATTTTGCGATCTTCCAGACATTGTCTCCCTTGCAACATATCGCACGGATTGACCATGGACATGAATTATCCTCCCAACTCACCATAAGCCTTTTTGAGTATGAATGCTCAGTTTTGAAGCTAAAATTCTCTCGCACTGCGTACCAGGTCAACACATGTCGCACCGCCAATTTAGTTGCGAATACCATCCCTTTAATTAGCTGCTCCCCAAGCGTCCATGGTAATACTTCCGCTTGCATAACCGATGATGGATCAAGTCCGTGATCATCTTCATTTTCGGATGTGCCCTTATGTAGCTCATCATCAGCTAAATGCTCTCCTTCATGCACTTGCTGGGGCCCTTCCTCCTCCTCAGTCGAGTTCACATGGGGAAATGTCTGCCACGGTTCATTGCCATACCCATCTCCTGTGTTCTCTGCACACCCTTGATAAGATCTTTTTGGTATTGAGTCGATGTGCTCATCTGCTCTTCCATCCAAAATAGTATGTTGTGAACCCTCTCCTGCCTCTATTGTGGCGGGCTCAACAATGACATAGAGATCCGAAGCAATGAAACCTCGAGCCACCATTTGTGCAACCATTTCCCACATCATCTTCACTTCGGTGCCACCCGATAATTGTAGTGAATTGTAGAAAACCTGCATGTCTACAACCCGTTAAGGTGCTCGATACACGATGGAAATGTTATGCCTAGAGTGGTCTAACCCCATCGCCTTCAATATTCTTCATTGCAAGTTCATAAGCCCTATCCCACGTTTCACCTTAACATATTTTTGCTTTTGGTTCGAGCCTTGGTATGACAACCCATGCAACTCATGATAATACATCTCTCCATCATAATACACATAGAAAAAGTGAAAATCCACCATTGACCTGTTATTAACAATATAAAAGTTGTCGTCATCTATAACCACTTACATAAATATGGCGTATGATAAAAACAATTTATATTCAAACTCAACCTCCTTAACTTTGTGTATAGAGATATAAATAATTTTCAATCGTTTTAACCACATATCTATAATTTATAATAGATTTAATTACAATACTTGGCTGCCAACAAATTGTTAAAAAAAACTGTGTTTTATTTAATATTTAGATAACTTATAAATTATAGAATAAACAATATACAATGACACAGTATTCTTTTACATCTAAATAAATAAATACAATGAAACATAAAATATAAAATGAATTCTTCAAAGCATTTTAAATATAATGAAAATGATACGAATTTTTTTCTTCTTCTTGAGTTTTTTGTTGTTTAGATATATGGTTTATGTTAATTGTGGCCTCCCCAAATAAAATTTCTTTGCTCTGCCACTGAGCATGGGGCGAGGGGGGGCACTTGCCCCCCCTAACTCTGTAAAAATGCCTGAATGATAATGTATTGGTTTAAAAATTCAGAAACTTTGACCCCTCTAATAAAATAAAAAACTTATAGATGATTTTTTTTCTTAATTTATTGTAAGGAATCAAAGTACATGTCTAAACTTTATGTATTATTCTTCTAAAGCATATAATAATTTATGGATTTACTATCCACAGAAAACTATTAGTAATTATGAATTGGTTATTTTTATTTCTTTCTTTTAACAATAAAAAAAATATGCTTCTAATTGCAATTGTTTCTTCACAATTTATTTTGTTACAATATAGTTGTGCTCCATTTGTTTTGACAAAAAAGTTATATATATATCAGCAGTTGCAAATGGACTTTAAACTTGCAAAAAAACTCAACTCATGAATTGTGGTCATGCAAAAAAAAATCTCATACGAACCACACATGTAAACACAATCTAACAAAACATTTAACTATATTAACTCTATGTACACAACAGGCAGGACCCAAAGGTTAAATGGTTTGTCTTCAATGGAAAAACACTGACACTGAGACTTGCAGATGGTGACCCAACAGTAGCTTTTGCTTCAGTATTCTTTCACTCAGGCATTCTAAATCTTCACATGGACTTGGCAAGTACAAGAATTATCTCATAAATGTAGCTGAAAGCTGGTGAGGGTGGTTGTTAAGGTACAACATTCATTGTGCGTTAAGTTAGTAGTTGGCGTCAGAAAAGTGGGCAGGAGGTTTCAAAAGAAGAAATATTAAGAAATAATTATTTCCTATAACAAATATTTCCAACTCTAACAAATAGAATAAGTGTTTGTAGATTGTAAGTGTCACTCTGTCATAAATTTATATTAGAGTAATGTTACAACCACAAACTATTTTACAATTTTTAAAAAAATGTTGATGTGGCCAACTTATTATTGGTTTTTATTTAGGCCTACCATTAATATCCATTTTTTCATTTACCAATAATCCACATCAGCAGTTTGTAAAAAATTTTGAAAAATAGTTTGTATCTCTAGCATTATTCTTTATATTATATGTGTACGAGTGTATGTAATATTTATTGTGTGCATTATTTTTTGTTATAATGTTACTTGTGTAAATTAATAATGTGTGTGGAAGTTTGTGTGTACAATATAAATATAAGAGAAATGTTTTGTCACTACTTGCATGGGAAATATAGAAAATTCTAAAAGGGTATCCGTTAACATGACCCTAAATATATATATATATATATATATATATATATATATATATATATATATATATATATATATATATATATATATATAACTTTATATGATTTAGTAATTAGGAAAATAATAACTGACCACCCAAATAATAACATGACCCTAAATATAATGTTTTATTTCGTAGCAAATATTTGGAAAATAATAATTGACCACCCAAAAAAAAAAGGATAACTTTTTTTTCCCAATGATTTTGATAGACACACCAAAAGTAATACTGAAAGAAAATGAGTGCATTCTAATTAATTCTCGTCAATCCAAAAAAGAAAAGAAAAAGAGAATTACCCATGTACCCGAGTTTGGTGAACTCGGGTACAAATCTACCTGTTTTTAAAATAATTAGGCAGATTGGTACCCGAGCCCACCAAGCTTGGGTACCAATCAACCTAATTTTGAAAATAGGTAGATTGGTACCAAAGCTTGGTGGACTCGGGTACTTCACAAGGTACCCGAGTCCACCAAGCTCGGGTACCAAATCTGCCTATTTTCTCGGGTACCAATATGCCTATTTTGAAAATAGGCAAATTTGGTACCCGAGCTTGGTGGACTTGGGTACCAATTTGCCTAATTTTTTAAAAACAGACAGATGTATCCGAGTTCACCAAACTCAGGTACATGTAATTCTCTTCTTCTTTTTTGCCTTTTATTTTTTTTGGATTGACGAGAAATTAATTAGAATAGTCAACTCATTTTCTTTCAATATTACTTTTGGTGTGTCTATCAAATTGGGAAAAAAAGTTATCTTTTTTTTGGGTGGTCTGTTATTATTTTCCAAATTTGCTAGTGATTTAAAATTGGTAAATTAAAATTATAATAAATGAGTCATGAGTTTGAATTATTTTTCCCTTCTAATTAAATTTTCATTTCAAATTATATTACACTCTTTTATTTTGTTGGCTATAATGTGAAATATATGCATGGTCAGTAGAGCAGCAGTCTCCTAGGCGATGTAATACTTGTTTTATAATGCTTCCAGGATCATATCCACTTCTTAAGCCAAAAAAATGAAGAACAAAAAACCCAGCATTTGGACCTCAAGAAATGGATTTTTTTTTTTGTTTTTTTTGTTTTTAATCATTAGGCAGAAGATGCTGCCAGATGATTCTTAATGTGATTGTTACAGAGAAAAGACATAATAAACAAAGAAATTTTTTTAATAATAGACTTTTTTTTTAATGTGACTATTACAGAGAAAAGACATAATAAACAAAGAAATATGTGCTACATCATCTTCCATCAGCTTTGCTACTTGCTGTTCTGTGCCATCATTTGACCACTTATCCCAAGCTTGTTGATTTGTTCCACCTTCAATGCCCTCACCCTGCATTACACACATATCAAAAGTGAATACATAAAAGCAACAAACATGAAAATACTAGAGACAGAAGAAGGCAGACAACTTATTGAACCATTTTTAGATTTAGACAAGAATGGCATGTCAAAGGACAAAAGGTGACTTACGGCACCAAGGCCTTCTACCTGAGACATGAGGCACCAAAAAGGCACAAGCCTTATTGAACTGAGGACCAAATCCAAAATCAATGTTGCAAACAAACAGAGGAAAACAAGTCTGTTTTCCAGAAAATGTTATTTCAAAAACGAATCATTTTGTAGAAAATGTTATCTATCGAAACAAACAGAGCATAAGGGCCCGTTTGGTACATGTGTTTAAAAACTTAAAATTGTTGTTTGAAAACATTTGTGGAAATACGTGTGGGTGAAAAAGTGTATTGAAATACGTGAAATATTGTTTAAAAATTGAAAATGGTTATTTAAAAACACAAACCAAACACCCTCTAAGTATCTTGGGTTTATATAGTTTTGCGTCCAAGTTGGTCTTTTATATATTCCTTTATTAGGTTTTTAGTTTACTAGTCAAACTTGGGAATCCTAATATTACTAGTACAAGAATGAGTACTTATATAATATATATATATATATATATATATATACGTTCTCAATGTAAATGCATGTTTTAGTGCTGGTGAGTTGCTCGTGTAAATTGGTTCTAGAGGACTCTTCTTCATTACAAACTAAGAAAAAAAACAATTAACCGTCAGAGGAAGAAAGTGGATACTAAAATCTCCCCTACCCCACCCCCTTGATAAGATGCACACTAGAAGAAAGATGCAAAATCTTCCTTAGAAAAAAGGTTTTGCAAGAGTTAACAAGCCATAATACAATTTTTAAGTGTTTCAAAACATAATACAATTTTTAAGTGTTTCAACTTTGTTGTAAAACTGAAAGTTTCAAATAACACAAATTCTTCAAAGAGCTCATCACCTGAAGCAGAATTTTGTCTATCACAATTCCTACCTAATGCAATCCCTAAAACAATTATTGTCAATACAACCATCCACAAGACCAACAAACCATCATAACTAGGCCAATTCAGGATTTTATTATAATTAAGGTAGAAATATTAACTACCTATCAAAAAGAAAAAAGAAAAATAAAAACGGCAGCAAGATTAACTAGCCAAGAGTCTGGGTTTATATAGATATCTGATAAAAAAAAACTAAGTTTTTGTGTTTGACTAGCTTTTATTTTGGGAGTTTATTTATTTAAAGGTGAAGAAGAAAATAGCTTTAAGCGAATAAGCTGGCTTATTTTCTTAAAGCCATTATCTATCTCACCTTTAAGCAAATAAGCTCCCAAAAGAGAAGCTAGCCAAACTGAATTTTTTCATTCAAAGGCAACCAACAATGACTATCCCTTCTGACCAAATATTTTTTGATAAGTCCCTTCTGTACAAATATTAATAATACCATATCGTATGAAGAAAAACAAATTCACTCTATACCATTTAAGTAAAAAAGAGAAGAAAATTTGCCACCTACAAAATGCATTTCCCTTTTACGCAAGTTATCAAAAAAATATCCAAATAAAGAAAGCAACTTCCCGAGGCAATTTACAAACCCAAATAGTTTTACCAAGAAATTGCATGTAATTATAACCACCTAATGCCTCATAATAGAAAAAAAGGTTATACTCAATCCCCAAAACTCCCACTTTTGTGGAGTCCACAAAAGGTGATTGCCTAGGTGGCCTAATGCAAACTATGGCATATTTTAATATTAACAGTTCCAAAAATACATTTTCCTTTGATGACCTATGCACAAACCCATGTAAAACTTCCCCTCCCAAGAAAGCTACAACACTCATCTTCCAAAAGCATATATAAATCAAATATGGGTCTCTAGTAAAATTCAGTTCCTCAACTAGCAAAGGTTTTTGTAACTAACACAAACACAAACTCTCAACATTTTCCTTTCACATAAAACAGAACAACAATCCTACCTACACACCCAATTTCACACCCTACTAAAATAGTCAATTTTAAATAACAAAAAAAAAAATATGGTGGGTTCGTGTGAAAAGTGTCAGACATGTAAAGAGTGTGCACCGCTCACAGTCAGGTGTCCATGGGCGTGTGCGTAGATTTATTCAAAACCCGAATCATAATGAATGAGAAAAGAGGGGTTACATTGGATGCGAGAAGTCTCTTCATCACGATCCATGGCGTCCCCTTGCGTACTTTGTTGTGAGAAAGGTGATTTATCACCCAATAGCCTGCAATTCATCAGGAATACGAAAAACCCATTTTCATTTTGTAAAAGATAGAAAGAATGGATTCAGAATTTGACGATTTTGCAGCAAATCGATTCAGCAAAAAAAGATAGATAGACATCTAAAAGAAAAGAAGAAGAGAGAGATGGAGAGATCGTAAGAAGAGCCACTCGAGAAGAGCGTAGCGTTCCATGCCGACGAAGAGGAGAGACTGAGCAGGAGCATTGGCTCTTGGGTAATTCAGCATCACTAGTTTTCTCTGTATGTCATCCATTTGCCTTGCTGCCATTTTCCCCCACACACTCTCTTCCTTTTCTCTCTCAGTTTATTTGTATATTTTTTGAATTTTGAGGATAGTGTGTGCGACTTCACTCCTCAAATCAAAGGCCTTAAAAACAAACAAGTTCTTAACGATGTTTTATAATCATCAACTCCAAAACATTAACACAGAAATGATGATATCAATTTAGTGACTACGTATAAATCTTCTTAGTAGATAAAATTCACGAGAAGCTCCCCAAAAATAATTGTGAAAGGCAATTTAGAGCTAAGGAGAAGAGAAAACCTTTGATGCCAAATCGTCAACCTTCTGTTGAAGATTCAATAGTATCTTAGATTGTTCTGAAAGCTTAGTCTCCAGCTCAGAAACATCTGGCCTACAAATGAACTTCGATTATAGGAACAGAATGTTACTAAATCTGAAGGAAAAAGTCAGTAAAAGAAATTCCCAAGAAAAGAGAGAGAGAGAGAGAGAGAGAGAGAGAGAGAGAGAGATTCAAACCCTCCCCCCCTAAAAAAAATGCCTACAATTAAATGATCTATTATGACATGTAAAAAACAAAATTCACTTTACTAGAATAACTATAAGATATAAGGAATTTTTTTTTTTTTTTTTTTTTTTTCCATTTTTTGCTGATATCGCACAATTTAAAGAAAATGGTGAAGCAGGCTTCATGTTGCCACATAATAAAGAAAATTCTATATGTAAACAACAGAAACAGCAAAGCTTTAAAAAAATTTTAAAATAATTATCGAAAAAAATAAAAAAGAAATAGCAGGAGCAATTGTAGTAGCAAGAGCAATAAAAGTAGCAATAGCAGAGGCAATACATAGTAGTGGTGGTAATTCTCTAAGGGCATGCTTGTGATAATATTTCAGCAATGTCCAAAAGAATCGCTCTTTCTCTCTCCCCCACCCAGGTGGCATCTATGTTCTTCTTAAACTTGCCAAGTCCTAAATGAACCCAAGAGAATCCTAATTTACCATCAACATCTGTCATTGCCAACTCCATGTCTAGAATATTCCAAATTTCAAATGGTACATCTATTATAACAAATGTAAGCCATCATCAATGCATTTTCTTCTAAAATTCAGTACCCGAGCTTTAGTAGTGACAAGACACAGAAGCCATCTGAAACTTAAAATAGACTTCCCCAAGTAGCAATGATACATAGTTGACATCATTCTTTGACAGTTAAGAACTTGAATTTGTTCCAAAATCATTCTTCATGTTTCTTTGTAACAGAAAGTATTACGTTTTGTATGTACAGGAGCAATATATAAGTAACCACAAGGAAAGTTCATGGTGGCTGAGAGAATCTGGGATTTTCTGGTTTATATAGAAAAGGAAAATTTTTAAAGTTCATTTATGATGTTATGGTTTTATACACTTCAATAAGTAGATCTTTAGGGGGAAATGGAAACACAAATGGGATAAGAACATTCTTACAGTGGATATATTGATTGAATTTGAACATCAGCAGGGAACAACTTGCACTCTTCAGAGAATATTTGAGCTTGTTTTTCTGCAATAGAATCTATAAGTTCTATATCCTTTGCTATCTGCTCATCAATGCTGCAATATAACGCAAACCAGATTTCAGGTTCAAAGAAATTTGAGAAATTAGATAGCAAATATTACGCATTTAATTAGAATGGTTCTGATAGTTTTATGAACCACAATTGCTCTTCACCAAACATGAAAACTTAGTTGTCAACCAAACATTAAAGTCAAAATCATCACAACCTCCATTCTGGATTATCAGCATAGATGCTTGCCTTCACAAGATCTACAATAACACGAAGCATTTGTTTCCAAGAAGGCTTGGTGTTAGATGATTATATATTTTGACAGCTCCCCAGCATTTTTTGCAAAAAGAAATAGACAAATTTTGTATCTATAATTTAGGAGATACTTACAAAGCGAAGGAAAACCACAACTGTTAGAGCACAGATGCCTCCAAGGAGAATATGAAGACCACTTCTGGCAGTTTTCTGCACATCAGAGTTGTATTTATCAAATAAAGCATATAATAAAGACATTTTAAACACAAAAAGAACAGATGAACTCAAAATAAATGAATATCCTTAGAATATATAAAAAAATAAAAATATGTAAATGCAAGAATTTTCTTAGCATTCTGTTCAGTTTCTGATAATTTAAGCAGATAGATGTGAACCTTGTTTCAAAACATTGATGTTAGAACTTAGAACAAGTCTACTTACACAATAAATTAGTAATTTATAGTTGATTCCATACTAAGTGATGAGAAATCATAATTTACCATCTCAACAAATTATTAAGAAAGTTGTGAAATTTATCAAATTTTTTTTTTTTTTTGGGTGGTTAATATGCAGCAAAATCAGTAACTTTATAATTACGCATGGGATAATCTAAGCTGGCAAGGACAAAAAGATCATATACTATTGTTGTGTCAAAGCAGCACTGATTCTTGACCATTCTTGAATCATCCCTGTTTTCTTCTCCTCATTAGTTCCTTGACTGGTCTCACCTTGCCTGAAAAGAACACAAGCAAATACTAATATGCAAATCATTTAACTATAAAGAGATGTAAATGTAATCAGTATTGAATCGAATTATAGTACCATGTCCAGTCCTATAATCAGGAGGATGTGTCCGTGTCCGTTGCGGCTTTCGCGACCAATCCTCAATGTGTGAAGCCTCTGGTGGGGGGGTGGGTATCTATGTTGGGATGAACTTAGTATGCACAAACTCAAGGGGGACAGCACCAGGGGTGGGTCGCCCAAGAATGGGCATGAATCTCATCTCATCTCTACCATGTACATTTGCAGGGGCAATGCTAGTAGTCAGTGGGGGAGACGTACGGGTGGTGGGCAACGGGGATGTGGGTGGGCAGGTACCATCGGCCCTTATGGATGGGGACCGAAATGTGTCCCCATCGGCAAATGTATGGGATGGATCCGCATCATCTTGTGCCATGGAGCCCATGTCATAACCAGTGTCCAAACACATCTCATCTGCTATCTGACTTGCTTCCTCCATGGTGTGGTCGTGCACGGGTGTATGGCGCCGACTAGATGTGAGCACGGGTGTGTGGCGTCGACTAGATGTGAGCACAGGTGTGTGACGCTGACTAGATGTGGGCACGGGTGTGGGACGCTGACTAGATGTGGGCACGGGTGTGGGACGTTGACTAGATGTGGGACGCTGACTAGATTGACGGCCTCCACGCCCTTGACGTCCACTTGTTTGCCGACCACGCCCTACAGCCGGTTCATTTGTGTTGCCCGCATCGCGTGCATCATCCAAGGTCAATCGACCAATCTTTTCAACAGATTGCAAGGCATTAATACAGTCGATGTAGATCTCAGACCCTGGTTCACACTTCCCCATAATCCTTAACTGTGATTTAACCTATCACAAATATACAAAAGTAGTATTAGTAGGATGTTACTAAACTATGCGAAGTGAGGTACATTTATAACAAAATAGTCTTTGTGAACTTACCAAAGTATCCCAGTACAAGGTAATTTTTGTAATATGGCGAACAGTACGGGGACGAAACCATACCATATACTCATCATTGTAGCTCATCTCCCCATAAAAGGACAATGCATCAGCAATTGTGGCGTGTGCAGCCCATTTAGCAATATGCGTGGCATGTTCTTGGGCCCAGTTTTTGTCCTGCTTGCCCTGGAGAGTTATCTTGTGAAGGTCAACTGAAGTATCAATATCGAGTGGTATGCCTTGCTTCATCCCAAACTGTCAGAGAACACGTTCAGGGTGATGGCCTTCAACCACCCAAAAATGTAAGAGTGGCACGATAGACCTCCATATGTGTTGGCCTGCCGTACAATATGCGGGCAGGGAACCCAAATAATTTCTGTATGGCTCCCACACAATCTGCAATGATCCAACCGATGCAAACAACCATATTAACAATATAATTAGAAAAAATGTGTAACGAATGTGAACAATACATGTAACTCTGCTCTGAAATAAAAAAAAATGTTTATTCATTCCAAAGCAAATTGTAAGTACAACAATTACATGCCAAAGCGGTTCCCACTTGTAAGGCACGATACCTAATTTGACCGTAGTGAAGCAAGCGACACACGATAGGCGCGTAGGACGTGCATTCCATGATAAGTTGTTATCTTAGCCCCTTTCCATCTAGCAAACAACACAAACATAAAAGCCATATTAGTTACTTACATAATTCCCATGAAATGAAAAAATTTAATGCAGAAATGTAAAACAGTAACTATCTAAGATCCTACATACCTGATAGCAAGTGGACCTGGGGGCAGTGCTTGGTGTGGATGCCTCATCACAGGACATATGTGTGGAAACCTTTCCCACGCCCACAACTGCACCAATAGCAGTGCACCACCAATCTGTTTGGCTGTCTTCTCTGATGCCTTACAGAGGTGTCTATATAGCCAACTTAGTGCTGCATTACCCCAACTATACTTCTTTCTGTTGCTGATTAGATTGAAAAATTGCAGATACATAACTGAGACCCGTTCGTCAGACTTATCCATAAACAATGTACCACCCAACATCCTCAGTATGTAAAACCGAGCATACTGCTGCATAAGCTTTTCGGTGGCGTCAACCAGGAGAGGGTTGCTAAACCGATCCTCAAGCCATTTGGCTTTTACCTTTAGCCCTTCTATCACTCCAGTGTTCTTATTACTACCAACTTCTTTTCTCGATGGCCTATGCCCTAGCATGTTGTAGCAAAGGTCGCTCTAATCGGTCATTTGGGTATATCCCATCACCGGCAAGCCATCTACAGGTACCCCTATTATAACCTCCATGTCTTGTAGCGTGATGGTCATCTCACCGTGGGGCAAGTGGAATGAGTGCATCTCCGGCCGCCATCTCTCCATCAACGCCATGATCAAGGTCCATATGTGGGACCCGAAGTAGCCTATCTAACCCTGCATCTGTGATATAAGCTACCATCTGTGGATCTAAAACTGCACCATCTTCAAGCAGACCTTTCTCTTGGTGACGACAAGTCAGTACACCTGGCACTTCCTGCAAACAAAGCAGCTTAGTATTAATAATAGCATTCACTAAGCACGTAATAATTACGCTTCAAACTTAAATACCAAAAATCTTTCTACTACATATATTGACTACAATTTTGGACAAGTGCATACCTCACCTTCCAAAGGAGCATCCCAAAGCAAACTTGAACGATGCGCATCCTGCCTACTCAAGACAGTCTGTATAGAGGGTCCCGCTTCATCTGGGTCCATATCTGGCATTTGGTGACAACAACAATCAGGGGAAAATATATGAAAACTTATCAAAGAGGCATGATTGTTGGAAACCTTTATCACATATAAAGAAAGCTAAATAAAATGATACCCCACAAATGCATTATCCACAAATACCCACAAATACCCAATGCTCCAATCTGGCTCCAGAGAATGGTTCTGTAACTAGATAATAACATTTACAATAGGGGAAGTTCAATCAAGGGGGGCGAAGAAAAAATAATTTATTTTCATAAAAAAAAAATTAACATTTATTTAGTACTAACAATATGACAACAACAAAAATGATACAAAATAACCATTTTTAAATACTTTGCAACACAGTTATTTATTAAAAGAGAAGTCATTCTTTTAAATGTCAAAAACCATTACAAACTGTTACAACAATTTGTCTAAAAATCATCATAAATTTTATTACAAATATTATTTTTAAATATAAAACTAATTATACTTGCTAAATAAAAGTGAAAAAGATAATAAAGAAAAAAAATCAACACATAATCACAATATCACACACAAGATATTAAACAATGTCATAGTGCTGTTGTGCCTCCACCTTTGTAGCCTGTTATAAACTAGTTATAATAACCAAGTCATATTTTTCTTGAGTTACTAATCTAATCAATTTAAGAGACATTTGCTTAACAAGCCAAGAAATAATGTTATTTGGACCAATTTTATCTTCTTTTTTGTTATTGTTTGGGTTATATAGTATTCGGTGTAGGGTTGGCTTAATTTTATTTGCTTAACAGGCCAAGAAATAAGTTAGGGGGGCCGAATATGATTTTCTTGAAAAACTTGGGGAGGCCACAACCCTATGAAAAGCTCTCTACCATGTATACTACTAAGGAAATTTTCATGAGGTGAAGGGGGCTAGAGCCCCCCTTGGTCAATACTTAGCTCCGTCTCTGATTTACAGCATCTCCTCTACAAATACCCACAAAGACCCACATATACCCACAAAGACCCACAAATATTAAATTAAGCAAATTTTTGCAAAGTTAATGCCTTCAGAAATTGAAGGAACAAGCCATGAGAAAATTCACATTCTTAGACTATTAAAATCAGAGTGAAGATTATTAGTACAAAACACTGATTTACAGTAAGTACTTGATGTCAACAAATATCTTTCCATAAAAACTTCAGTGTTGTTGATTAACACAATTTTCAGCAATAGCCCAAACTTACACAAACTTATCAGCAATAACGTACACAAACTTATTAGCATGATTCAGCAATAGCCCAATTACATTTTCCACCCAAAATTAAAATAAAAGGCAAAATCAAAATCAAAATCAAATTCAAATTCAGCTATCCCAAGAAATATAAAATCAAAACAGATAATTTAAACTCCAAGCAACCATATCAACTAACCATGAACTGTTAACTATGATTTTTCATAGTTGTAAAGTTTAATTAGAAAATAAAAATTAGAAAATGTTTATATCACTTACTGCACTGCAATTCTCATCTCCCCTAAACTCATTTTACCTAATAATTAAAAAATAAAAAACCCAAAAGATAAGCACAACCAGACAAATACCCACAAAGACCCACATATACCCACAAATACCCAATGCTCCAATCTGGCTCCAGAGAATGGTTCTGTAACTAGATAATAACATTTACAGCATCTCCTCTACAAATACCCACAAAGACCCACAAATACCCAATGCTCAAACAAATATTGAGATAAGGAGACATACCTTGTGATTCCAAACTAAAGATGCAGATCGACAGTGAGAGTGACAGCGAGCGCGAGACTGAGAGGGAGACCGAGACCGAGACCAAGACCGAGAGGGAGACTGAGAATGAGAGCGAGCGCGAGACTGAGAGGGAGATTGAGAGTGTGTGGAAGATGATAGAGAGATTGAGAGGGAGATCGCGAGATTGAGAGGGAGATTGAGAAAGTGATAGCCGAGATTGAGAGCGTGATAGCGAGATTAAGAGGCAGATTGAGAAAGTTTAAGTGTGGGTAACAGATGGTTTGGTTTGTGGTAACAGATGGTTTAAGTGTGGGTAACAGGGAGACAACTCGGTGTAAATGGGCTAGAACAGTACTCGAGCTTCATGAGCTCGGGTACCAAGCTTATTTTTTTAATTAAACTTTCCATGTCATTGTGCCATGTTGGATAAAAAAATATGGTACTCAAGCTCACTAAGCTCGAGTACCACAAAAAGTGGTAGATCACTATATGTTTCCGAAACAGTGTTTTTGGGCAAAATATTTCCAGAATTAATGGTAATGGGCCATTTTGGCCCTATATATTTTAGCCCAATTGGGCCATTTTGGCCCACAAACTCCTATACAATAGAAGCCACTCTAATACAAGTCGGATTAGCCTCTCTTTTGCTATTGCTTTGTATTGCTCCTTTATAATCCATAACACATGCGGCTGACCTAATGCTTTTCTTTACAAGACCAAAACCGGTGTGGCCCACAATAAACATGCAATTAGTAATAAGGACTCTCAAGCCCACCTTCAGAGCTCACCCCACGAAAGCAAAATTCCTTCCTTTGTTTTTTTGTTTTTTTCTTTACTTTTCTAGTTTTCTTTGCTACACTCTTCTCTTCTTCTTTGTTTTTAGTGTTCCTTATGATTCACGCCTGGGTTGGATCTCTTGAGTTGGCTTCATGGCTTGACAATATTGGCCCTTGTAGCATTCAACTTCCTTGTGGATGTCACGTGCACATGAAGGGTGATGACTTGATCACATTTTTTCATCTTTTTCTTCCGCCAATTCTCATTAGCATGTAATCCTTTATTACCTATAAAACAAAGATAATCTATAATCAGTCACATAATAGCAAAAAAGTAAGAATAAATATGCAAATATATATGAGTATTTTATTGTACACATTTCATGCACATCAAATACCCCCAAGTCTACATTTTGCTAGTCCTTAAACAAAATAGATAAAGAGATGAAACATACAATATAAATTAAAGTGAAGAAAAAGAAAATCCTAAGTATTCCACTTTTGCAGGAAATTTTGATTTCATTTAGCGTATGCAACAAGCCTTTAAACCCCTAGTTTACACTAGTGGATGAGTTATACCGAAGAAACATACAAAACAAATTAAAGCGAAGAAAAGAAAATCCTAATTAATCCACTTTCGTTGGATATTTTGATTGCATTTAGCATATGCAAAAAGCCTTTAAACCCCTGGTTTACACTAGTGGATGCGTTATAGCCTTGTGAGAGTTTGTAGTGAATATACCCACAAAATTCATAGAAAGAATACTAAAACAAGCAAAACGAAGAAAACCGAACAAAAGTAAACTTTTTTTTTCATTAGCCTTTTGCAAAAAGGATTAGTTCAAGTTCAAAACCACTACAATTGTCAAGAAATTTCACATGCCATCAAAACTCAATGTGAGTGAAAAGTAACAGCCAACCCAATACACTCTTAGTTTTAGAATAAACTTGACTCAAATCTTTAAGGGTGTCAAGGTATCCCACTTTTTGACATACACGAATGGGGCGAATCAAGAAGAAGTCCACAGGAGATTGACTTTGGAGGGTAGTATTAAACCTCTAATTCTGCTACTTATCTGCTGAGATTTTTTAATTTATTTATGTGGGTAAGAACAAAATTATTTTTGTTTAGAATTTTTTAAATGGCAGGGTTATTTATTTTGGATAAAATTAGTTAATTGAGCTTAATTTTGTTTTTAGTTTTATTGGTAATTTTTGTTATTAAGCTTTTTTTTGGGTCTGTATATTTTGTTTTACATTTTAGATCTATAAATTTTTTTATGGTCACTAAAATGAGGAAAATGCTAGGGTTACAAGGTTTTTTTTTTTTTTAATTTATTTTTTTTTTTATAAATTACTGGTGTGATAAGTGGTTACTGGTAAGTAAAAAATGATGAGTGGTGTGCCCATATACGAACCAATAAGAATTTGCTACCAAAATGGTTTGTAAAAATGTTATAAAAAAGTTTGTGAGTATAGCATTACTCTTAAAAGAATCAATAATATTGTTAAAGGGAAATAAAATGTAATTATTACACATATATATAATAATATTTAAAAAAAAAAAAAATTTAGGGGAGGCCATTGCCCCCCTAGTTCAGGGGTAGTTCCGTCCCTGCCCTTATGTGTGTTTGGTTGAGAGAATGGAAAAGTGGAGAAATTGAATACTCTTTTATATGATTGAGAAGAAAAATAAGAGTATAGAAAATAGAATTGGTAGAAATTTTCTATAATGTCCCTATTAGATAAAACAAAAGTAACACATTATATTTTTATTAAAATTTTGTGTATGAATGAATACTTCATCTTTAAATAAATAAATTAATTAATTAATTAAAACACACACACACACACACAAAATAAGTTTAAGAACCAAAACTATCTATTTTCTTATAAAAAAACAAAACAAGAAAACCTAACTGGCGTGAAAAGAAACAAATGAGCATAAATTTTTTTTTAAATGAAAGAGAACTTCTTGAACGTGGCTGGGTGAAGAGCCAAGAGGAAAAGACAAAATGTTCAATTTTTTTAACGTGGCTGGGTGAATAGCCAAGGAGTTTGTGAACGTGGCTGGTTCAATTTTTTGTTCATAATTGTTAAAATATTAACATTTATGTATTCCATGTTGTATATAAGGGTTACATGGTTAGCTTTGACGGCCTATATCCACAGAGGAAACCTTAAGGATTATATTTTTATTAAATAAAAGTGTAGTAAATAACCTGTATTACAATGAACCATAACATGTGTAGATAGCAAACTAAACCTTAGACTTCTAATACAAGTAGGAGACTTATTTTGCACACAATGTACATGTACATGGGTTTAGGCCTATTACATTGGGTTAATATGTCTAATATATCTCTAATACATTTCCTCAAACATAAGGTGCAAGTTCAATGAAAGCTTGAGGTTGGATAAGCATGAGAAGATGCCTTGAAGAAACCATGATGATAAATTGGCCAATAGAACAATTTTGGAGCTTTAAATGAAAAAACAGAGTCCAAAGTCAAAATCCATGTGAAAAACTGATCAGTAAGATAGGCATTTTTGAAAATTTTGATGTCTAGTCAAAAGTCAACATAAAAGTCAAAGTCAACACATGAGGTCAATGGTCAAAATACAAGTCAATGGACAGCAATCAAAGTGCAAGCTCGATGAAAGCTTAAGGTTGGATAAGCATGAGAAGATGCCTTGTAGAAACCATGATGATAAATTGGCCAATAGAACAATTTTAGAGCTTCAAATGAAGAAACAAAGTCTAAAGTCGAAATCTATGTGAAAAACTGATCAACAAGATAGGCCTTTTTGAAAATTTTGATGTCTAGTCAAAAGTCAACGCAAAAGTCAAAGTCAACAGTCAAAGTATAAGTCAATGGGCAACAGTCAAAGCGGTGCAATCACGGGTCATATCTAGGATATCTAGGTTAGGTCAGTTCAGTTAAGGTGTGCAACCAACCCACTAACTTGCCAAAATCGAACATGCCAAGTTATGTCAGTTTTTACGGATTAGTAGGTTAGGTTGGGTTGTGAAATATTTTTTCATAATGGGTTGGGTTGGGTTTGAGTCATAAGATTTACAAATCCGTCTAACGCAACTTGACCCATCTATATTTAATATATTTTTAAATTTTAAAAACTATATTTAAAAATAATTATACAAAATTTTTATTTGCTTTTTTTTGCCCCTCTTTCTAAATACTAAAACTCAAACCGTAAGTTCTCCTCATATAGTTTGTATTAGTTTGGTGTTATACTTAGAATTATTTGGTAATAAATTTGCTCTTATTTGTGATGGTGTTGTTATAATGCTAAATTTAATAATAATAATAATAATAATAATAATAATAATAACAATAATAATAGTCCAAGTCAGTTGAGTCAAATGATGTGCTGCTGATGTGGCGAGGCTTGTGTGGTAGTGACGTGGCGGTTGGCGTGGGCTAAGGTTGACATGGCGAAACTTGCATGGTTGTTGAAGTGGCATGTGTGATGTCATTGGATGATGTCATAATGACATCAGCAAGGTTCTTAGGTTTGTGGAGGCGCATGCATTCCCGCTTGTGTGTGGAGGCGAGTGTAGAAATCCTAGAGGCATGTGAAAGCGCATGTGAGGAAGAACAAGGGCTACATTCTTAAGTTTTGTAGATCGGTGGACGACAAGTCTTCATGGCAGTGTGTGCGCCTAAAAGCTGAATTGGGAGTCAAGAATTTGAAACAGTGCATGGAAGATTCGCCTGAGCTAGTGACTATGCATGGCAACGCATGGTGGCTGTTGATGAATACTGGATTTCAAGGTTTTTCTCATGGGAAGCCGGAGAGAACGACCATGTGATTTGGACAAACACGACTTGCTTGGGTTTGTGGATCTTGGATACGTCACCGAGGCAGTGACGATGGGTCCATAAGAGCTAACTATATGATGTCGTGGGGTCCAGATCTGGAGGTAAACAGTGGTGTTGTGGTGGATCTGTGTTGTGCATGTAGGAATCTTCTTTGCTTTGTTAGAGATATTTTGCTTGATGCCAGGAGTGAAGTTTGGCTCTGACACCATGTTAAATATTAGCATGATGTGTATACCATGTTGTATATGCTAAAGTAGATGCAAAAGAGGAAGCATAAAATAAGAATATATGAATACGAGGGTTACGTGATTCAGCTTTGTTGCCCTACGTCCACGGAGGAAACCCTTAAGAGATACATCTTTATTGTATAAGAGTGTAGTATAAAACTTATGTTACAATGAACCATAACATGTATATATATAGTATAGACTAAACCCTAGACTTTCAGTACAAGTAGGAAACTTGTCTTGCACACAAAGTATGTGAGTTTGACTCTATTACATTGGGCTAATATGTCTAATATATCTCTAACACTCCCCTCAAATCAAGGTGGAAGCTTGATGAAAGCTTGAGTTTGATAAGCACGAGAAGATCCCGCTTGTAGATGCCTTGAAAAAATTATAATGATAAAAAAGTAGCCCTTATAAGTTTGTTTCGTGGATATAGGCCATCAAGGCTAAACCACATAACCCTCATATACAACATGGTATACATAAATAGTCCATATTTGGTAAGGATGAGGTGTAAAACTCATGTTTTACATTAGATATTACCACATCGATTTTTTACTTAAAACTCAATACATCCTACCACACTTAATAACATCTCAATAAACACCTAGTTTGATTGGATTTTTAGATGGGTATTAGAATTGATTAGATGTGATTGTATTTATTCTTTAATATGTGGCATGTACCAGTACACGTCCTTGGTGTGATAGTCATTCTACAAGTATAAGTGCTTATGGGGTGTGGGGGGGTAAGGGTCAGGGTTTAAGTCTTCAACAAGGAGCTTGACACACATAAATACTTAGATTAGGTTAGAGTAGAAATTTTATCTTGTATAAAAAAAATTGGACAAAACTTATATACAATACCTTAGATGTTGTTCCTTAGGTTCTCCTTTTAAGATTTTGCCATGTGGCTATTTAATTAAAAAATACACTTTCATGGGAAATGAAAAAAGTTTTGACACCACTTTTATGGGAAATGAAAAAAGTTGTCTTAATATTAATTGTTTTTTTTTTCTTTTTCCATAAAATTTTTTATTTAAATGGATTATTAACAAATGTCTTAAAGGTACTTGTTTGCATTTTCCTATAAATTATAATATAATTATAGAAGTTAAGAAATACTAACGAATGCCTTTAAAGTATTTGTTAATAATCTATTTAAAGAAAGTTTTTATGAAAAAAAAAATTAATATTTTAACAGTTTTTTTTTTCTTCATAAAAATAGTGTCAAAACTTTCCTAAAATAGATTATTAACTAATATTCTAAAAGCCATTGTTAGCATAATCCATAAGTTTAGGATTCCTACGCCTAGGGCTGTCCATGGGTCGGGCGGGTTGGGTTTTTGCCCAACCCACAACCGACCCGTAACAATTCGGGTGGGTGGTTTTTCAACCCGCAACTGACCCGTAACAGTAACGGATTCGTCGGTTTGGGTCGCTGGCGGGTGGTGGTCGGTTTTGGGTGAAACCGATCTCACTGGAATCCTTTGAAACGCAGCGAGATCTCGCCAAATCTGGCGAGATCTTTCTAGATCCATCCAAGATCCGATGAGATCCTGTTGGATCCGGCGAGATTTCTGCCATATCGTGATGAAAAATCATTGGTTCGGCTAGATCCGGTGTTTATTGTACCAGAAATCGAAGGATTTAAGTGAAAAAGGGGCCAGAATCTAGAAAAAAGGGGCCGAAATATGGAACAAAGTGGCTAAAATCTGGAAAAATGGCCGAAATCTGGAAAAAATGGTCGGATATTGAATGGACTTCGGTTCGGGTTGGGTTTCACGGGTTTTGAACTGAAAAACCGATAACCGACCTGCTGGGAGTCGGGTTAGCAAAGTTGGAAACCGCGTCCGACCGTCGGAGTTGTCGGATTGGATGGCGACGGGTCAGACGAATTGGGCGGGTCGTCGATTTGCCTGGACACCCCTACCTACGCCAGTGGATCCTCCGGTGTATCCTCTATTAATTAAGTTAGAAAGCGGAAGAGGTGGGGCCAAACTATCATTGAGTGCTGTGCTTTTGTTAGCTTGCATAACGTCTACAGCAATAAGTATGGCAACCGATATTTGACCGCTGGTTGGAGTTGAACGTAGATATTGTCCATCACTTTTCCCTTCTTTTAACGCGGATAATTAATGTGTTTGATAAATATCGTTATAGTTTATATTTTCTGGACCCATCATCATAGATTGCGAATCTTGAAACAAGGATGACACTTTTGACTGCACGCAGAAACATTCTGCTTTTTTCAACAGCATCAAACTTTACGATTTTAGTATTTTACCTTTCAAGAAAGAGAAATGCTAACAAAATTGCATCCCAAAAAAAAAAAAAATACTAACAAATGTTTTAGAGTTTTAATTAATAATTTATTTTAAAAAAAATTTTATGAAAAAAAAAATTTTAATTAATATTTTGACAGTTTTTTTTTATTTTTTATAAAAATTATGTCAAAACTTTTCTAAAACAAATGGTTAATCAATGCCTTAAGGGTACTTGTTAGCATGACCTTTTAATCAAATGTAAATATTTAATAAAAAGATGTCAGCAATGGTTGACAACTTATTTTAAAAAAAAATTATGAGAAAAGAAAAAAAACAATTAATATTTTGACAGTTTTTTTCATTTCTTATAAAAGTTGTGTCAAAAAATTTTTAAAATGAATTGTTAACCATTACCTTAAGGATACCCGTTAACTTGACTCTTAGTGTCCATTTGAGATCCGTTTATTTTACTGAAATTGAAAACATTTTACTGAAAGTACTGTACATAAAAGTAAAAGTTAGCTGAAACAATACAGTAAGACTCATAAATAGTCCGAAAAAATGCAGTGAGACTTATGAATAGTAGCAAATATAAACTAAAAAATAAAATAAATTGGCAAAAATAATTTTTTTCAAACAGACAATCAATTTTTTTTTCAAAATCAAGAAATTTTTATTTAGTACAACTACGTTCTAGACATTGCGTGGATAGAAAGCACCGCATTTAACCAAAATCAAAATTTCAATTGAGAAACACAACCGGGATGTGTTTTTCCCCGATTAATAGGAATTTTATTTGACAATATGTATGAAACAAATGAAACAAAATTACAATTAATAAACAGAAAGCAGCAAACTTACTTGCATTAATTCTGAAAAGTGGAATAGAATGGGTACAATTGCTTGAAATCTTTACTTATAGAATTCATTTATAGTTTTTTTGATAAACATTTGATTTATAGTTGATTCAGGTGAATTCTATGTGTCTAGTATTCTTACTGAGAGGACAATGTTCAATAGAATGAAGTTCCAATTATTCTTAGGAAACAGACATCTTTTGATCATGTTTATAGATTCCATAGATTAGTGAGTAGCCTTATCTTTTACTCTACATCAATCAGGCTTATTTATCTCAAATGATTGCGTACTGGTGCTTTTTCTTACTCTTCAAAATTTTATTGCAAAGTATTGAGCGTTTGGTGAAAATTAAAATCAAGGGAATGACCAAGTTAACCCCAAATTTTAGGATTAAAACTTTGTTGTCATTGTTATTATTGTTCTCTGGGCTCGACTAAGCATTGACATGATTTCATAAATTCTGAAGTCGAAAGAAAGAAATTAATCTCCCGGTAAAATAACCAAGAAAAATAAAAAGGAAAGCCAAAACGAAGATTATAGAAAACAATACAGAATTTCACAAATAAAAGTCGTATGACAATTCCCAAAGTAGAATAGTACTCCCTTGTGCTATCCGATTTATTTTGTTGACTTGATTCCAGTAACATGCCAATTTTCATTATAAAAAAAAAAAACATACGTGAAATGTCTGTTTAAATACCGTTTATTACTAAAAATTGAAAATATTATATCAAAATAATTTTTAATTATATAAATAGTACCATAAGACCTAATTTTAACTTAACATTTATTGAAATATGTATTTACGAATCTCATAAACAATATACGGAATCCAAAAAAAAAACAAACGCCAAATACATACAGGGTCCGTTTGGATTGAGCTTATTATTGCTGAAAACTGAAAACTGAAAACACTGTAGCAAAATAATTTTTAAATGTGTAAATAGTATCGTGGGATCCATTTTAAATATTTTTTAATACGTAAACAGTGTATAAACAGTGCTAAACAGTACATAAACAGTGCTAAACAGTAAACCCATGTGAGGTTACTGTTCACATGCAAATTAAAAAAAAAAAAAAAAAAAAACGCAAACGTGAGAAAACGCGGTATGCAAACGGTCACACAATTTCTTTTTTCAGTATAATCCAAACTCACGTAGCTGTAACCAAGTAAAATTCTTGGTAGGCCATAGTTGGAAAAAAAAGGAATTAAAAAATGGTTCGGTATGCACACTCCGGAGAACAGTACTTCGACAAAGGGAATATAACAGCTATTAATGACGGTGATCTCGTGCTTTAATTGATTTTGTCAACTACAATTCCGAAAATCACGCCAACAATCACCTACCTACAACAAAGCAAAAGGTTTGATAGTCATGATGATTTTACGTGTTTTAAAGTAGCTAAAAATATGTTGGGCCGGTTAATATGTGTCCTAAAAGGCACGTATTAATCATTTATTTTGAAAAAAAATTTATAAGAAATTAAAAAAATTGTTTTAATTGCATGGTGCCAAATCAAGTAAAAAGAATACGTGGAAAATGTCAAAAAAGAGATCAAACCAAGTATGCGTTTGTATTGCGTTTCCGTGCTGTATTTGTGTGTTTGCGTTTTCCTTCTTTTTTCTTTTTTCTCTTTTCTCTTTTTATTGACAATAGTGTTTTCATGTAGGATGTTGTCTGTCAGTGGATCCCGTGCACTGTGCACGGTACTACTGCCTCTTTAACCAACAAAATTTTTACTGAAATGTGTCTGTTAGTGGGTCCCGTGTACTGTTCACAGGACCCACAGACCTCTTTTTTCAACAAAACTTTCATTAAAAATGGGATCCACAGTACTAAAATAAGTGGTATCCAAATGGACCCCAAAATTTCTTTCAAGTATGATCAGACCATTCACATACTTTTTCGCACATATTTTTTTACATTTTTTACTTTTCAACTTTAATATTTTAACTTTTTTTTAATATATTTTATTTAATGGTTGAGATTGAAAATTGTTTTTTCAACTTCTAATTTCAATCATTAATTACAATTGTATCAGGTGTAATACCCTAAGTATTGCACCTTATCTCAATCCCAAATATGAAAGTCAACCGAGATGACATGGCACATTTATATGCTAAGATTGATTTTGACATTTGATTCAATAGCACTAGGATTTTTTTTTTAATTTTTTATTTTAAGTAGCCACTAAAAAAGCCTTTAAATTAGAGAAAAATTAATAGAAAAATAACTTTAATACTCTTCACAAAAAATATCGTCACAAAAAAAAACGCAAATATATGTAGTATTATAATTTCTTTGAAATAATAAAGAAAAAAAAGGATAAATAAGAAATAAAATAGAAACTGAGAATGTTGATATGAGAGTAATAAAGTGAGAGAGTCTAAAATGATGAGAGAGAGAGAGAGAGAGAGAGAGAGAGAGAGAGAGAGAGAGTAATGTTATTTGCTACAATTATGAGCTGGGTAAGGAGAGTGAAATTCTTGTGATTGCAGAGCTAAAGAAAGCATAACTACCGACACTGGTTAGGAGAACTCATGACTGTTGTATTTTTTTTTTTTTTTTGTATTTTTTTTAAAGGAAAAATGAAATGTGGTTGGATGTGTTGCAAATTTAAATGATTAGAGATTTTTATTTTTTGTTTTTGAATAGGCCTTTTATTGAATAATTTTTTTTCTTGTTATTGTTTGGTCTAGTCTTGTTTTTGTTTGAGTTATTTTTATTTTTATTTGGACTAATTTTTTATTGTTGTTATTTAAGCTTTATTTATTTATTTAAGGGGTTAAGAATTATGTTTGGAGGCCAAAATTATTTTTAGAGTAATACTTTGTCCACGATGTTGACATAAGGGGTTTCGGAGTCGCTACCTAATTTTTGCAATGATCTAGGAACCATATATATAGCGTCTTTTCGAGGAAGATCCTTTGATCTTACTACTAGAGTATGGGTTCGGAGTTTAGGTACGCTTTTGTGAAGGTGTTAGGCACCCAAGATCGCCCAACCCTAAGGTTGGCCTCCCATCATTGTGTCTTATGTCTTAACCCTATTAAAAACTAATTCAACATTTTATATCGTAACTCACACACATACACTAACATGCATCTAACATGGCATCTTTCATCCAAAACAACATATCTATCCATAAAGCAATAAAGAGCCAAACATATATAAGAAACCCTAGTATGTTAAACCCTCTCATGTATCAAATAAAGCAGCCACCCAAGCATGACAACAAACATATCATCAATAGCAAGCAAAACATATTATAAATAAGGCATTAACCTCATACACATATACCAAAGGAGGATTAAGCAAACAACATGCATGTTCATGTGAATGCATGACTTACCTTACTTACCTTGCAGCATCTTAGCACCCATGGCATCATGAATGGGCATGTGAATGCATGTTCATGTCATCAAAATAAGAAACAAACACAAAACCCTAATCTAAGCATGCTAAAGACAAACAAGTATACAAGACAGAGGCTCACATATGTATAAACATGTGAAAAAGGCTTAAACAGAGGCAAAACATGTGAAACAAACCAACCAAACAACATAAAGAATATGGATTAGGGTTTTTGGGCAAGCACCTGCGTACACAGCCATTAAGCTACGTACGCATGCTTATGACATGCGTGCGTGGGACTTGTTCAACAACCCTAACCCACCGAAATAGAAAACAAAGCATAGACACAAAAACCTTAATTCTAACAACCTAGCATGCTTAGAACATAAATGGAACTATAAACTAAACTAGGCAAACATGCATAAACATAAACCAAGCCAAAAAAAACAAGATTAAAACATAAAAATAAAAGCATAAAATAAAAAGGAAAAGTTGAAGCTTGATACCTCAAAAGGAGTTCCCAAGCTTTAATTTTGACTGTTCTCCTCAGTCAAATCTATCACAGTCAATAAACACGTGATTAGTAATCTTAAATTCAAAGGATTGGGGCCAGAAAAGGTCCTAATCAAATAAAATTGACTTGAGGGTGTTTTGTGAAAAAACTCCCTTATGATTCACTATTTTCTAGTGAATCTTAAGTTTTTCTTGTGAGATTTCTGTGTGCCTTGAAAAGGCACCATGTAAGGCTTTATATAGTGGAAAAAATGGGATTTGGAACGGCTCCCAAATGACGTAGGATTCATTCCAAACCTCAGTCATTATTGTAGAAAACTTGCATTTTTCATGCTTCTGAAACCCTAGCCGTATACATAGGAAAGTACCTGTGTATGCATACTTTGGCCCACGTATGCAGGCCGCTGCCCATGTACGTGGGCCAAAGGCCGCTTTGATAATTTAATTTCCAAAAAGAAATTTTTGCTCATTTAAAAGGTTATATTTTCCATTTTAACACTCCTCCAGTCAATTTGATATTTGATTGGGTTCTAAACTGGCCTTGGGCCTTAGAGTTTGAGCATCATTGGGGAATGGGGGCTTGAGTCGTAAGAGGTACAAAATGTGGTGTCTACAGATGCCTCTTTTTTGATTCATGGGCTTCACTAATGGAATCAAAAGAATAAGAGACAAAATATTTTGTTTTGACGTATGGCTCAGGCCCAACCCAACCCACGCACACGACACACATCACACATACATGTGGCGGGGTGCAACTCCAAAGAGTTGTGTGAGATTCGTATGTCCAAAGTCTCACCTTCGTTGCTTGAGAAACAAACAACAACAGGTTCACTATTCCAGAACCTGTTTTGCCACTTACAAGCAAATGGCGAGTGACTTACTATCCTAGAGTCACTTAAAAAGAAAAGAAAAAAAGAAAAAGAAAAAAGAAAACAGACAAGGGTGCTCTTACAAGCTAACCCATCAAACAACAAAAGGATATAGTCTCTGTGGTGTCTGTCCGGATCTCTTGCCTCAAACTTCTCCGGGTGGCCTATTCCTCTTGTCTTTTTCGCTTCTTTCTCTACCTTTTTTGGTGAGGCTCTTGCTTTGGGTTGACCTTGGTCTCTTTCTCTTTCTCTATTTCTATCTCTACCTTTTTCAATTGTGCTTGCACAGTCAATTCTCGTGGGATATGTGCACGAATAGTCTTGATTGTTGGATCCAGTGGGGATGGTGAAAACTTGCTGAGGAGTAGGTTTGCATGGGAAGGAATCTTCTACCTCTTTCATGACTTACTTGGGAATGAGAAACTCACTGAGGAGTAGTGGGAATGGACTCGTTGAGGAGTAGTGTAGATGTGTGACCCACTGGGGAAGAATCTTCTGCTTCCTTCATGGTTTGTTGAGGACTTTGAGGAAGAATCTTCTGCTTCCTTGCTGGGGATTTTTTGGTGTATTAGATTCACTGAGGAAGAATCTTCTACTTCCTTGCCGGGGATATTTTAAGTGTACTTGATTTACCGGGGATACTTTATGGAAGAATCTTCTACTTCCTCACTAGGGATTGTTTAAATATGCTTAGGTCCATCAGGGAAGAGTCTTCTGCGTCCTCTATGGGAATGATGCTTGATATGCTTGATCCAATGATGCTTGAGATGCTTGATCCTTTGGGGAAGAGTCTTTTACTTCCTTACTGGGGATAGTGTTCTTGATATGCTTGAACCATTAAGGAAGAATTTTCTGCTTCCTCCATGGGGATGATACTTTCGAATTTATGTGATCTACAGGAAATGGTTTTGTGGTGTACATGCTTAATTGAGGGAAGAGTCTTCTGCTTTCTTTACCACTAACTGGGAAGTTCTTTGATGATTTCGTGCCTAATTGGGGCAATCTTGAGATGTTCTTCCCTTTTGAAAGGTTTTTTTTTTTTTTTTTTGGTTCATGACTAAACTACATGTAGTTTGGTGGTCAGGCCTAAACAATACGTAATTTAGCCATTAGGTGTGTTCCTGCCTTTTCATTATCTCTCACGGTTACCAACCATTTTTTTCTTCTTCTTCATTCTCTTCATCTCCCTCATCTCTTCATATTCTCCATAACTCCTCTTTTATTTTCTCTACAAAAACCTCCCTTTCCTTTCTTTTCCTTTCACTTCTGACTCTCTCAAATTCTCAAACTCCCTCATTCTCTCATTTTCTCTTTAACTCTCTTCATCTCCTCCAATGGCACCCAAAGCCAAGAAGACCTCCTACGTCCTTCCCTCTGATGCATTCCACCTTACCCATTGGAGTGGGGCAACGAGGTTGATGGGGCCTCCACCGTTAACATACCGGTCAGAAAATCACATTTTTATGGCTAAATCTGTAAGTTTTCAAACTTTTTCTCATTTTCAAGTTTCTCTATGATCTTTCGTTGTAATGTGTTTTTTGCCATGTAAATGCTTAGGTTTTGCTATGGGATGAGTTTAGATGAAAACCTAACATATTAGGAGGGGTAGGAACATGTTTAGGATTGATTTTGGATGATGTATGCTTGAAAATGTCGAAGAAGTGCCTTTTACATGCGTGGGCTTGGGTTTGCATACACAGCTTAGATTCATGCATACGCAAGTATGTTCTTAAGATCCTACGTACATGGGGATGGGCCTGCGTACGTGGGGTCTTGTTTGCATATGTAGGCTTTGACTCGCGTATGTGAGACTTTCGGGCAGAAGCCCTACTCTGCCCATTTTCACCCCTTTTTGTCATTTTGGCACCTGAATATCACTAAATCCTTCTTTTTATCTTCATTCTTGCACCTAAAACATCATTTTCATCATTTCTGCTTGAATCAAGAATCTAATGTCATCTTCTTCCTCTTTTTTTTTTTTTTTTTTTTTGTTGTTGCAGTCATCATCCTCTTATGCTAGTAGGGGAAGCATTAATAAGGTGGTGGAATGGTACAACCTTCTTGCCCTTGAAACTAGGGCCTACATTCGAGAGGCGGGCTTTAAGCCCATCATTGGTCTTCTTCCAAAGAGGTCTGTGAGCGCTACCTTGGTGCAATGCCTCATTAAGAGGTGGTGGGATACTACCCACACCTTTCATATTGCCAAGCGAGAGTGACTTCCTACGATTTCTACCACATGATTGGCCTTAGCTTCAAAGGGGCCATCATTAACTTGGACGGTGTGTCAGACATCTAGCTGGGTCTTGACATGTTGGGGAGGAAGTACTCCATTGAGACCATCTGCTACTTTGACTTGGTGTTGGACTATATGCTTCTACCTTAGAGGACTATGGAGGAGCATGTCCGTATGGGTAGGGCTTTCCTTCTTCACTTGTTGGGAGCTTACCTCTTTGCCAATGGTGGGCAAACAGTGACCTTGAGGTGGTTGACCTTCATTCGGGACTTTGGGAGGCACAGAGGGCCAACTGAGGGCAAACATGTCTTGCCTATCTTTACTCGACACTCTCAGCTTGGGCACCTTGTGGCAGCTTGTGCGGCCTTAGAAGCTCCTTGAGATTAGTTCTCTTTCCATTTCTTGCATTTCATTTGTAGCTTGTAGTTTTGCAAACTGTATTATCTTGCACACTGTCATCTTGCAAATTGTTATCTTGCAAACTGTCATCTTGCAAATTGTCATCTTGTATCTAACCTGTGACTTATGCTTCTTTTTGCAGTTGTGGGTGGTTATGTATGGCCTCATAACCTCAGCCACTAACCTAATTCTGAGGGAGTTTCCTCGAGTGAGGGCCCACCTTGCTGGGTTGACTTCTGATGTGGTAAGTTCAAGAGTTCTAGTTTTTCATGCTTCTTCATGCATCTTCCTTAGGATATCATTCTTTTAACCTCACGTTATTATAGGTTAACTAGACCTCATGGGCTGGCCAGCTCCTTCCTACTTCTCGAGACTTGGAGCATGCCGCTCTCATTGCATTAGAGATCACCTAACCCTTTGAAGAAGTGGGCTTAAGGGTGCTATATCTGGCGAAGAGGGTGCGGTGCCAGTTAGTGGGTAGGGATGACCCCCAAATTCCAATGGACCCGCTTGAGTTCATGCTTGCCCTACACTCCATGATTGATGTTGAGTACCACTCATTGGGGAGTGGTGTTCACGAGGCGGCTTCTTGAAGGGTTGGACTATGAGGAGTTCAACATTACCCGCCTCATGCCTTCCCTTACTACTTGGGTATGTGCTTACTCTCTTCTTTTTCTCTTCCTTGTGTTTGTCACAACTTCTGATGGTAGAAAATTGTAACAAGAGGAGCCTATTGACGGTGAGCTTATTGGCCCTCCACACCTTCCTTAGATGGTCTATGCCTATGACCCTGATGGCTTTGCTTAAGAGCGCATTGTGCCTCGTAATCCTAATATCATGGGCTATCTTTTCCCTCCCAACACTCGGGCAATGAGTTCTTTCTTCCCTTTGTTCTTTCTCTTTTTACCAATTCTCTCTTTTTGTTTCAGTTACTAACCCTTTTTTCTTTGAATTGCAGCCCATTATCCAAGAGCATGAGGAGTTGGTATGGTTGGCTAGGAATCTCAAGTTGGAGGTGACCAATTATTTAAGGAATCTGTATGGTCTTAGAGGAGTGGCCCACCTGGGTAGTGGTGATAATGATGATGATGATGATGATGGTGAGAAGGAGGATTCAGAGGCAACTCCTAACTACCAAACAAGGAAGAGACGACACCATTGATTATCAGTAGTTCATGACATAGGCATGCAACACACGACTTTTTTCTTTTTCTTCTTTGCTTTTAATGTTTTTCATCTCCTTTAGCAGACATTTGGAATAAGTTTGAGACAAAGGATTGTATTTAATAACATCTTTTTACATTTATGCTTTTGATTGGGACTTAGCACTTAAGTTACAAGATATGTGATGAATTGTATGTTTTTATACAATTTTGTTTCCTTGATGCTTGAAATCTTGTGCTTGGAATGCGTCTTGAATGATCCTTTAGGTCACAGGAACCCTAGGAATGCTTTGGAGTGAAAAAGTTGTGCTCAAAACAAGGGAACATGGGCTTCTGCCAAGTGTCATACGTACATGGAGATAAGTCTGTGTACGCAATTATGACTTTGCGTACGTGGGCTGCGAATCAGAAAAACCCTAACTGACTTACTTAAGAATAAAAGTAGCCGTTTGAGTCTAGAACCCTTACCAACATATTTTCAACCCAAAGAGCCCTTTTTTGAGGTCCTTTAATGGCAAAAAACTCTCCTCTTGATGTCTTAGCTTGGATTAGGAAGCTTGGTCCTGATTTCAAGGATTCCATCGCCCCATATGGTCTTTCTTGTTTCTTTCCCTACCATTAAATCAAGGTAGATGAGCCTCTTCTTCGTGCTGCTGCTAACTATTGGGTTCCTTATCGGCATGTATTCCGCTTCAACGGAATAAAACTATGCCCCACTATTGAAGAATTTAGTGCTATCATGGGTGAACTGGAGATTGATGATCTCATCTTCCTTACCATGGTTAGGGATCTTCCTTCTTTACTGCAAGTTGTGTTGGGTGTCCTTGTTGCCACGGCAAATAGGTGGTGTGTTTTTGAAAAATCAAATTTGCAATTTCTTTTAAAACCCATTCTATTTCTTAATTAAACAATTAGATTTTAATTTTCCTCTTGGAGGTTCATTATGTTCTTTAGGCTGTGTTTGGCTCTATGTAAAATGTTTTTCGAGTATAAAATATTTTCAGGTGAAAATATTTTATGGAAAGAAAAACATTTTATGTTGTTTGACTATGTTGTGGAAATTATGCCGAAAAATTATTTCTTGTGTTTGGTCTTACATGTAAAAAACCTATTTTCAGAAAAGGTAAACACAAGTCAGCCACCAGCTACCACCAACAAGGACAAGCAAAACCCACCACCAACCACCCAAAATCCAGATTAGGAAAAGGAAAAAAATTGCCACCATTGCTTCGTTGCCACTGAAATCCACCAAAACACCACCACTTACACCACCGCCACAACAACAGAATCAGAGATCAAAGAAAAAGAAAATCAACCACAAAAGTAAGTGGGGTGTCTGGTTTGGGTTAGAGAGGAAAAGTGAGATGAGAAGGAGAAGACCATTATGGAGTGGTGTTACTTGGGGTTTGCTATAGAGGAGCCATGGAGCTCCACTTTGCCGGATCAAAGAAAAGTAAAGAGGGAGGGTGAGATCGATATAGATCGAGAGTGCCGTGAGTGAGAGTGGAAGAGAGGGTGTGGTTCTTGAGTGAAGCACTAGATTGGTGACATGTAGTGTCTGATCTGGCTTTGGTTGGTTGGAGGGAAAGAGAGAGAAACAGAGAGATAAGGAAGAGAGACGAAAGTGAGGAGGTTTAGAGAGGAGGAGGAGGAGTTTACCTTCACCAGTGGATACAAGGGACGACGGGCGGAGCATGCAGAAGGACGGCAGTCTGGTGCTCTTTCTCTCTTTGGGTAGCTGGAGTCTCTTTCGGTAGTTGGGGTTATGAGGGAGATGGAAATTGATTGAAGGTAAAATGAACATCTAAAACATTTTACACTCTAGAAAGCTCTATTTTACGGTCAACTGAAATATATTTTCAGTTTGACCGAATTTTTGTGCGTACCCAAACACCCTCAAGGGTGTAAAATGTTTTCCCAATTTCATTTACATCCGAAACAAACATAGCCTTAGTTAAGAAATCAGATTTGGGAAATCTTTTTTAAAAATCCATTCCTTTTTTATTAAAAATATCTTATCTGAATTTTTTATCAAAAAATTCATTTTGCTTGTTAATATATTTGAAACTTCTCTTAAAAAATCTTTTTCCTTTAAATAAAATTCAGATGTGATTTCTCCTTGCATAAATGCCATAGATCTAATATTTTGCATATTAACCACCATAGATCTAGGAATATTGACACAATAATTTGCATATCATTTTTTTAATGGGTATTTTAAAGATCATTTAAAAGTCTAGAAGACTAAACTTTGTCTGGGTAGGATGGATGCCTAACACTTTCCCATCGTATAACCTACCCTTGGATTTAAGAATCTTAGGTTCGTAGAAGAGTGTCTTATTTTTCTTTTGATAGATTGTAACTAGGAAACAAGGCCTTGTAAAATTTTTATTAGATTGTAACTAGGAAACGAAGCCACAGTTCTTTCTATCAAGTTGTATTTATTTCAAATTAATGAGAATGTGTATTATTCAAGACATTTTGTAATCTTTTGTATAGTTTTCTTATTTTACTTATAAAATAAGTGGTAACTTCATATGATACTAAAAAGGGAAGGTGCCAATGCCTAAACCTCTTTTTTGAGTGCCAATCCGGTCTCTCACAGGCCTAATATCACTTTGCCTACCTGTGGTTCAAAAAATATCATTTTTCCCACCTAAGGTAAACTCTGTTTATCTCTTGTAACTCATCTCTGTTAAAAACAGGGGTAAATAGGTATTTTGGTTCCATTTTATGTCTCTCTCCTCCCAAAACAAAGAAAAAATAAGATCGAAAGATGTCATTCGTAAAAATTTAGAAATTTGGCTCAAGAACTCCAATAAATCACAAAATGTCTTTGTAACGCTCATAAGAAAAAAGACGCAAAAGGAAAAATTTACTTATCACACCCATTAACTTACTTTCTTCCTTGTACTTTAATTTATTCCGCATGCTCTATTAGGAAAACAAATTCTCATGGTCTTTCTCTCTTCTCTCTGGCTTTTTCTTTTTGCCTCTCTCTGTTCTGTCCTTGTCTCTCTCATCTCTCATACTCCAGTTCAGATTGGCGGTAGCTTGTGGTCATGGTTGCTTGATGGTGAATGTGGAGGAGAGAGGGGTGGGTAATGTCATGTTGTTTGATTAGAGATGGAAATTGGTGGGGCGGAGTTGGGTTGGGATCCTTGGGGAGGCATATGAGCCCTTGATCCTAGCTTTGAATCCTTATTCAATAAATTATTTTGTTCAGTCCTTGTGACCTAATTATTATATAATTATCAATTTAACACTTGTTCCCTTTGAAGAAAGTCTTAAAGTGAATCTTACATTTGCTAAAAATAGAAAGCAAGTGAATAGCATTTTTTGTACACCAAATCATAGATTAAAGGCACATCTTATATCCAAGTTGGTGGCCAGGAGGGTCTTAGTATGGGAAAATTCTTAGATGCTCTCAGAGCATGAAAAATTGGTGCTCTCTAAGAATATGAGAGGAGGGAAATACCATTTTTCGTACTCCAAAAGTATCTAAGAATTACTCCTTAGTATAAGCCGACTTATGCTTTAATCTCTTTCTCCAAGAAACTTTGATATCTTTTTACACTCTTGGATTATCACATGATGGAGTCTTAGGATGCCACAAGTAAAGGGCTTTGGATGCTATTTGATTTTTACAAAATCCTCAAATTTTGATATTATTTTCTATTGTTTTGGAAGGAGAAAGACATAAAAGGGAAGCGAAAATATCTATTTACCTCAGTTTTTAAAAAAGGTGGGTTACAAGAGGCAAATGGAGCTTACCTTAGATGGGTAAAGTGACATTTTTTTAAATCACAGATAGACAATGTGATTTCAAGCCAAATTATAGGTGGGTTTACTGCAATTATCTCATAAATTTATAATAAGGAGAGAGACACTCACAAGTCACAAACACTCACTTTTACTCTTAGACTAAGAGATATCGAGATAGTCTAATAGGAAAGAGAGATGAGATGAGATTCATGAGAGAGATTCAAGCATTTGATTGGTTAAGTAGACACTTAGTGTATTATTTATATATGGACGAGTGTGGTTGTGTGAGTCAATAATTAATATAGTGCAAGTGGGTTGAGTTTTGTCATTTAGTTTAAAATATTGTTATAAAAACAATGACAAATAGATAATGACAACCACATAAAAATAAAAATGTTATACAAACTTAATAATATAAAATGATCATACTTATCCACATTGACAATTAGGACTGTGCAAACCTTTACCGGAGCCGACAAGACCGACCGGCACCGACACTCCCGCACCGCCGCTGCCACCGATCGATGGAGCCGATGCCGGTGATCGGAATGCGAATGAAGTTTCGATGCCGGTGCGGTGAAGAGATCGGAAAAGGAAATCCAGCATTGTTGAGAGCCGAACCGAACCGATGAGTGCTCCTGCATTCTACTTTCTGGGCTTCTGGCTTCTGCTTGGTGCTTACGGCGTCGTTTACCCAGCAAGTAATAAGTATCCTCTTTAATTTTTTTTACTAAAAACAGCGTCGTTATTGGTATTATTATTAAAAAAAAAAAACACAAAACGGCCCCGTTTTATGTTAGGTTTTTAGATTTCCCTAGGTATAAATTCACTCTATTCTCTCTCATAACCCTTAACTCTCTCTCTCGCTCTGGCCTCTAGCCTGACGCGGCCTCGCCTCTGAGCTCTTGCCGCTCGAAATTGGTGAGTGAGTTTTAGAACATTATAATAATATTCTAGATTACTAGTACTGATGAAGGTATTATGCATATTACTGCTGCGCTTGTTTGTGATGACTTCTTGCAACCTTGGAAAACAGTTTGCACTGTTTGGTTCATGTTCGGATGTGCTTTTATGATTTGCATAGTGTATGAGTTATGGCATGTATGATAGAACTGAGGGTTAATATATGTGTAAATACTTTTTATGCCTTGGTCAACACCGATCTCTTTATCATCAACAATATTGGGTCTTGATTTCTCATGATACTAACCCATATACTTAAGTCATTTTGTGTGTGTGTATATATATATATATATATATATATATATATAAAGAAATAAATATGTTTCTTTTATATTCAAAATCTGTCAAATTTTAGCTGAAATTTAATGCGGGTTGATAGTTGATAGTTGATACATTATAGTTGGGACAGGTGCATTGTTCAGAAAATGCACGTGGGACACAAATTCCTTCCACATCTGCTGGATGAAACTTATACTGAACTTTCCTGAGAAATCTTCTCTGTTTTTTTGTCAATCTTCTTTTCTTGGTTGACACTTTGACTGATATTGATGTATGTACAGCCTCTGGATCATGATGGATGGAAGTAATGAATTCTATATATATACGAAAGAAAGGTTGTATAATTTCTGTGATGGAATTGGAGGGAAATGTTAACCCAGCGGATCACAAAGTTAATGAAAACGGATTTTTTTTATGTGAACAGATTTTTTTTTTTAATGTGAAAAGATTTTTTAATGTGAACAGATTTGTTGAAATTTTTTTTTTTTTTTTAATGTGAACAGATTTTTTGTTAATGTTTCAAATCAAACCGACTAAACCGATTAAACCGAGCCGATCAAACCGCACCGCAATAGATCGGAATACCGACCCTAATCGGTATGCATCGGTTTTAATTATTACAAAACCGATCCCTATCGGTTTGGTAACAAATTTGAAAAAAAAACGAGCTAACCAAACCGCGCACACCCCAATTGACAATAGATAATGACAACTGATAATGAACTATCAGGTAATAATTTCAAAATATGAAAACTCGTAAAAGAGAATTGTAAAACTTCATGTATTTATTTATTTTTTGTTGATAACTCAATATATATTTTTTAATTAAATTTGGTTTAATTTAAGTTTCTAAATGATCCCTTTAAAAAAAAATGTCCAAAGCTGCCACTGCGACATAAATCAAGATATCTTAAGTTCATTTCCCTGCTGAATGTATTATGTTTCCAAGATATCTTATAGACATGGAGTGAATTGTGCGTGTATATATATATATATATATATATATATATATATATATAGAAAGTAGAAAAAAGAAAAAGAAAATGAAAAAGAAATTAAAGAAGACCGCCCAGTCATGTTAACATGTCATGTCATAAATTATATCGGCTGCCCACTTGATTTATGTGCGCATATACATGCCAAGAGGCAAAGGAATCTCGACTTAGGTGTCCGGTGATCCAGTCCATTGATGCCCAGTTAGTGTGAACTCGTTCAAATTTCTCAAGTTATAGCTAGGGCGGTGCAATGATGGAAGATTTATGGTTGGTACAGGGGGAGAAGAGGGTGTGGCTTGCCATTTTGCCAATATCGTTACCACCCTATAACTTGTTTTCCATGGCAGCACCACCACTAAACCAGTCTATTTGCTGTTGGTCACCCGCCACCAGCCTCTGGGTATCCTTTGAAACAACAATATTTTTATTGCCGTACGTGGAAGGAGCATACTGGTGTTGCATGGCACGTAGCTAATACTAGCCGGAAGCCCATGGCCGCCTCTGACACCTGTGAGTTTGTCATAGTTCCAGCCAAAAAAAATTAGCATTTGGGTTCCGTTATTCAGAAGGATTCTTGGAAAACTCAAGAAGATATATCATATATGAGCATTCCGTTCTTAATATTCCCTTTAAACCTTCATTTACCTCCATTCTATTAGAACGTCCCTTTCAAAACATACGAGTATCCATCTTAATATTCCCTTTCAACCTTCATTTTTTTTTTTTCTCTGGCGATCTATTCTACCATTCCTTTATCTTTAGTGTAAGCTTGGAGTGACTTCTGGCGTTCGATTTTCAGATTTTGGGAATTTACATTTTATAATATTTGAAATGATATCAATATGCTCATTCTGCCATTCTTTGTCCAATTTTTGTAGGTTTTTAATTTTTTTTTTTAATCTTAGATAAAATTTTACTTTGACCCAATTTAAGGGCATATATGTGTTAAATTTCATTCTAAAGACTTGAACTTAAACCCTTATCCTTCTCACTTCTCATAATCATTTATGCTCGTATATGTGTGAAAGCTCCCACCAATTTTTGTAGTTAACCTGCCTAAAACATATGTCATTTTTCTAGCTCTATTAGAGCATTCACATTAAAAATGTGAGAAATGCTAAATTCTAATTTTAGCTCTCATGATCCCCTTAAAATATGATCCACATTAAGCATGCTATTCTCTGGAAAGCTATTCTACCATTCCTTTATCTTTAGTGTAAGCTTGGAGTGACTTTTGGCATTCGATTTTCAGATTTTGGGAATTTACATTTTATAATATTTGAAATGATATCAATATGCTCATTTTGCTATTCTTTGTCCAATTTTTGTAGGTTTTTAATTTTTTTTTTTTAATCTTAGATAAAATTTTACTTTAACCCAATTTAAAGGTATATATGTGTAAAACTTCTTTTTAAAGACTTGAACTTAAACCTTGCCCTCCTCACTTCTCATAAGCATTTATGCTTGTATATGTGTGAAAGCTCCCACCAATTTTTGTAGTTAACCTGCCTAAAACAGATGTCATTTTTCTAGCTCTATTAGAGCATTCACATCAAAGATGTAAGAAATGCTAAATTCTAATTTTAGCTCTCATCCCCTTAAAATATCATCCACATCAACCATGTTAATCCTAAAATTTTTGACTTCTTTGCTATAGTGGAGTGTCATCTTTGACACCCTATTGTAGTAAGTTGCTAGAGTTTTTATAATCTCTCTCTCTCTCTCTCTCTCTCTCTCTCTCTCTCTATTGTGCTGTGCACCTGTGCTCCACTACTTTCCCTCTCTCACTTGATTAAAATAAATAATATTTTAATGAAGTGATAAAAAAAATAAAATCTTTGATGTTGAGTGTATTATAAAGTGGAGTGTTAAAATAAATATAGTGTTTTGAGATGCTAAATGCTATATTTTTTGACATGTTTGATGAGAATGCTCTTACTATTTTGTCCAAAATAGGATTTTATTGGTTGTTGACTAAAGAAGCACACTAATATTGTTGACATGTATTGTAAGTTTTCATAGTAAAGGCCTAGTTTAACAACAACCTTTACCTTTTTGTTTTTTCCCATGAAGCAACCTTTAAAGCTTTATTATTATTATTCAAAGGGCAAAAGTCTTATAAAGTCTATCGAAGTGAAAACATACTTATTGGCCAATCTTGAAACAGAATGCCAAGCAAAACTATCCAATCAACAACTCTCTCAAAGGAGAAATTCTACTAGAGTTGAACTTAATGAACTCATTGCACAGGAGAATATTTACTGGCATCAACGGGCAAAAGTCTCTTGGCTTCAGGAGGGTCATAGAAATTCGAAGTTTTTTCATGTAGTGACCTCTCAGAGAAGACGACATAATGAGATTACTAAATTAAAGGATTCTTCTGGGAACTTCTTTTCTAACCAAATAGATTTGGAGAGGATTGTCGTTGCTTATTTCCAAGAGATGTTTACAAGTGTTTCCACAAGATCCTTTTCTCAAGTTATTCACCATGTTCATGAAGTGGTCACTCCAGAAATGAATAACATGCTGTTGGAAGAATTTACTCAAGAAGAGGTGAAGAAGGCACTGTTTCAGATGAATCCAACAAAAGCTCCTGATCTCGACGGTATGAACCCTTTTATTTTTTCAAAAATATTGGCATATTGTTGGAACTGATGTATCTGATGTTGTTCTTGATTGCATAAATTCCGGAAAATTCTTGCAAAGCATCAATTTAACACATATCACTTTGATCCCAAAAAAGAAAAATCCGAAACTCATGTCTTATTTTCGCCCCATCAGTTTATGTAATGTCATTTTTAAGCTTGTCTTAAAAGTCATGGCTAACAGACTGAAAAGAATTTTGGGAAGAATTATCTTTGACTGTCAAAGCGCGTTTGTAGCTAAGAGAGTGATTACAGATAATATCCTTATTTCTTTTGAGATCCAGCAGTACATGAAGTCAAAACACCAAGGAAACACAGCACACATGACTCTCAAGTTAGATATGAGTAAAGCTTACGATAGGGTGAGAGTGGGACTACTTAAAAGGCATTATGTTAAAAATGGGATTTCATCATAGGTGGGTGGATCTGATTATGGCGGGGATATCATCTGCCTCAAATTCTGTTTTGGTAAATAGGGTCCCTCGGGATTTATCAAACCTTCTAGGGGCATAAGGCAGGGAGACCCTCTTTCCCCCCACCTATTTTTATTATGCTCTGAAGGTTTTTCTGCTCTTCTCAGAAATGCACTTCAACAAAGACTTCTACATGGAGTAAGTATTTCTTGTAATGGACCTTAGATTACACATCTTCTATTTGTAGACGATAGTTTATTGTTTTGCAAAGCTTCCTCATTTGAGTGTCACATAATCAAGGAGATCTTATAGATTTATAAGGTAGCTTCAGGTCAGAAAATTAGTTGTGAGAAGAGTTCAATTTTTTTCATCACCAACACTCCTTCGTCAACCAGAGATGAGATTAGAATGTTACTCATTACTACATCCATAGAAACCTTTGAAAAATATCTTGGTTTGCCCCCAATCATTGGTAGAGGTAAGAAACAAGCTTTTGCTGAAATCAAACTTCGTATCCAATCCAAACTCAGTGGGTGGAAAACTAAATTATTATCTCAGGCAGGGAGAAAAGTCCTAATCAAGTCTGTAGCCCAAGCGATACCTGTATATGCCATGAATTGTTTCTTATTGCCAGCAGGTTTTTGTGATGAAGTCAATTCAATGATGTGGCAATTCTAGTGGGGGCAAAAAAATGAAGAGAAGAAAATGCATTGGTTGAGTTGGAAGCATATGTGCTTAGCAAAGAAGGATGGAGGCCTTGGCTTTCGTGATTTAAAGAGTTTTAATTTAGCTTTACTTGCCAAACAGGGATGGAGGTTAATGTAGTGTCAGGACTTGCTCCTTTTCAAAGTCTATAAAGCTAAATATTTTCAACATACATCTTTTCTTGAAGCTTCAGTTTCGAATCACTCTTCTTTTGCATGGAGAAGTATAACTCGTGGGAAGGATTTGATCATTCAAGGCAGCAGATGGAGGGCAGGTAATGGTTCTTTGATCAATATATGGACTGATAGATGGTTGCCTTTAGAGACAAATCAGAAAGTATGTTCGCCTAGAACAATTTCACCAGCTGAGGCCACAGTAGCTGATCTTATGGATTTCTCAGCCCCATAACCGAGGTGGAAGGATTTCCTCATTGATTCTATTTTCTTTACCTTTGAAGCTTCAATCATTAAGGCCATTCCCCTCAGTATTTGAAGACCTGAAGATACTCTTATTTGGACCAAAAATAGATCGAGGAGGTTCTCTGTTAGGAGTGCTTACTTTCTGCAATTGGAAATTGAAAAATAGTCCAATGTTTCTTTGGCTACCACATCAGATCCTACTAAGATTCATTCCTTTTGGAAAGGCATTTGGTCTTCTATAATTTCTCCAAAAATTAAATCATTTATTTGGAGAGCATGCAATGATAGCCTTCCCATTCGGACAAAGCTTTTTGATAGAAAGATCTCTAACTCTTTCTCATGTGCCCTTTGCAATGATGAAGCTGAAAGAAATAGCCACCTGTTTTTGGAATGCTCTTTTGCACAATCTGTTTGGATGCAAACTCATTTCTGGAATGGTCTTCGGCTACCACAACAAATTAGTTTTATTGATGCAATGGAGGCTGCCTTAAAATATTTGAATTCTTTGGATTTTGACACTCTTTGTATTGCATGTTGGATGATTTGGAACTGCAAAAACAAGCTGATATTTGAGAATAAAACTCCTTCATCCAAAGATTTATGGGCACGGGCTGAAACTTACCAGTTAGAATTTATGGAAGTGCAACACAGGCATAACAGGGTTACGGAATTGTAGACAACAAAGCGGCAGCCCCCAATTTCAGATTCAATCCATAAACTCAATCTAGCAATTTCCCAATCGAAGAAGAACACCTCTGTGGGGTTTGGTTTTCTTATAAGGAACAAGAAATGTGAAGTTTTAGTGGCATCATGTCATCGTCTGCAGAAGAATTTAAACCCCCTCTGCACAGCAGCTATAGTGATGAGATTGGCTCTTTTGTTTTGTCAAAATACCAACTTCCATAAGGTGATGGTGGAATGCAACTTTGCGGAACTTGTGAACCTCTTGAATTCGGATAGAATATGCTGTTTAGAAGCTGCTTGGATCATTGAAGACATTGGTTTAATTAGAGATAGTTTTTCTTTTATTTCTTTTCATAGTATACATTTACGATGTAATCATGCTGCATTAGCTTTAGCTAGTGCTGTAAAAGAGAATGAGGAGGTCATTGTTTGGTTAGAAGAATGCCCCTCTTTCCTCTTCCCCATTGTACAAAGTGATTTAATTGAATAAAGTCTACTATTGTTTTCTCTTTTTTTTTTAAAAAAAAAAGGAGGCAGAAACAACCTCTGACACTTTTTTAGAAGAAAAACAACCTCTAACATAGAGTATGTAAATATATAGTATTTTAACCTCCTTTACTATGGTATTTTTATCGTTATGGTTTTTGTATTTTTTCCTCTTTTTTTGAAAAAAGTTTTTTTTTTTTGGGTGGTATTTTTTCCTAAATTTAAGAAATTGGAACATTTCTCAATCTATGTGTGTTATAATTGCACAGTGAGTCAGTGACAATGCTTTTTTATTTTTATTTTTTTATAAGACACAGTAACAATGCTAATCTTCTCTCTATACGGTTTCAATTTTATTGGATTTCCCTAAAAAGAATACTATAGTTATGTTAGTTTCTCATTTTTTATCCTTTTTTTGATACCCAAAAAAAAAAAGAAAAGAAAAGAAAAATGCAATATATTTATATTATTTTGTAAGTTAAAAAAAAAAAAATTGAGTCAATGTGATATCATTGTTATATTTTATCTAATCAATTTCATTTATTATTTTTGATCTAATGGTACCTCTTATTACTTGGGCCTTTTTTTGTTTTTTTTTTTTTGGGGGGGGTGGGGGGGGAGGGTTTTGGTTTTTTTGTTTATGTGTTTTGACTTATAGAACTAAGAATCTATGTTTCTCAAGAGAGTCTTATAATTTAATTGATTGACTCTTTATTTTACTTTCAATAAACAGATTCAGTGTTCAAACTCCAATTTCTAACATGATAGAGTTTGACTACAAACTTTTATTAAAAAATTAACATGGTTACATTTTTTTTAAAGTTAAATCGTTATATTGTATGTTCTTTATTTTATTTTTATAAAGTTTCAGTCTATAGAGTCCTGTTCTGTGGTTTTGCTCTTTATTATTAGATCAAAACATTAATAAGTTTTTGGTATAGGTAAAAATTGAACTTTAAATTTCTTATTCCACCATTAGAGGATTTACCAATTGAGTTAACTAGAATTTACACATTAAATTTCGTGGTATTCAGATGTTATTTATTATTTAATTTATAAACTTATTTTTTTATGTATTATTTAAAACTACACAAATTTGAAATTTAAACATTTGATTAATTACTTAATGTTCTTGAAATTTTATAAGCATAAATGATATAATAATAAAAATTGTTCTATGGTTCATCTCAAAAAAAAAAAAAAAAAAAAAAAAAAATTGTAATCTAACAGTAAATTGTGAAAATTTACATTAATACAATGATACAGCCTTAGTTGTCAAAACGTGAATCGTATCGTGAATCGATTTTTGATTTTTTCGTATCGTGTATCGTATTGTATCGTGTATTGTAAGATACACAAACACTTAATAAAATTTATAAAAAATTATAGATATACATATATAAATGGTATATTCATTATAAATTTTGAATATATTTAGCTAATGACTAATTTATTCATCACTTATGTAATAATATTTAATAAGCTAACTAAATAAATCAAACTAGCACGTGTTTATAACATACACATTCAAATTACTTAAATTCAAAAGTGATAATATATAAAAAATGACCCAAAAATTAATTTATTTTCATCATATTGGCTAATCAACCTCATCTAAGTCAATACTATCATCATGTTTATCATTTTGCAAATTTATTTTTTCATTAAAATTTTCTTCAACGTCATTAATTAACATTTACTATCTCTTCTTGTTCTTTTTATTTTAATAATTAAAGAAAAAAAATCTTCTTGGCATTCTAGTTTCTTGGACTTATAACAATAGTGAAAAAAAAAAAAATTATATTTTCAATTAATATCATATTCATGTTACATAAAATAAATTTGTAAATATTAAAGTGAAGTGTAAGTATGTACTGTGTAGTCCAAATTTTGTAGAAGAAAGAGAGGGAAAAAAACTTATAAATATGTTATTTTATAAAGTTAAATTAAGTAACCTAATAATTTTGTGTTTAAAACAAGTCTAACAACTTGTAAGATTCAAATAAAAGTACAAATTTTAACAAAAAATCTCATTTTAAAGCATTTGTCCATGCATCGTACGATACGTACGATTTTACGATACGATATGATTTATACGATACACACACTATATCATACGATTCATGAGCACTTACGATATACCGATACGATACAGAACTTTTTATATATGATATGATATACGTATCGTACGATACTGACAACTATGAATACAGGTTCGAGTTGTTGCAAAAATCTGTCCTCCTTGACCCACAATTTATAAATAATAAAAAAAGGGGTTAATTTAACGCAGACTCACCCAACGGAACAAAATCTTTGCCCCAACGGACAAATTTGGTTGAGCCACCCCACCTGACTATATTTACTACTCCCAGTGCCAACCGACACTCCTCACCCTTTGCTTTTTTGTCTTTCAGTAAGCTCTCTCGCTCGCTCTCTCTCTCTCGTCTTAACATCTTTGGTGATTTTTGGGTAATTCTCACACATTTTATTTTGGGTGCAGAATATACAGATCAAGCCCTCGAAGTCAATCTTGATTACACTTTCTTCCCTGTCCATAAGGTATTTCTTCCTTATTTTTCTGTTTTCGTTATTCGAATAAAACCCAAGTTGATAAATTTCTTAATATTATTACCAAATTAGTGATTATTTGTAATTACGGTATGGTTTATTTATTCATTCTTTGTCTCACATTCGTTATTGATCTAGTGCAAAAGTTATAGATTTCAGTTTTGCTTGCTTACCACCGCACACCCTTGGTGGGTGCGATGGTCACTCCACAAGTTAAGATTTTGTATTTTTGTCTGGTTAAACAATCTGTTGTGAATTTTTATTTATGTTAATGTTAAAGTTTTGCTTTTATTTATTGAGTACTATTGATAGGTAAAGATTTGGATTGTGTTATTGAGTATTTAAAATTTATTTATTTATTTATTTTTATTGTTTTTGTTATTATTATTATTTTTTCAGAAAGTTTTATTACCACAAAACAAAGGAAACAAGGAAAAGAGTTCCACAAGGAACTCAAAAACCTTGCCGAGGACAAACATGAGCCCCAGCACAACCCACAGTCTACAATCTTACAATCAAAACTAAAAGCTCCCTATAAGTCTCATTTCAGTTCACTTTGCTACACTGAACACTATAGCTCACTACAAATGTGATAACTATCAATTACACACAGTAAAAACCCCAATTGGAGGCAAGAGTGCAACTACTAGGAGTTCATAGAATTTTCCTTCCCTTCTTCCCTTGACATCCCTTTTTATACTCTTAATCGGTTGCTCTTCTGTTTTGATGCTTCCTCCGTGAAATGGGGTAATTTGGAACATGGTTTCCCATTGTTTGATGTGGGGTGTTTGGAGGGAGGGAAATGCTCGAACTTTTGAAGGCAACGAAAGTTCAATTTGGGACATGAAGATGTCTTTTTTCCATACTCAGTTTGGGTGGACTTATTCTTCCAGTGTTTTATCTTTTTCTTTGTTATCTAATTTGCTTGATAGATGTACTTTCTTTCTTCTTAGTTATGTTTTTGTAACTTTGCCTACCTCAGTATACATCCTGAGTGCTATGGCTCTTTTTGTACTAGTTTTTCTTTCAATGAAGTTTGTAAGTTGTAAAAAAGAAATGAATTATGTTATTTCTTTGTATCCAAATGTGATAAACAGTAGCCCACCAAGCCACCTTGCACAAAAAAGCTTTGAAGTTACTGCCCTGTGGGTAATGTATTCCCAAATTGACCACCTCCTCCCAATTATAGGATAGACCAGGAACCAAACTAAGCTGCATTATCGCTTGCCAACTTCTTTTGCTGAAAGGGCACTCGAAAAAAAGAAAAAAAAAGGTTCCTAGTTTCAGTTACCACTTTGCAGTAGGATCATAGACTATCCTCATTGTATCAACCTTGCTTTAGTTGAGAGCCTTTCTTTCATTGCTTACCATCCTGTGAAGCTATGCTTTGGTATTGCAGCAGGAAACCAAATCCGTGTCCACCAGGGGACCTTGCTTTGAAGATAATTCCAGGCGGCTGCAATGCAAAATTTCCCTGAAGGAGGTGTAGTTCAGATCACTCTATTGTTCTCTTTGAGATCTATTATATGCAATTTACTTTGAATCTTGACCGAATCTTCAGACCTTGTAGGCCTCCAATGTTATTCCTTGTCTTTAAGTACACTGTGGAACCTTGCCTGAAGAGAACTAGCTGCCTTATAGATAACCCTAGGCCAATAAGCTTGGTGAAACACCCCATCTAGGTGCCAATTGTCCAGCCATAGGAATATGCTCTTCCCATCACCTACTTCATGCCTTACAAGCTACTTAGCTTTAGTTATGAGCTTCAATAGATTCCTCCAATTCCAAGTGCAATTCTGAGGAATTTTGACAGCTCAGAAGCTTCTTCCCTTCAGTAACATAGCATGCATCCAGGCCACCCAAAGAGAACCTAAGATTCCAAATATGCTTTAAGGCTGCAGCTTCATTCCAATCTATTGTATCTTTTAAATTAGTTGCAGTGTGGGGTGGGGTGGGGTGAGGTCTTGTGGGTAGGGGATGAACCAGAAAGACCAGTTTGCCTTAACCGGCAAGGCAGGGCAAAAACGAGGCAAAATAGTTGATCTACAGGTCAGGATCAAGACACCTATGATTCGACCCCACCCCGCCTTGATTGCTAAGACCAAGTAGTTTTGTTAAAATGTTAGATTGTTGATATAAGTGTGTCTGTGGACTTATTTTGTTTGTGAGTTTGATTTGTTACTTGGCAATACTTGTTGATTTGTAGATTATGGGAAAACCAATTGTAATATTTGACATTTTTTAACGAAAAACTTCAAAAAAAAAAAAAATCATTAGCCAGTACTAGTGATGTAGCATACTAACCTCCAATACTAATATTTAATCTATGAAAATCCTCATGAAAAATTTTGAAAAAAATGAAATCAATGAAATTTATGTTAGTTTGTTGGAATGTGATATTGGATTACATCTGTTACATTACCAATTGTCTCAAAAATTTAAGCTATTGGGATATGGTTAATTTAACCACTTAACCGCATACTTCTACACTCCCTCTCGCTTGTAGACTCAAACTCCATTTTAATAGGTGAGGCCCAACATGTGTGATTTTAAATAGGAGGTAGTGTGGAGGAGACATTAATCAAACTGAGGACCTTATGTTCTGATACCATGTTAAATTACCAATTGTTCCAAAAACTTAAGCTATTGTGATATGGTTAATTTAATCATTTAACCATATACTTCTAACAACATCGACAAATATGAGATTGTTATTGAAAAATGAATTTACTGCAAATTTTAGAACAAAATTATTTATAAATGATTTCAATGATTACGAGTTCCATTTAGATAGATAATTGAGTTGAAATATATTTAGAAATAATTAATTCATGCCTTCTTTTATTTATATTTTTTTAACATTGAATAAATATTAGTTTTATTTTTCATGTATTAAGTTATTTTTGAGTCTTAGCTATTTCTCATTCTTGAGCAATGATTTTATTTTATTTTATTTTTTTAATTCACGTCCCTAATCAAGGTATTTCAAGTCTATATATCTTGTACAAAAGGTATATGAAAAATTATATGACGTGCATAAGATTTTTGAAAATAAACTAAACATGCAATTTCACAATCCTAGTTTTTTCATATTAAATTTCTAATTAAACTTAGTTCTACGAGGGAATGCCGAGACCTTGTAACGTAATTGACACTTGATGTTTTCAATGGAAACGTCTAAGATTCAAATCCCCATTTCTCCATTATAACTATCGAATTTAAATTCATGAGGGAATTGAAATCCCCATTTCTTCATACAACATGCTGTCCACCTCAATGCCTCTAACATGATTAGCTCTTCTATGAGAGTTCGTCAATCTATGAAAGAAATGTGTATTGTTATCACCCTCTTCACAAACAAGGCATGGGACTTTGTTCCAAAAAATGAGCCAAATGTTTAAGTTCACCTCTAAGCTGTGTTCTACAAGTTTGTTCCTCATGCGAGAGCCCCTTCTCTAGCATCCAAACCCATTAACTCAGTCAGCAGAATCTTCCTAAAAGACAAACCCCCAAATTCCTACATATTCCACTTCTTTAGATCTACTTTAAGTGCCTTTAAATTCTGAGCAAGAATGAAACTTAGAGAGCCTATGAAATGATAACCATTCCACCACTGCTGAACTCTCAACAAAACCATCAGCCTTCAACCGTATATTTCAAATTTGAAAGCACATCACCCCCTACTAATGCCACCAGGTTTGACCAAAAGAGGACAGTGATAAGAAACAACACAAGGAAGCACCCTTTGAGACATCCACAAAATGATCTATCCAATCCACTGAAACCAGAGTCCTACCAATTCTTGACATAGATGATGCGTCAGAATCCCTAAACCATGTAAAAGATGCCCCTTCCAAAGGTAAATCAACAAGGTTATTATCCTTGATGAAATATGGGAATGCAAACTTGGCCGGACTAAAAGAATCTCAGCCAATTCTCTCACTTGGGTATCTAATTAAATTAAAATCACCAATCAAACTCCATGTCTGGACTAAAAGAATCTCAGCCAATTCCCACAAAGCACCCTGCTGGCTATCATCATTAGGACCATACACTCCTGTACAAGCCCATTCATAGCCATCAACTACACCCCTCAATAACACATTGACTGAAAACTGCCCCACAGTTACATCAATTTTCTCAAAGGCCCTCTTATTCCAAACCAACAAGACATCCCCCTGCTGTGTGATCAGCATTTAAAACAGCCTAATTAATAAAAGGACTACCCCATAAACTCTCAACAACAACAGAATTTAAAGAATCTAGTTTAGTTTCAGGGAAGCATTTAATATTGTACTTCCACTCCTTGAGTAGATTCTTCACTACCTCTCTCTTCCTGGATTATTCAACCTCCTAACATTCCAAGATAAGAGTCTCAAATAGATAACCACTAATCAACCCCAACCCATTTGAAGATCCTCTACTCCTACAAAACAAAATCCTTTAAAAACTAAAAATTGAATGGGTTGGCATTCTAGTGAACCTTTTATCATTAAAGGAATGTCAAAAATTTAAAAACCTCTATGTTGTGGAGTTCACTAAAAATTCTAAAGAAATTTGATACGTTTGATTTATTTGAATGTGCATGGTCAAAAATTGGCCGTTCAATCCTCCCCCCTGGCCCCACCCCCCCCCCCCCCCCCCCCCCCCCCAAAAAAAAAAAAGGTTGAGGTACTATCTATTGTATCCATTGTAGTGACAATGGATACTTTGGTTCATGGCTTCATGCCGTGTATGGATCACACTTGTTGTGAAAGTACTTTCTTTTTCACGGGTTCATCTGCGTATGGATTGATCAGATGAAACAATAGTTTTTAGATTGCCTGAATCATCTTTGGGCACACAGTGAGATGTGTGATAATTAGAGTTATTATTAGGTGCTCCTGGAACAAGAGACTCTTTCACATTCATGGTGGATTACCAAAAAAATCCCAAATTATTTGTTCATGATTGAAATTAAATAGGCTTCTTTGTTTTAAAAAAAAATTAATTTTAAATACAGCTGAATTATCTCCATGCCAGGAATAGAGTCAAACTGAGAAGTTATTATGGGATTGAGTCAGAGCAATCGTTCAGGAAGTGATGCAAACGAATCTTCATTACTTGGTAAGTTTTAATTCTTTTGCATATTTTTGTAGTTATCATTGTTTCTTTGTTTTTGCTAAACCTCTAATATTGTTCATTTGTTCTTGGTTTTTATTGCAAGATATAGAATTTCATCCAGTATTAATTGGCACAACAAACACGCAAATTACTGTTATCATAGTGAATTCCAGCCAAGGTTCTTCATTTTGTCAACAATCCATTATGAAGGAAATAGCTCAAGGTGAGTCAAATAGGACTGATGGCAGCGTGGTATTCCAAGCAGCAAACTGTGGACGTGCCTTAATTGACGCAAGTCCAGGATTACATCAGGTAAAACTTAACTTGGAATACACTGTAAATGATATGTTTAAAACCCACCCTTTTTCTTTAGGCTGTCTGCTAAAGAAGTTGATGAGTTGACATCGTGACCCATCCAGCAGGCTGGGGTTTCTTCCCATATGAAGCTTCTAAACTGGAACACACCGATAAGGCTTGTCAAAGTTACACTACTTCTGACTTCACTGCGGCATGAAACACTTCTAAATTGGAAATCATTGATACTCGATAGGGCTTCTAAAAATTGCACCACTTTCATGGCTTCACTGTGGGCTACATGAAACAACTGTTTAGTGAAGGAACACGTGAAGGACTTAGTGTTGCTGTGCCTTCACAGACTAGACAGCAGGCTGGGGTTTCTTCCCATATGAAGCTTCTAAACTGGAACACACCAATAAGGCTTGTCAAAGTTACACTACTTCTGACTTCACTGCGGCATGAAACACTTCTAAATTGGAAATCATTGATACTCGATAGGGCTTCTAAAAATTGCACCACTTTCATGGCTTCACTGCGGGCTACATGAAACAACTGTTTAGTGAAGGAACACGTGAATGACATAGTGTTGCTGCGCCTTCACAGACTAAACAGCGACCTCTCACCGATACAACATAGGCCAAAGATCAGATTTTCTTCTCTCAAATTCTCCCTCAAACAATTCCACTCCTTTGAAACCCCTTCTAGAAGAATCTCCAATTTCCCCCAGGTCCCATTTCCCTTCTCTCTCTCTCTCTCTCTCTCTCTCAATCCATTACTTTCTCTCTCTTCATTTCTAATGAAATCATTTTTTGATCAGGAAACTCAAGGTGTAGTTGATGTTCCTCATGATTTGAGCAGTTCCATCAGCTCCGACTTTGCTCAGATGTTTTCCTTGCTTCAGAGCATTTTCAAGATCTTACTTCGTATCTACAAAAAGATACTATTGTTTCTACCTCCTTCAATCCGTTCCAAACTGGTAAACTCACAATGCCTCTCAGCTATGATTCTGCTAAATGAAGAAATAAGAAAACTAAAAAGAAAAAATTACTGATGTGATTTCTTTTGGCCAATGTAGGACCATACTGTTGTTGGAGTCTTACTGCGTGCTTTTTTTCTGGGGTTTAAGGAGATTCTTGAGGTAATGATATATTCTCATTTGCTTAAACAAATTGCATGCAAATCAATGTCAATAGCCATACATTGTCCTCCAATTGCAAATTAAGATTAAACCCTGCTCTACAAAATTTATTTTTGGGTTCTTTTTAATTTTAATGATAAAGATGAAAGGTCTTTGGTATTTGTGGTGTCTACTTGGTTTAAAGGTACTTAGCATAAATTGCTTAGTTCGTTAGTGATGAATGTCCTGGATTACCTGACAACTAGTTATGACATGTGGGGTCAGTTGCCTATAAATTTCACTAGTTGGAGGCGAGTCCAAGGGCTCATCTTTGGAAAGATTTCCTATCCTATTAAAAAAAAGGAAGAGTGAAAAAAAAGGAACTTGTGAAAATTTTAGTGACAGTAAGTACTAACATATGAAGTTATTTGAAAGCCTATTTCACTTATTACCAATCACACATCTGTCATAAAGATAACTTGGCAGCTTTTCATGTGTTCAAGTCGAATGTAATAAGAGTAATACCATGTCCGTGTGTGAGCAAGTTCAAGTTCAAGTTCAAGTCTGAATGTAAATAGAGTGAAATACTATATATGTGTGTGTCTGTGTGTGTGGGTGTTAGACTTTCAAATTTCAATATCTGCTAAGTATAGTGTTGGCTTTGGGGAAAAGTAGTTTAAGCTTTGCAAATGCTAATGCCCTATGTTCACATTAAGCTTAGTTGCAAATTAGAACTGTGGAGGAATAAATTATTAGGTCTTGTTAGAAATTTATTTATTTATTTTTCAGAATGCTCTATCGAAGCCATAGCGGAATCCATAATAGATTTTATTATGTTATTGACGTAGGACAAATTGGGAAGTCTATCTACATGTGCTTGTGTAGGTTTAAGGTTAGGTGAATTTGGGATATAGTGTTTACGGTTAGGGCTCAAAAGTGACTATAGGTTGTTAAGATGGGGAAAAAAAAAGCAAGAATATAATTTCTCTTTAAAAAGGGTAGACTTTTTGAGGGAAGTGAATGTCATCATCATAACTCAAGTCCTTAGAGCATTGCAATCTTTCCAAATTTTTATACTGTTTAGAGAATGAACAGTTATTTTTAGCTTTTGCATACCCACTTTTTCAAATAGATTTTTCAACAGACTCTCTATCCTTACTTTATTTGATTTAAATATGATTTCTTCATTCATTCTTTATTCATTATTTTATTCTCCTTTATTATATATTTTTTTAAAATTTTTTTCATAGTAAAGTTTAGTTTGAGAAAAGCTCAAATGTTACCTTTATCACTCTCATCCCAAAAAAAAAATTGAGGCAGTAGAAGTGAGGGATTTTCGTCCTATTAGTTTTATTGGGGGGATTTATAAAATTATTGCTAAAGTTTTAGCCATTCGACTGCCTATTGTTCTTGATGATATCATCTCAGCATCTCAAAATGCTTTTGTATTGGAGTTGCAAATTCTTGATCCTGTTTTGATTATTAACGAATGTCTAGATTGTAGATTGAAGTTTGGTCAACTAGGAGTGCTATATAAATTGGATGTAGAGAAGGCTTTTGATCATGTGAACTAGAACTTTCTCATTCTTATATTAGAGTGATGTGGTTTTACTGAAAAGTGGAGGTAGTGGATTTTCATTTGTTTATCTACTGTTCGCTTCTCCATCTTAATTAATGGTTCTCTATGTGATTTTTTTGGAAGTTCTAGGGGATTGAGACAAGGAGATTCGTTGTCTCCTTTGTTATTCGTTATTGTCATGGACACTCTGGGTAAAATGTTGGATAAAGTTGTCAATGAGGGCTGCATAGGTTTCATAATGGGTAATCTAGAGGCAATTATTCGGTAATATCTCATCTCCTCTTTGTCGACGATACTCTTATTTTTTGTGATGTTGATCTTGATTAGCTTCTTCTTCTTCATATGATACTCATTTGGTTTGAGGCAGTTTCGGGTTTGAAAATAAATTTGGGTAATCAGAGTTGGTTGTTGTAGGAGCGGTTTTGAATATTCTACTATTGGTGGATGTGCTAGGCTGTAAGCAGCGCTCACTTCCAATGAAATACTTAGGTCTTCCTTTGGGTGCTCACTTCAAAGATGGGTCAATTTGGAATCCAATTTTGGAAAAGGTGGAAAGAAAACTTGCGGGATGGAAACTTTATTATTTATCCAAGGGAGGTAGAGACACTCTAATTAAGAGTACCTTATCAAGCTTGCCTACCTACTTTCTTTCTTTATTTCCTATCCTGACAGTTGTGGCTAATCGTATTCAAAAACTGTAGTGAAAATTTTTATGGGGTGGTATGAGGGAAGAGACTAAACGTCATCTGGTTAAATGGGCAGATGTTTGTACTCCTCTTTCTGCAGGTGGTTTGGGTATTAGAAGATTGAGGCTTTTTAACGAATCCTAGTTAGGAAAATGGTTGTGGCGATATGGTTATGAGAAGAATGCATTATGGAGAAGAGTGATAGAAGTGAAGTATGGTAGTGAATTGGGGATGGTGGACCATGCTCTAATCCAATTCTTGATCCTTATGGAGTTGGTATGTGGAGAACTATGAGACAGGGATGTTATGTACTGTGGGGTAATATTAACGTACTCCAGACGTGGCATGAACTGTGGTTATGTGCCACTAATAAGCTACAAAACATACTATCTAAAGCTTGCTGCGTAGGTGAATTCTGCATTTTCTGTATATGATGTTATGTATGTTTAGAATAATCTGTGCAGTTTTTTTTTTTTTTTTTGAGATGATAAGTCTGGATTTTTTTCCCAATAAAGTTTTTGTCATTCATTCATTCTCTGTGCATGAAACACAGGTTGTTTGCACTCTTGGAGTTGGAGGTGTAGTTTTTGTAAGCATCTTACTTTGCTTGTGGGCTATGGACTGTTAAAAGCGGGAATTTTCATCTCCAGAATTAGCAAACGTTCAAAAATATCAGAAAAAATTCAGGATGATTGATGGAAGGAACACGGGAAAAATTATTTCAATTTTTTTTTTCTTCCATATTTTACTTTTGAATTATGAACCTAATTTGTTTTTAATTTTGTTGAGGATTCTGTTTCAAAAGGGCCCTTGTAAACTGCAGTTATGATGTATGAAATTTTATGCTGAAGTTTTCAATTGTTAGCTGCTGCTGACTCCTAACTTGGCTCTAATGCCAAACAAACCCTAACAGCTAATTAGTAGAGCCTATCCTTTATGTTCTGTTCAATTGTTTTTTCTAAATTCCTATCCCCTCTCTTATGATGCCCCTTTGTTCTGTCCGACATCAACGATGAGATTGTATCATAATGATTCCATCTAAAAGGTTTCATCCAACCCACCAACCTAACGAAATTGACCAAACCCAACACCTTGAGTTGGGTTTTCATGATTTTGTAAAGTTGGGTTGGGTTAGAATTTTATTTTGAGCATTGGGTTGGATCAGATTCAGATTAATAGTGTTTTCAACCCAATTCAACCAACTATAAATATAAACTTATTTTATTATCATTTTTTAAAATTTTGTTTTATGGTTTATTTTGGTATTTTGAGAATAGTTTTGATGAATTTGAAAAGTTAGAATATGATTTAAACATATTATGTGAATTAATAACTTATTGAATAAAGTTCTTAAATAGTTCATGGAAATCCAAATGTTGGGTTGGAAATCCAGAAGTTAGAATATGATTTAGACATACATGTAAGCATAACTTACCAATTCAACCTAGTTGGGTTGGACCTCCCCGAGTATAGTTGCTAAGGCAACTACTGTCTCCTTGAGTACGGTCAAGGCTTCCTAACCTGAGTTTAGGCTCGAGGTCTTTCTGTTCCTTTTTCTTCATCTATTGCCATCTCCTTTCATCATCTCTTAGTAGTTTCTCTTCATCTTTATTATATCTTAACCCAAAACCCCTTTTTTTCTTTCTCCACCTACTACGTTGACCATCAAAGTTCCCTTGGTGGTAATACCTTCTTGAATATCTTCTGACCATAGTTATTACCTTTACGCCTTTACCTAATCGGCAAAACCCTTATCCATCCCTAAATTTATTCCCTTTTTCTTGCTTAGAGTCAATTGTGCTAGTGGGCAAGGGGCTCCACCCCTTAACCACTTTAATATCTCTATGGAAAACCAATCAATGCTGGTGGAAGCTTTAACAGATAAAACAAAGAAACTTAGATGCACGGGTAAAACTATGAAGTTAAAAGCTAGTGAAAAGGCTGTTGAAGAACTATTCAATACAGGTTTGGTAGGAAAGCTCCTAGCAGACAGAAACATCAACAAAAATGCAGTGAAGGCTATTATTCTAAAAGTATGGAGGACCTCCAAGGGTGTGCAGATTGTAGATCTAAAGGAAAATATTTTTTTGTTCAAGTTTGCATGTGAAGGTGATAAAAAGAGGATCCTAGAGCTGGGGCCTTGAAATATTAAAGGGTTTTCTCTTATCCTTAAACAATGGCACTAGAATGTGTCAATTGATGATTTGGATTTCTCAAGTATCCCTTTATGGGTTCAAATACACGGTCTCCCCGTTAAGTATATGTTGAAGGAAAACGCAGAGGAGATTGGTGCTCTAGTGGGAGAAATGTTAGAGGTGGATTTTACTAGTAGTAGGGGTGTGTGTATGAGCAAATTTTTAAGGGTGAGTATGAGCAAATTTTTAAGGGTGAAGGTTGAGCTAAAGGTGGAGGATCCTCTAATGAGTGGTTTTTTTCTAGACAGAAACATAACCGAATTTGTGGATTCGGTTTAAATATGAGAGAATTGCAGAATTTTGAATGTGGAAGGTTGGGTCATTTAAAAGCAAGATGCCTTTGGGCAGATGCAGAGGAGCAATCAAATTCCAAGGAACCATTTGGATTTGGGCCTTGGCTAAAGGCAGAAGCAGCTAGCAATAAAGCTTCAGGGTGGGTGGAGTTCATAGCTGATAGTAATCAAGCTTGTGATGAGGAAGATGTGGGAAGGAAGGAGTCAGTTACCCAGGAGCAAGAAGAGAGTAGAGTTCACGCACTGCAGGATGTGGGAACCAAGGAAACTTAGGCAATGAGTTCGAGGTACAATCTGACAAGAGTTGAAAATGTGGTTGATTCTGTCACTTCAAAACACATCTCTCTAAGCAAAGTTCCTAACTTTCCCACCTCATCCCAACCAGATACTCAACTAGATAGCTTTGAACCCACAAATCTAATCTCACTTATCCCTCATGGAAACAAACTGTCCAGTTGCAACAAAACCAATCCTATCAACTCAATCAGAGTCCAGTACAAATACTGAAGGTTCTAGAATACAACAAGAATCATTCCCATCCAAAGAATATCAACCTTCATTGGCTGAGTCAGGTCTTAGTGATCCTTCTTTGCTTATTGGGCTTTCTAAGGCCTAAAATAATGTGCTATCATGGACAACATATTACAATGAAAGTGAGCAACTAGTTCCTGAGTCATCCAAGGCCCAAAGTAGCATGGCGTTAAGTCAAATAGAGATATTTAATCATGGGAAAAGGAAATTGGAGGAAGAGAGAGCCCAGCTAATTTGAGAGCTCTTAAACTGACCAAAATGGGCTTCGACCTTCTCAAATTAGAGTCACAGTCCAATGTTTTTAATCAAATAAACCAAAATAAAACCATGGGGAGGGCCAAGGTTCACAGAAAGAAGAAGATTAAGGAACTTGCCAGAGAACATGCAGCTTTCTGTGATTGATGATGAATCTCTTAAATCCAAAATGGCTAAGGAGGTGGGCCTACACATGCCCCCAAAGCAGCCATGATTACTCTATCTTGGAATTGTCGTGGCTCGGCTTGGGCCACGGCAAAAAGGACTCTCTGAGCCTTAATAAGGGATATTGGGCCTGATGTGATTTCCCTATCTGAAACAAAAATTCCCATTAGTAAGTGCAGTAGTTTTTTGATGTCTTTGGGTTTCTATAATATAGATTCTGTTGATCCTAGAGGAAAGAAAGGTGGGCTTGTGGTAGGTTGGAAAAATGGTTTTGATATAGAAATTACTTACAAATGCTGCAATATGATTAATGGTTTGGTTTTCTCAGACCCTTTGAATGAGCCATGGCTTATTTCTTTTGAGTATGGCCCTCCAAATCGGAATAATAGAGGTCCCTTTTAGGAAGAAGTAGAAAAGGTTGGTGAGGCTTTTGGTGGAGGTTGGTTATGTATTGGAGATTTCAATCATGTTTTCTCCCAGGCTGATAAAAAAGGGGGTTAACCGGTGGCTAGCTCATCTAGTGGTGGCCCGAATGAGGAATTGAAAAGAATGGGCTCATTGATATCAATTTCTCGGGCAATCCTTATACCTGGTCTAATGGGAGGGATTAGCAAATATTAAAGAAAGGTTGGATAGAGCATTTGCGAATGATTGATGGAGGTTGATTTTTCCAAGAGCTGCTGTACTTAATTTACCTTCTTTAATCTCTGATCATTCCCCCATAGTCTTATTTACAGAAGGAGAGAAGAGATCGGTTAAACGGCCTTTTAAATTTGAAGAGATGTGGACTAGGGATGAGTCTAGTTGGTTTGTACTTGAGAAAGCTTGGAATGTTATTTTTCAAGGTTCCCCGTTGTTCAAAGTTTGCCAAAAGCTCAAAGAGACAAAAAAAGAATTCAGAATTTCGAATAGGGAGTGGTTTGGGAATATCCATAAACATAAAGAAATGTTGGGAGAATCTGAGATGTATTCAAGGCAAAGACCCAACTCAAGAAAATTTAAGTAAAGAAGTGAGTATTAATATGGAGCTTCAAGAATGGCTCCAAAGGGAGGAAACTTTGTCGAGGCAAAAGGCTAGAATAAAGTGGCTGTCTGCAGCTGATCTGAATACCAAATTCTTCCATCTCACCACCATAATCAGAAGGCGCAAGAATTCAATTGATTTTATGAAAAACCAGCAAGGTTCTTGGGTCTTGGGGAGAGAGGAGTTTGGAAGTTGCTTTGAAAGTTTTTTTAGAAATCTGTTTGAAACGTCTAACCCCCCAATCCCTGATAATATGGAAAATTTGATAAGTCCAAGCTTGTCTGTGGAGGATATTCAGATGCTTACAAAAATCTCAACTCTAGTGGAGATTAAAGATGTTGTTTTTAGCATGAATTCTAATAAGGCACCAGGCCTTGATGGAATGTCAGCCCACTTCTACAAGTTTTACTAGAATATAATAGGAGGTGAAGTTATTGAAGCAATTTCTACCTTTTTTCAAAGGGGGTACATGTTGAGAGAAATAAACCATTCCTTCATTGTTCTCATCCCTAAAGGGAATAATGCTGTGATGGTTTCCCAATTCAGGCCAATAAGTTTATGTAATGTTTTGTATAAGATCATATCTAAGTTGTTGGCCAATAGATTAAAGCTGGTTCTCCCTAAGCTAATTTCTCCATGGCAAATAGCCTTTATTCTAGGAAGGAAAATTCAAGAGAATACTTTTTTGGCTCAAGAAATTATCCATGACATGAAGAAGAAAAGTGGGAAAAAAAGGTTGGATAGGATTAAAAATTGATATGGAGAAAGCGTATGATCGATTGGAGTGGTGTTTCCTCGAGAAAGTTCTTCATGGTTTTGGGTTTCCAAGTATTTGGATTCAGTGGGTGATGCAGTGTGTTACTACAACATCATTTTCAATTCTTCTTAATGGCAGCCCTTTTAGATTCTTCAAGCCCAAGAGAGGGTTGAGACAAGGTGATCCTCTCTTTCCCTTTTTATTTATCCTTGCAGCTGAAGTACTTGCTAGACTTATTGAGAGAGAAGCAGTAAATAACAAAATTATTGGTTATAAATTAGCTCTTGATCTTATGCCAATTACCCATCTCCAATTTGCAGATGATTTGTTTATCTTTGCTCAAGCAGATGTGGAGAACATGGGGAGTATCAAAGCATGTTTAGACACTTATTTTGATTGGTTTGGTCAAAAGGTGAATTTCTTGAAGTCAGTGATAAATTTTCAGCAAAAATGTGAACCAAGGAGTAAGATCTCAATTGGCAAACTATATTGGAATTCAGAGGTCCAATAGAAAAGAAAAATACTTGGGCATTCCTGTGGCTTTAGGTAGAGATAAGAGAGCTACTTCTGAGGAGATTATTGATAAAGTAAGGCAAAGGTTGCAGGGTTGGAAGATGAAGACTCTTTCTCAGGCAGGTAGAACTACTCTAATTTCTTTTGTGGCTTCCTCTATTCCATCCTATCAAGCTTCATCACTACTCCTTCCAAAACAAGCTTGTAAGAAATTGGATGCCATGAACAGAAAATTCTAGTGGGGTTATAAAGAGGAAAATAAAAAGGGTTGCTGCCTTAAGAATTGGGATTCAATTTGTACCCCAAAATGTGTTGGTGGGCTTGGCATCAAGAAAGCAGAAGATATGAATAAAGCCTTAGTAGCTAAAATGACTTGGGAGGTTGCAAGTAATGCTGATAAGATGGGGGTCAGAGTGTTCAATAAGAAATATGTGAGAAGTAAAAAGTTTATGAGAATGTTTGTGCCAAAAGCAGCGTCATGGTCTTGTCAAAGTATTTTTGGTGGTAGAGAAGTGATTAAAAAAGGATTATGCCACAAGATAGGTAATGGTTTGAACACTTGGATATGGGAAGACCCATGGATTCCAAATGAGCCTAGCTTAATCCCTCAAGTTAGAAGCGGAGCTACCCGTGAAGCTTATTTAGTGGTTGACTTGATTGATCAGGACTCAAGACAATGGGATAAGGGTTTACTTTCAAATCTATTTGAGCCAACAATAGTCAATAGAATCCTCAGCATTCAACTCTCTCAACAATCAGTTAATGATCAATTTTTTTGGTGCTTGAACCCCTCAGGTGAATTTTTTGTGAAATTGGCTTATAATGCTATTAGAACTCCCTCCTCTATCTCTCACCCTGTGATGCAAAATATGGACTGGAAGGTATTGTGGAGGATGAAAATTCATGCTAGGCATAGAAACTTGTTGTGGAAATTGGCTTGGGAAATCCTCCCTACAGCTTCAATTCTAAATAGAAGATTTACCCTCCCATCAATTGAGTGCCACTTGTGTGGAAAGTCTCCAGAATCTTTGGAGCATTTATTTTTGCATTGTGATTGGGCAGCTCAAGTTTGGCTCCTAAGCCCATGGCCGTTGAGGCTAAATACTTTGGAGTCTATATCCATAGTAGATTGGGTGAAGTTGATTATTAACCCAAAATCTTTTCTGGCTCTAGATGATGAAGCTTCTAAAGCGTTCCAATTATTTGCAGCAATTATGTGTGATCATGTTTGGATGTGTAGGAATAAAGCTCGGGTGGAGGGAATCAAAATGGCCCCAGTTGATCTTGCAAGCAGGTGTGTAAATTCTTTGAGGAACACAAGCAAGCTTGGAAGTTGGAGTGTAAAAATTCCTCTAAGGATTATACTTGGTCACCGCCTCCACCTAGTTGGATAAAATTGAATTTTGATTCTGCAATTAGAGAAGGAAAAACTTCAGTGGCAGTAGTGGGTAGAGATCAGGAAGGTATTTGTGTTGCTACATGGGCAGAGCAGAGGATTCCAAGCAGCCTGTTATTTGGTGAGGCTAGGTATGACATGATGTATGACTTAATATTGTAATTAATAAAGTTGTTTTATTATTATTTGAAATAATGGTAACATGAATATTCGAACATTATCATATAGTCCATGAGATGCATAGTATGCGATTTATGTGAAAAGTCACAGAAGATATAAATCACAAGTTCTTTGTAAACTTAGCATTTAGTTCGTAGTCGGTGATGAAATTGGGTGTTTCATCTGTGAAGACTATAATATATTAACTAAGATGATTTGTCTTGACCATGGAAGTGGTGACTTCTAATTGATATGTTGATATGTTTTAAGAGTTAAAACATATTAAACTGGACCGCTGTAAGATTTATTATTCTCCTAATGACTGTCAATTGAATAATAAATCTCACGACTTATATATTTACATGAACTCTTAATCCTGAGAGAATAATGGACCTGATCATGAAGTGTAGGTTGCTTTGATATATCAGGAGTGAGATCTAAAGTAATGGTCAAAACCTCAGTATGTTGAGCAGCTACATTTAGTGTTGATGGAACATATATTCTCAAGATGGAATTCATAGTCTCTTAACAGAGATACAAAATATTCCCTTGAGATAAGTTTAATGAGTTTGTTATTCAGAATGTTAGTAAATAGTTACTAAAGTATATATTTATGAAATTGGATTTTATAAATATATGATGAATAACATAAAGGATTAAACTGGGTACTTAAGGATTAAGATGTAGTAATTCACAAAGTGGTAGTCTTCATTCATGACTCTGTATTACTACAAATATTTTATGAAGGGGTTGCATGTATAATAAAGTCTTGGGATATAATTTATTAATAAGGCCTAGAGTGCAATTATATTTATATAGTGGTATTAAATATAATTAATGGTAACTTTGGACTTGTCAAGAGTTGACAGAAAAGCCCAAGGCCCATTGGAGCTAGTGTCTTATTGGTCCCTTTTGGTCCCACCCCAAGCCACACACTAAAACCCAATTGGAAAGGCCCAATAGGTCAGCCCAATTAGATAATCAATTAGTTATAAATGGAGAAACATACAGAATTTTTTTAATAAGAGAGACATCATTGTGAAATGGTGTGTATGTGTGAGTGAAGTCACTCTATTATTCTCCATTGGAAACTGATTGAGAGATCACACTTCTTGGACGTAAAGTGGAATTGGAGTAAAGATTAAAAGTGTTCCCAAGTACTTTTAATATTTTGTTTTGAATTTCACCGCACCAAAGTACGCTATCTTGTTCTTAAATTCTGAAATTTACATAGTGCATGTTATCAATCATGAATGAAATAGATCCATGTTTGTCACTTTTGCTATATGTTTTGATTGAGTTACAAAACTAGATTTTCCAACAATTGGTATCAGAGCCAGGTTTTCATATCATGATTGTATAGCATGTGATTGGATTTTAGAATAAAAGAAAAACGGTTTCTTGATGTTCAACGTTGTTTCAAGTATAGTTATTGAAAGTTATTGAGATAACCGTTCATGATGATGACAATCGTATTGCATTGGTTTGTTCGAAGTGGTCTTTAACTATTAAGTATTGGTGCCGTGTCTTTTAATTGCCTGAATTTGGTTATATGAATCTAATTGTAATAACCATCATGTGCGTGAAGTAGTTATTGTCAATGGTAGTTACTGAAATGAAGGGTAGTTATTCTAATGCTCTGACCGATATATCCAAACCATCTTGAAGTTTATGTCTTGGATATAGTTATTCAAATAACTATCATTTGCATGTATCAATTCATTGCACAACTTGGATCCTTCATTGCATGGCTTGGATGTTAATGCACCGCTTGGATATAAATATATATAAGGCTTGCATGGTTTGATTATTATAAGCATGTTATATGTGCCTTGGATGTATTGAATGCTTTATATACAATTTACATTGAATCCGTATATTATTTGATATATATATATGGGCTCATATGCAAATTTTTTATAAAGAATTCATAATTGTTGCTTGCCTTGGTTTATATATATATATATATATATATATATATATATATATATATTAATGCTAGGATTAAAGTATTCATTTAATGAAATTTATTCCTAATGAGATTAGGATTATGTTTTCAAGGGTTTCTAGCATTAATATGATTCTTGATCATAAAAACCTTTAATTTAAAATATCTAGTGGGAGAAAGATACAAGGGTTGCATCTCACGGCCTCCATTGTTGGTTCATAGTAGTGTGAAATATATACTTTGTCTTTGCTTCGAGCTTAGCATTTCATGTGGAGAGTATTTATTTCATAGTCCTACAAGATTGAATTTCTTGGTTTATAGTAGTTTGATCAAACGCCTTGTCTTAGTTTCGAGCTTTGCATTCCATGCGGAGGGTGTTTTGTATCATGGTACTACAAAATAAGCCTGTTAAGGGGATAAAATGTGGCTACACATGATTTTAGACAATGGTATACACTAGACTAAATATTATAGTATCCTCTATGCCGAGTTCTTACTATTATTATTTAGAGGCCAAATGTATAACGGCATATTATTAGTGTATGATAAGAGTTATCATGATGACACTAATAATGAGAATAGTTCTCAATCAATCATAGTATTTAATGTTCACTCTATGCTGAGGGATATTGAATATGGGATTGGGTTGTCGTTGCATATATTATATTATGGTTTTATTAAGGTTCCATATTATATGTTTATATGCTAAATTGATAACGTCCAGTTACTTATTATATTCATGTTTATTATTTTCAGATTTGAACATGGCATCATTTAGCCCACTTGTTACTATTCTTAATAAAAACAAACTGACTGGATCCAATTATGTTGACCTGAAAAGAAATTTGGGCATTGTTCTTACAGTTGAAGAGCATAAATATGTGCTTACTAAACCATGTCCCAACTTTCCTTCATTAGATGCTCCTTTTGAGGAAAAACAACGATATGATCGTTGGCAGAAATCTAATGAGATGGCCAAGTCTGAAGGAGATGTTTGGTGAGCAAGGCCGTTCTACAAGGCAAGAAACCATGAGGCAAATCTATAATACCAAAATGGCTGAAGGTGGTTCAGTTAGGGAGCATTGTCTTACAATGATCTCTAATCTGAATACATTGGAGGTTTTAGGTGCCGATATTGATGGAGAATCCCAAGTGGATATGATACTCCAGTCACTATCGGAATCATTCAAGGAATTCAGACTTAACTATAATATGAATAAAAAGATTTATACCTTGTCTGAATTAATGAATGAGTTGGTAGCGGCAGAAGGCATTCTTGGTACTTCTAGTGTTGATGCTAACTTGGTTGAAGCTTCTACTTCTCAACCTAAGTCGAAAGGCAAGGGTAAGAAGAAGAAGAAGAAGAAGAAGAATGACTTCACCAAGCAAAAGGGTAAACAAATTGCCTTAGGGATTGTTGATAAAGGAAAGAAGATCAAAGGAAAATGTTTCCATTGTGGTGAGAAAGGACATTGGAAGAGGAATTGTCCAAAATTCAAGGTTGCCAATAATAAGGGTATGAAAAGTTCATTCCTCCTTGAAATATGTTTAGTACAAAATCCCACAGATTCCTAGTGTGTGGATTCAGGTTGTACTAATCATATCTGCAATTCTTTGCAGGGGTTCCAGGAGACCAGAAAGCTTAATGAAGGGGAATTGTTTCTTACATTGGCTGATGGGAGCAGAATTCTGGTTGTAGCTGTTGGAGTGTTTAATTTATGCTTTAAATCTAGAGTTTTAATATTGGAAGATTGTCTATATGTACCTAATGTTCGTAAGAATTTAATTTCTGCAACTTATTTAGGTAAACATGGATATTGTGTTATACTTAAAGACAATGTTGTAATAAAGAAGGGTAAAATGTTTATCTGTTCTGGCAATATTGTGGATGGTCTTTATATTTTAACTCCTGATAAGCATGAATTATATAATTCTGAATTAAATAATGATTCTCATGTAAAATCATTAAAGAGAAAGTTTCCTTCTACTAGTGATGCATATCTTTGGCACTTGTGTTTGGGTCATATTAATTCAAATAGGATTCAAAGACTTATCAAAGATGGACTTTGATGAATTTCCAGTTTGTGAATCTTGTTTAGAAGGTAAAATGACTAAACGACCTTTTAATGCAAAAGGTAGAAGAGCCCAAGATTTGCTAGAACTAGTACATTCAGATGTATGTGATCCTTTGTCAATCCAGGCAAGAGGAGGTTATGAGTACTTCATCACTTTTACCGATGATTACTCTAGATTTAGTTATATGTACCTAATGAAACGGAAGTCTGAAGCCTTTGAAAAGCTCAAAGATTTTAAGGCTGAAGTTGAGAATCAATTAGGCAAACACATAAAGGCCATTCGATCTGATCGTGGTGGTGAATACCTTCTTGGGGATTTTAAGGATTACTTAATTGAAAATGGGATTGTATCCCAAATGACTGCACCTGGAACTCCACAACAAAATGGTGTAGCAGAAAGAAGGAATATGACTCTTTTAGAAATGGTTAGGTCCATGATGAGTTATTCAACTCTACCAATTTCTTTTTGGGGATATGCCTTAAATACTGCAATGTATCTTCTAAATTTAGTACCTTCAAAGTTTGTTCCTAAAACACCTGTTGAGTTGTGGAATGGGCGTAAGCCTAGTATGAGACATCTCCATATTTGGGGTTGTCCAGCACACGTGTTGAAAGGAAAGTTTGACAAGTTACAGTCCAAAACAGAAGTGGTTTTCTTTGTAGGGTATCCAAAAGGAATTGTTGGACGTTTATTCTATAGTCATAAAGATAATAAAGTGTTCGTTAGCACAAATGCCAAGTTCTTGGAAAATGACTATATGAATAATTATACTCCTAGAAGTAGAGTTATGTTGGTTGAAATGAATGAACCTGTAAATAAACAACCAATGGATGAAACTAGGGATGATGTGGCTGTATTAGGTACACCACAAGATACTACTAATGAGATGTCTAGTACACAGGTGCCTCGTTGTAGTGGGAGAATTGTTAGGCCTCCTATAAGATTCATAGGTTTGGGAGAAACTTATGAAGCTATCTTAGAAGAGGCTGAATTGGATCCCTACACTTATGAAGAGGCAATGAATGATATAGATGCACATCATTGGATCAAAGCTATGAAATCTGAATTAGATTCCATGTATTTTAATCAAGTTTGGGATCTTGTAAAGGCACCTAACGACATTAAACCTGTTGGTTGCAAATGGGTTTACAAGAGGAAGAGAGGGGTAGATGGAAAGGTTGAAACCTTTAAAGCAAGGCTAGTGGCAAAAGGATATACACAAAAAGAAGGTATTGACTATGATGAAACTTTTTCGCCAGTAGTCATGCTTAAATCTATCAAAATTCTCTTATCCATTGCTGCTCATTATAATTATGAGATTTGGCAAATGGATGTCAAGAATGCTTTTCTAAATGGCAATCTTGAAGAAGAAATCTATATGATGCAACCAGAAGGTTTCATAGCAAAGAACCAAGAGCATATGGTATGCAAGTTGAAAAGGTCCATTTATGGACTTAAGCAAGCATTTAGGTCATCAAACATCAGATTTGATCAAGCAATCAAGTCATTTGGTTTTGAACAAAATCTTGATGAACCATGTGTGTACAAAAGACATCAAGATAAAGTAGTAATGTTCCTAGTGAGAAGAGAAACCCTACACAAATAGCTTGGATATGCGTGAAAAAAAAGATTTGGAAATCTGAATTTCGTAATTCTCAATATATACAACTTTTGTCGAGAGTCGTCGACAATTATACATTAAATCTCGATAGATACATTTGTCGTGGTTTAATGAACAACACTTCTTCACTTGTTTCTTGGACAGACTTGCATGGTGTCAATATTAGACTTGAACTCTTGTTCCTTGAAGTATTAAACACATCCTAGATCTACTTAATTACAAGTAAAGTGCGTTTTGTCAAGAGATTAGCCAATTCTACATGACATATGTTCTAACAAGTTCCACATATGTCCTAACAAAATGAAAATAAAAAAAATTACCTAGACGTATTCATCTAAGTATAATAAAGAAAATTAAAAAATTACCTAGATATGTTCATCTAAGCATTTTAAAAAAAATAGAATATATATATATATATATATATATATATATATATATATCATATACTGATACTATATATAATAGTATAAGCCTTTTTCCTGCAATTAAGGAGGTGATGCCACATAGGAAAAAAAAATACCCGTCTAACTTTTAGACATGTTCACAATTAAAAAGCGATAAATTATATTGTTTCACAATCTTAACACTGTTTAATTGTTTCTAAGTATATATATATATATATATAAAAACTGGTTAAAATTAAATTAAAAAAAGGCTTGCAATAGTAAAAAAAAACTTGTGATATAGAGAAAAAAAAAAAAAAATGGCTTGCGATATAGAGATGGAAAAGGAGACAGAGTTCGTATGACCGGCCATCACCATCATTTTCCCACCACTGTCCATTCCCTTACCAAACTTAGACCACTAGAACCAACACTGGTAATCTAAAGTTGCATGCAAGAATTGAGATATGAAGATGGAGAGAGAACTACCACCGGTAATTTGTTTTTTCCTTTCTTTCTTAGATCTAGGTATGAAATATGAATTAGTTTTGAGAAATTTGGTTGGATTGATTTTTATTTAGGTATTTGGGTTACATTTGGTTTTTTATTTTAAAGAAAAATACCGCATGTTGCATCATTTGAGGGCTTTATATTTTATTCATTTACTGTGCTGTCCACACGGTTTAAAACAAAAACACGTTTGAGGGCTTAAAATTTCCTCTGTTCTTTCTTTGCCTCAGTTCATCTCTGCAACAGTATATTTTGAAGGCCAGTATACTTTTTTCCTCTTCATATATTGTTCTTGTTTTCGAAAAATCTGCCATTCTTTTTTTTTTTCCCCTTTAATTTGGTTATGAACTAAGAAATATGAGTTAGTTTTGGGTATTTTGGTTGGGTTGGTTTTGATTTAGGTTTTTTCGGTTAGATTTGTGTTTTGGGTCTTTGGGTTTTTGTCTCAAAGTCATAATTTTTTTTCCTTCAATTTGAGTACATACTTTTTCTCTCTTTAAATATTGTTTTTGTTTTTTGAAATCTACCATACTATTTTTTTCCCTTTGATTTGGTTATGCACTAAGAAATGTGAGTTAGTTTTGGGTATTTTGGATGAGTTGGTTTTGTTTTAGGTTTTTGGGTTAGATTTGTTTTTTGGGTTTTTGGGTTTCTGTCTCAAAGCTGAAATTTTTTTCCTTCGATTTGAGTATAACTAAGATTTATGACTTAGTTTTAGGTTTTGTGGTTAGGTTTTATTTTTTTGGGCTAGATTTGTACTGTTCATTCCTTGCAACAACAAATATTCCATTCTTAATTTATGCTCTTTCATTCGTTTATGTCTTATTCTTTCTCTTCCATTTGATGTTGTTTAGATTCCAACTTCCAAAGTAATTTCTGATTTTTTTTTTCTGTTTTTCCCTGCAATTGCAGAATGCTGTTTCTCTGTGATAGATAATGCCATTGGTTCTTCTGCAATAAGAGAATTAAAAGCTCCGTTTAGATGCTATCCTAATTTTTAATTTATTTAGATTTTAATTTCTTTAGTTTGTTAATATTAATATCCTTACTTCAATGAGTTTGGTTGGCTTGGTATAGTATTATCTTTTTGTCCACATATTTCAATGGGATCTATCACAATGCTAATGGTTAGCTTATCATTTGAATTAAGCATATAATACAAAGTTAAATTTATAAATCTACATTTTTTCTTTTTTCTTTTTTTGTTTCTTTTAATGTTTCATAAATTGTGCTGAGAAACTTAAAATAGCCATATTCATGGTTGGAGAAATTGGAGGGAATGATTATAATTATGCATTGTTTCAAGGAAAAAAAATTGAGGAGGTTAGTTACATGGTTGTAGAAGTTGTCCAAGCAATAACTATGCATTGTTATAGTAAGTTTTATTAGCAAAGAAACTATTAAAAAAAAAAAACTTTTTTCTTGCAAAATGACTTGTGTTAGGACATATGTGTTTCTCATGTTATAGAACATATGTTATGATTTTATGTAATTGGCTTATCCTTTGACAAAACGCACTTTACTTGTATTTGGGTAGACTTAGGATGTGTTTAACTACTTCAAGAAACCACGTTTCAAGATCTAGTGTTGAAGCCTTCAAGTCTGTTCAAGAAATCAAGCAAGGAGTGCAAATTCATTAAAGCTCGACAGCTGGTTGATACCTGCTCGACACCTCCTATCTGTCAAGGTTTAAGAATTTCAGATTTCAACTCTGATTTTCTTGGGATCCGTGAATCTGTCTATGGGTCTTTTTTCTCCTAACCCTAGACATATAAAAGGATTGTTTTAAGTGCCGTAAAACTGTACACAAGTTGCACAAGCATTGAGCAAACTCTGTTCAAGCAAATTGTAACCGGAGACAAAGTTCTTAACCTAGTTCATCTCTTTCTTGGAGAAGTTGCTGTGTATTTGCACCATAGGGTTTTGTGACCAAGCATCTTCCTGAACTCATCGTGTGGATGAACTGAAGAACTTTGCAGCCAACAATCTTTTCATATTGGTGTTTTGAAGTCGCGTATTGGGATTCGCGTAACCGTTAGTCACGTACTTGGGAGCCGTGCATCAGAAAGGGAAACTGTCACTATAGAACAAGTCCGATTGGGTATTGGGGTAAGGGTTCAACTGTAGGTTGGTAAGGTACTTGGGATTCCTTGCTTGTAACTGCTTGTTGTGATAATAGTGGAGTTTCGGGAGTGGTGACCTGAAAATCACCCGGTGGGGTTTTTGTCGTTAGGTTTTCCCCATTCGTAAACAAATCACCGTGCCATTTATTTTCCGTTGCAATTTTAGTTTATTGGTGATTTGTTTGTGCTACCATGCATTTGCATGATAAATTGATTAATTAATAACTTGGCTAATTAATTAATTAATTTCTATCACAAGAGGTCATTCAGTTTGTGGCCTATCAACTTGCTATGATTATTGATCACCAATTTTCTATTATTGTTCTATAGGTTCATTGGTTCTCTACTATTACGACATTCTACACCAACAATTCTTCTGCTTATGACAAGAGATGGTGAGTCTCTCTCTACTTCTAATAGAATGCAAAAAAAAAAAAAAAAAAAAGGACATGATATGATATGGAGATTTAGTAATGGATTTTGTAATTTTTCACGATACGAGATTTTTTAATGCACTATGCAAAAAAATTGTAGTGGTGTTGGAGATGAATATGAGTTTAGCATGGCATAAAAAATTAAAAATGTGATGCTCCTGATGTATGCTAAACTCATTGATTTAATTATGTTTAGGTTTTATTTCATAACTCTTGCCTTTAAAGACTATTTCAACATGATTGCGATTATATTGCATTAAAGGCTTATTTGTTTGGCTCCAAGTAATTGTGAAAAGGCATGTCTATTTTATTTCAATGTAATTTGTCAGGCTCCTCTGTAAATACCACTAAAGTTTGGGTTGTGATGACTTAGAGTGAAGCTGTTGGAAAATATTGGACTAATTCTAGAAATAATGAACGCTAGCTAACCTAAGAATTTTTAATCCTATGTGATAGGGATACCAAGGGAAGAGAGTAAGTTTCATTCACCCAGTAAAATATGATCAAGTTACAAGTATCAAATATTTAATTTACTTTTAAGTTTCAAACAAATGTTGTTAGGACAACTTTTAATTCAAAATTATTTTGCATGTACTATAGTTGTTTGTTTGGCCTTTTTTGTGGTATTTTAATACACAAGGAAAATTATTATTGATCATACAAATATAGATATTAGCTTACTAGCAAAAGTGCATGCATCTTAACATTCACTTGATTAGGACCTGCTACAAATTAGAATTATTCTTAGAATAATTTTCTAGAATTAGCTAATGACATTTGATTCAGTACAAAATAAATGTTATAAGTTGTATGAATAACCATAGTAAGTCTCTGTTGCATAAGGTAAATTTTCTTTCCTATGACTACCTTATTAGCTGCAAATTAATACAACTATTATATTGTTGTGTTAAACCAATTTTTCTTTGGCTGAAATTGTGAAATTACCTAATGAATGGTGACATCTTTACCAAACCTCTTGATAGGAGCAAGTTTGAGTCTCTTCTTCAAGTGATTGGTGTTATCACATGTCCTTAATCTTCAAGGATATCCTTGGTCCTTGTGCTTTAACTCTCAATTCTTTGCGATCAAAATGTTTTTGATTAGGATTTTCCTTTGCATTACATTCATGCATTTCATTCTAGGTTTGTTAGGATGTTTTTAAGTTTTTTTTTTTTTTTTTAATAAAAAAATAGAAAAAAAAATTGTATTACAAATCACCAAGTGTGTAATTGAGGTTGGCCTATGAAATTTGCATTTCATGATTGTGTACCTTGTTTAGCTTTGATGAGCTACTTTTCTACACTTTGCTAGTTTTTGCTATGTAGTGCTTAATTATGTGAGTTGTTTATAGTCTTTAAACACAAACACAAGCTCTTGAATTTGATGTTGCATTCTTTTGATTGTAAGGACTAAAAAATTCTAGGTGAAAGGCATACATAACCATCTCACTACTGTTATTCACCAATCATGAACACCTATGTGCAATTCATAAAAACTATGCTCAGTAAGGTGAAGCACTTGCAAAACAAGATTAAACGAGGTGTTAAATAAAAATGTAACAATGGTATTTTCTTTTCTATCTTTTATATGCCCATGCATGATATCTTTGATTGTGCTCAAATGAAAATTTCAAAAGAAAACAAAGAAAAAGAAAAAGCAAGAAGAAACAAAATGCTTTTACATGATTACAAGCGTGTTTTCTAGGAGATGTGAGAGTTATATGATGTAACTCTTTAGGTGATAGTCACTTTCAAACTAATGTGATTGATGATGTAAAAAATTTGTTTAATTACTATCTACATATCACCTTTTATGTATCTCATACACTTACTAGTTGCACACACCACATAAAAATCTTTATTAAATATTGTACATGTGATTGTGTGTTAATTAATGTGGCTCTCCAAGATTATGCTTTTTGTGATGTTTGATGCTCTTTTTAGGGTTTAAGTTGAAATTTTTGAGGAGAAAATTTTTGAAGCTTGATAAAAATTGATTTGGTAGAAGAGAATGTGGTTTTTGAAAACTTTTGGAATTATTCACATGCATTTCGTATCATGAAATCTTGTTTTGAAAAGTGTTTCTGTAGAAAATTTTAGGTTTTCAAAATATTCTGGTTTTTCAAGTCTTGATCGATCAAAAAAGGGTAGTTTTAGTCGAATCTGTTTTTTTTTTTTTTTTAACTTTTTCGATTCCTCCTAACCGATCAAAAGTGTTTTTTTTTTTTTTTTTTTTTTTTTTTTTTTTTTTTTAAGGAATCAGATCATATGTTTTTCAAAACTTTGTCTTCTTCCTTTGATTCCTCTTGATTCCTTTTCATTCCAAATCTTTTTTGTTCTTTTCTGAGTCAAAACTTCAAGGGTTTTCTTCCTTTACATCTGGTAAAACTCGTTTACCCTTCCTTTTTTGTTTATATTACATGCATTGATGCATAATCATCAAATTTTTCTAAATTTTCGAATTAAAGAAATTTTGGAGTTTTTGGTGATTCTAGGTGTTTCGATCAAATTTGTTGAATAGGTTTTTGTTCATGTATCATACAAACATGTTTCCTCTACTTTAATTTCAAAATTTTCATGATTTGAGCAAAATTTCGAAATTAGGGTTTATGTATTCATGAGGAATTTGGGGATTTTGATCAATTGGGTAAAATTGATTGAAATTGACTTGTGATATTGTTTAATTGATTGATTATAACATGTTTTATACTTGTTGTGATATTCAATTGCTCAATATTTGTGTCTTTCAAAATTGTGGATTTTGCATAAAATTTGAATTTCTAGGTCAATTTTCAAAATTGTGCTATAATTAGACTGTTTTATGCATTAGATCATGCATCATTTGTGTCTATGCATCATGCATCATATATATTTTGAAAATTCTCTCTAAATTGTGCTTTATCACTCTCTAATGCAGTCTGCCCTTGGTTTGTGTTTTGGTTTTGGTTTCTCCTCTTTCTTTAGATCTTAGATATGGCTCCTAAGGTTAGTAAGAAGTTTAAAACCAAAGCTAAGAAAAAATCTGCATCCTCCTCTACTCCTATTGATTTTGATAGGGTTAGGTTTCCTACAGCAAAAAATGAAGATATTTCTAAAAAATTAACCAAATATAGGTCTATTTAGGGAGAAAGACAAGTTGTTCTAGATGAATTAGATCCTTCTATTTGTAGGAATCTAAGTCTAGGAATTGGTTATCTTTATGTGAGGTTTCTGATCCTCCCCCTGCTGCTTTAATTAGAGAATTCTATTGGAATCTCTCTATTCATTTTGATGATGCATGTGGTCATCACCTGACTACTTGGATTAGAGGTGAAAATTTTCAAATTACTAAGAAAGTAGTATCTGATGCTCTTCATATATGTCCTGTTCGTAGACCTACCTTTCCATACACTTAGTCTCTTCCTATAGATGATGTGATGTCTCTTCTTTGTGGAAGATCAGTTACTTGGGGATTTAACCCAAAAATAAACTCATGTGAGTTTACTGAGTTTAACTATCTCTTCTTTAGGATATAACATCTTCCCTATCTCTCATATTCACACCATTCCTATAGATAAATGTGTCTTTTGTTATGCATTTCTTATTGA